>JAUYWH010000010.1:16373783-16439574 GCA_034779795.1 Ctenopoma multispine | reverse complement strand
ATTTTACAGGGAGCCAATGGAGAGAAGCTAATGTAGGAGAAATATGATCTCTCTTGTTAATTCCAGTCAGAACTGGATGTTGTCTTTGATTTGTCTGTTCTTCTTTTCTCTCCTCTTTCCACTTACCCCAACCAGTCGAGGCAGAAGGCCGCCCACCATGAGCCTGGTTCTGCTGTAGGTTTCTTCCGTTAAAGGGGGGGTTTTCCTCTCCTCTGTCACCTCAGTGCTTGCTCAAGTGGGACTGTTGAGTTTTCTATATTATTTCTTATTTATCTATTTTCTGTAAGGTCTTAAACCTTACAATGTAAAGTGCCTCGAGATGACTTCACATCACTGTTGTGAATTGGCCCTACATAAATAAAGATGAATTGAATTGAAATTAAATAAAGGCTTTATTGTTAGAAACTCAGTCTAACAATAAAATTTTAAAAAATCATGTTTCATAAGTTAAAATTACAGTTTCATGACTGAGTTTTACCCCATGTCGCTATGCACCAAAGCACCAAGTCTCTTATTCACAGTAATAGTTAAACAAATACAAAAAAGTTATAACAAATAGAAATAGCTACTGTTTATAGTACAAGAGGAAATAAGAAGGATCTACAGCAACAATATACTCAGGATTATTCTAAAACAGTTCATTAGATTGGATCCAGTAGGGAAACTATGAATATGATGGTTTGCTTTAAGGGATACTTCAAATCACATGGTCACTTTAAACTCATTTAGGTCCCCGAGACACAGTTTGAATTATTAGATGTAGAAGGGTCCAACTGCAGATCTCATTTCTTATGACCCTGTGAGCCAGTCGGAGAAGCCCATGGTCCCAGACATGAGATGAGTCACTTCCTTTTCAATACAAAATAAAATATACATTCTTTTTAAATGAGAATACCTTAGTTTTTACAAATAACAAAAAAATTAAATACGATACATTAGATCTTAATCTTTAGTCCTAAAGACGTGTAACACTGGCTGTTAACATAACTACATTAACTAAGGCTAAATACAACACAGTCAAAGCATTGAAGTTAGCCGTTACATTGTTCTAGCACGGCTATTTTTGCCACTTAAAGTAAGGACACTGATTATCTTTAATAAAACTAAGTTTATGTGGTCAGTTTATCCAAAGAAAGCCTGCCAAACATTTATATGTAACTTTATTTAATACCAGGGATCAATAACATCTGTGATTAAACTGTATTTAGTATTATAAATCAGATTTCAAAATGTAACTAATAACTACTGTTACCAAAGAAATGTAATACATATTGTACAAGGTACAAATATTTTTGCCACTTCTCTTTTAAGTGACATATCAAACTTCTTTAAAATACGATCAAATTCAAAGTATTAAAAAATTTAGTATATGTATAAAAATAGTTAATGAGGCAGAAATGACAGCACAGACACTGAGGACGTACAAAATGACTTTTATTTAAAAACAGATATTTTGCAGTGATTTGTTTCTGTAAAAGATTGACGTACTAAAAGACGTCTATGCAGTCTCTAATTTAAATTGTACAAGTGTGACACAGTAGGCATAAAATACATGCACACATCTGTACACTCTGTTCCTGTCACCAAAATAGATCTGATTACAAAATATATGCTCAATATAAACATCTATGGGTTTTCACCAGCCGACTTACTGTTCATACACTGGCTTCAGAAGGTTTTCTGACCCTCCATTTCTTCAATGTATCAATTATTTTTAATAACCTATACCATCAACATTTTCAGATATTTTTGCAACTATAAAAAAATCAAAAAGTAAAATTTTACCAATTCATGTTTACTTGAAGTACACTCAATTGTTATTTGTGCAAAAAGTGAAGGAGTCTCAATACTGTCTGAAGCCACTGTACTTCACAAATTCCAAAAATGCACATTTACAATGATTTCTCATCTGGGTACTGTATTTTAAAATGAGAGTGCTGATTAGCAAAAATAGAGTCTCTGTTGATGCTGCTCTCATGTGCAGGTTCAGCATCTTCAGCAAATACTAATGTGTTAGCTGTGTCTACTGTTGGGGAAAAGTGTTGAGCTTTGAGAGTCCGGCTGACTTTAAGTGCCATGAAACTCAAAAGTACTGAACTAAGGGTTCACTGAACAGAACAAAAACAAAAGGGGACAGAGAGAAAATCCTGGCGTGTGCCTCTTTTTAAAGGTGAAGACTGTAAATGAAATCTAACTTTGATCAACTGGATGTAGTTGACGGCATATTGTAGCAGGATAGAAGAATGTATCTAATTCCTCAGCAAGTGATAGTTTTCCTTTATAAAATAGTGCTCCGACGAGACTAAAAGAGCACAGATTCTCAGCCTTGGATTCAGTGTGGAGGAAATGAAAAGGTTTTAGGAGGTTTCTACGATTGATCGTCATGCTTATTTGGCCGATATTGTGCAAGCTAAACCTAAGTTTAATTTGACTTGGTGAAAAGGTGGAGCTACTATAGGTCAAAATAATTATTGGTTAAATAACTGATGCTGACACGTGGAAATAAATACAATAGATCAGCTCACAATTTTTATCAGATTTTTTTTTTTGAGAATCTTAAGAGTAGAACCTGCATTGATAAGACAACAACCACTCTGTTTCCAACATTAAACTTTAGTTTGGAATTTCTGCTCTGCAATTCTGAATTATTTATTATTTATTTGTTATTAATTGGGGCTGCAGGAGATGTGTTGTATTATTTATTCAACAGGACTGCATTAAAAATAGAGCAGTATTCAGCTTGGGGGAGTACAATCAACAAGTACTGTAACTTATTTACGTTATCAATATTCTTATTCCATCACATTACATTTTATAAGTCTTTTCTATTATATTCAAATCTGCACATAGTAGCTTTAACTGGATTTCTTTTCTCAATAATCTGTTAGGAGAACCTTCTGCTTTGCTCTTAAAATACACCAACCAATCAATTCATGTGAACTAATCTGTGGATTATTGAGAATTTTTGGATATAAAAAAAAGGGACACAAGCAAGCAAAGGCAGAGAAAACCTCTTTGGTTGCATGTAGAAGCTAGAAGCAGCTATCAGTGTTTTCCAGTGACAGCAGCCATGCCCCTCTCAAAGTGCTCTCACCCCCTCTTCTGGCAGCTTCAAGGACATGCAGCGCAACTTGCATCACAACTAAATACCTGACCGAATTCAACAATCAACTGCTACAAATAATTATTTTGGCTCATTAAATTATAATTTAATGAGTCAAAATTGTTCATATATACGTGCAGCCATTTAATCTACTGCCTGATGTTTTTAGTAATATATAAAATAGGTCCAGATATAGATTATTGCTCAAGACCCAAGCAGCCTGTTTCTTCTTCACAGTATCAGAATAGCTTATAGAGTGTTTTTTGCCATTTGAGTTCTGTCATTCTCAGAAGCACCTTAAATATCACCAACTGTGAGTAGAAACCCCATCAACAAGTGAAGTAAGAGGTTAACATGTCAGACAATTCAGAAATCATTGTGTGTATCTACATATCAGTTGTTTCACAGCAAGGGCACTGGGTTGTTAGGAAAACTCAACTGTGACCACAGAAATGGTGAAAATATTATATGATTGTGCAGAATTCTAGTGCAAAGGGCTGTAACTGTCCAAAATGACTGCTGGGTGTAAACTCAAGGAAAATGACAACAGTTCAAGACTCATTTTGTTAGATATCAACAAACTACATTGCTAAGGTCTGGTGAAGCAGTGCAGCACATGGCTGTCACAGTCATCATGTGGAAGTTCCACAGCTGAACAACTTATCTTAAGCATTTATCTGGAAAAGAAGCTCAGAACACGTCTACAAGCTCAGTCTCTAACTGGTTAACAGAGCTACGCTTTATAACAGCACATTAGATTGCATCTTGCAGAGGTACTCCGACTTAAAACTAGTGCAAGTTCAAACTAATAGAGGTTTCTCTAAATTAAGGTACATGAATAAACACATTTAAAATATATATATATTGGGGATTACAAATCATGGCACCCAAGAAATGGCTCCAAAGAACGGTCAAATGTTCAAATATATGAAAGCTAGGCAGGATGGACAAACAACCATTACAGTAATTTAAAAAAATAATGCAACAAAAATAATTCAACACCAGCAAGAGTAAAAATTGCCTTGTAGGTAAAGGTCCAGTAATGTTAACTTTCCAAGACTAATGTCCAGGAACTTTCCCAGGGGTAAAACCTCACCCAGGGCATTGTGATTTACCCTGGGTGCCCCGAAAATCGCAAGACGATTAAGCAAATTAGTCAACTGATGTATCAAGAATAATAACATTACTTCACGTAACATTATAGATTACCAAATAAAAAGCTCAATGGATCACAGGCTACAAGCAAAACAACATATTACAGGTATTTGCAGTATTTGCAGTTAGACATGTAACAAGACTGTGGAAATAATTTCCCTCTGGGATCAATAAAGTTTGTTTAATCTTGAATCTTAAAAACAATAGCATGCTTCAATAACCAGCTACATTCCGTGCTCCAAGCCCCACCATAAAGTTCCTGGACATTCAGCAGGTACGACCACCAGTATCTTCACTTAATAGAAGTAGTGAAACTACGTTATCACAAGGTTCCTGTTCCCCAGGGTAAAGTTCCTGTATATGGAAATGTAACTATAAATTCATTCAAACTTCATTTTTTTGGAAAACAGTAATTCCTGTAGTGGCTAAAATTGTGGTAGTGCTCAAAGAAAACTACTTCAAACTTGGTTTCATGTTCAAGTAAGTGGTTTAGATATCAGCAAGATCAACAAGTGTAACTTTTTGTTTCCTTTGGTTAAATTGGTTCCCTTTGCCTGTGAAAATCTGATCACACTATGGTTGCAGAAAGTAAAAAAAGAAACTCTTAAGCACCAGTGTACCCGTGGTAGTGAATAAAATGTTATCAAATAGGGGAATCATGAACAAAAAACTGGTTATCTTCAGTCAGTCATATGCTGGTGGCCAATTTGAGCTAGAGCATGTTCTACTTCCTTTCTGTAGTCAAGTTGTGTACAAGTGGAAATGTGGTTCTGTACTGAGGATATCAACTAGTGCAATGTAGTGGTTGGAGCACTGCTGCCTTTGCTAAACTACACCTGAGTGTTGGGGCCTTGCTCTCCTTTCAATTAGAAGCAGTACACCTGTCACTGAAGCAAAAGATGTGGGAGCAGTAGGGAGGATCACTCCTTCAAATCTACAGATACAGTGTACTGTGTAACACCCAGCCTTTGAAAAAGGTCTGCTCTACCCAGGTGGTAATTCAGAAATGTTTACATTTGTATCTTTGTTCCATCCACTAGAAGAATCATATTTTTGAGTATGTATAACTACTTTGTTATTTCTGTTTGTGCACCACTTATATATGATATGTTTCAGACATTAAGACATAAACCCCTATGTCAGCACCCACTATAATCAGCAAAATAAAACTGATAATAACTGCCAGCACTGAAACATGCAGAGGTATATAAATAACTATTAACATATCCTTCCACATACCAAACAATGAGCACAAAATCAGCTAAATCCAGCAAGAGTGCAGATAAACAAGAAATCCAGCAGAGATGTCACTGTTAAAACCAAGTCAATAACATTAAACATGATGTGATGTAGGCTGCACTACTGCAAACATTTTTCTTAATGGTGTATTTTTCCAGTTTTAACATCAGCCCAAGAAATCACTTCACAGAAACATTCCTGTAGCTCAGCACAGCTAAAGCAGTATTATCTACTGCTGAACAATCCTATAGAGAGAAGCTACAAATGGAGGAGGCAAAGACCAGAATGCATTAGAGCCAGAGGACATGTTGCAGTTTTTAGTAAAGGTTCTGACTCTCATATTCACTGGTAACAACCCACAACTGAAAGCATGTCCAATACTTCCTCAAAGGTACTAAGAAATAATTCTGGTTTATTACAGCTTCAGAGTTTAGCTGGTACGTAAAGTTGGTTGCTTTTCTTTTTTCTTCTGATAACATTGCCCCTTAGATGACTATATGATGTAGTCTAAAAGCTTCTTCTTTATACTGCCAACAAACCAAGCACCACCTTTGTTTAGACTAAACCGAGCCCAAATCCAACATGAGACCTGAAGCTACTTTAACTATGTTCCATTCAATACCTGCCAGGCTAATGCACAAAACTTACATTGAATAATAAACCAAACCTGAACCCAACCCCCACACTTTATGCAACAAAACAGTGCATAAAGACCCACAACCTGAATACTCTGCCAAACCCTGTTGAGAAGCAAAACTCTATAACTACAAGTCTTACTATTGTAGTTTTGACCATCATTACTACTGGTTACAAAGAACAAATTCAGACAATCAGTTTGCCTGTGAACAAACCGTTTATCTAGATTATCTAAAGCACTTTAGAGGTCAACCTTCGGGCTGTGACATAATCAAACTACTGTTCGGACCAACATCTCCAACAGGTAAGCATCTGTCGGGCTAGTTTGTCATAGCATGTCCATGGTTTATCAATCAGTTTTCCACTATCCTTTATTGAATGAAGAATACACACTACTACTACCTGTATGTTAATTTTTTATAAAAACAAATATTTAAGGATAAGATCCCTTGTAACTTACATTTGTGTGCTCGTTACTACTACTGAAAGGTAAACACTGTCTCCAATGTGCAGCCTTTACGCTTTTGAATTATTTACTTAAATTGTTTTTAACTCAGATGTGAAGCATCATCCTGAAGTATGCAATGGTATTGTAACCAGTGGCTCAATGATGGTCTAAAACTACAAAAAACACATTAAAATAAACCAGAATTACCCTTTAAAAAGAAACAAATACACCAAAATGGTACATTATGATGTCTCTATCAGTGTAAGTGGATGTGAGGAGGAACTGTCCTTCAGTGTTCCATACACCACAGTGTCTACACCACAATCACATATCAGGTTGCCAGCATAGCCCTGTAATGATATCTGTGGTTGGAAGCAGACAGCCTCAGCTTCACTCCCAGCAACATGAACCACACTTACACAAAGTGAGTGACTCTGCACTCATGTAAATGTACTGACATGTCAGGGAGCCTCACCTCTCCATGGCTATTCAGTCGACATGGCTCTTAGCACTGTCGGTCCACATTGGACCCGACCTGAACTCTAACTTGGCAAAAAAAACTGCCTCGACTGCTTCATCAGCAGAAGTTGACTCGACAAAAGCAGAGAAGTGTGGGGGAGGGTTTGGCAGGGGATCAAGAGAGGCACAGGGAGCTGGGGGAGGAGGTGAGAGTGCAAACCGGTGTGGGGAGGACGTAGTAAAACGAATCGGTGAAAGGGAAGAGGAAGAAGAGGAAGAGGAGGACCCCCAGCAGGTAGGAGGACAGAATGGTGAGGCGGTGGGGGTGCTCCAGGGCTGTGCTGATGGCGGGGAAACCCATGTAGTTACAAAAGGAGTGGCAGAGGACTGGGCCCACCAGGTGACCTGCAACAGAGAGGAGAGAAGGCGCATTAAAGGACACATTCTTTTTAGTTCAAACTCATTTAGAGGGTTTAGCAATAAAATGTCTTCAGAGAACTTTTTAATATGTATTTTCACACATAGAGGACTGTGGACTTTTCTCCCCATTCATTTCTCTGACACTGTGAAATCAGCTTCCACATTTATTAATACCACTTATCGGGCTGAACTACATGATCCTTTAGAGGACAACTGTCCTAGGCCCACACGCACATCTCATAGAAGCAAAATGTGACTGGATCAAGATGATGAGGATCAATTTCACCCAGTGGAGTCAAGCAACTTACCATTCTACACTAACAGAATTAGTGTAAAGCATATAACTAAAGCCTTTTTTCATTGTATATTAATCTAATAATAATAACAATCTTCTATTCTTTATGTTTTACCTATAAACATAATGAAAATTATATGAAAACTGGCACTGATTTTGAATCTTTCACTGTCTAAAACTACAAACATCAGTGTCGTAATCCTTCAGTGTGATACTAGGAACATACCAACCTGGAGCTGATGGAGTTTCTGCTGTCATTTAGATTTATTGTTTAAAAGAATGATTTTTTTAAGTAAGTTAAAGCACAACTATACAAAGTAGTGCATTGGTCCAAAAACTGTGTTGTGTCATTGTTAAACTGAGGTGGGGTATACTTCCAGAAGCTCACACATGTATCCATTAGCTATACCCACTTATGTTTCAGCAACACATTGACATTGGCCATGTAGACCTAAACGAACTGTCTAAACCATTCAGTGACAGCATGACCTTGTGCATTACAGATCTTCAGTCTATAACATTACTTTACATGTGACTCATTCTCTACAGAAACGAGGACAAGATGCAGTCATTACATGTTCTATTCTTCCATGTAAGTGACTGCATAACACATTTACATAACAAGCCATGAATATTCTCCTCACCTGTTCTGATGAAAATAAAGGCGGTGTAGGCTCCAAACACTGCTGTGTAGGAGAACTGGAACACTGTTATAGACCAAAGAGAACACAGTTCATCAGCAGTTTCTTCCTGCTACCATTTCTTATAGTCACACAGTGTGACAGAGTCACACAGACAGCGCTGTGCTCTGTGAAAAGATGACGCATCATTAAACACACAAGTTCCCACCTGCAGAGAGGAAGATGCCCGACAGTGTCCCCTGTCTGAAGCGCAGCAGTTCGATCACATGGTGGAAGTGTGCTGTAAGAGAGGCAGACAGCATCAGAGACCAGAGCACACAGAAGTGCAGCAACATGAAGTGAGTGCAGAGCAAACACGTGAGCAGCTCCTTTTTTTGTGTGTGTGCTGTCAAATCCAAATCTTTCACTGCATTCACAGATCAACTTCAGGACAGTGTTTCCGCAACCATATGGGATGAACTCAAATGCTGACTCACCAAACATCAAGAGTTTGGTTGCCCATATACTGATGAGATATCCATGTAAAGCAAGCAGTATACTTCTAAAGTACAGTTTATACAAACTGCTGTACATAATGCATTTAAACATATCAAAAAGAAAAGAAACCGCATATATAATCTAGCATTCCTAACAGATTTATATTTTTATGCTACGTTTTATAACACATACGTTGACATTGACAGCACTCACCCACTCCAAAGAAGAGAGGGCAGGTGAAGATGGCAATAGAAGGGCCAGCACAGGGCACCAACATGGGCAGCATGCAGGCCCTGAACACCAGCTCTTCTGTTAGTGGAGCCACCACCTGGTTCCTCAACCAGCGCATGTCACTAAGGCACAACATCCAGAACCACGGGTCTGAAGGAACACCGGACATTGTTCATTGCAGTACACTGACATGTGTGACACTGAAATACATTATATTCCTGCAGTGATGTCACTCAACACAAAACTCAACTGCTTTAAAATTAAAATGTGTCAAAAGCAATGAGGTGTAGAGAAATTTGATGCCACAGAATAAAGACTAAATCCAGAATGCTGTCTGTCTCACCAAAAGCCACCTTGATCCCATCCAAGAAGCTCCAGGGACAGTCCATGGCCAACTGCATAAGGGGGCCCAGAAAGAGGACCTGCAGAACACATAGATACACACACATTCTGAGTTCAATTCAACCCATCTTTATTTGTATAGCGCCAAATGTCATCTCGAGGCACTTGCAAAATAAGTTGAGAGAGAGAGGGGGGGGGGGGGGGCGTGACCGGGCTCCAGATGCGCTGAGCTTCTTCTTCTTCTTCCTCCTCCTCCTCCTCTACAGCTTTTTCTTCTACTACTATTACTACCACTCTCCTGTTCTCTGGAGAGAGAGAGAGAGAGAGAGAGAGAGAGAGACAGAGAGAGAGAGAGAGAAGCCCTACTAGGGGAGAGAGAAGGTTAATAACATACAATGACAGAGAGAATGAAGATGATGGGATCAGCTCCTTAAATTTGGTGACGGTGTTTTCAGATAAAAATCTACTATAGTCTACTATGTATATATACTTTTTTTTTTTTCAATTGAGTCCAATATAGTAAATTCAAATGTTAATAAAATGGTTAGACAGCAAAGAGCTTTGAGGAAAAACTAAAATGATCAATTTCTACTCCATAAGTCAGAACAAGATACAGGGTGTGATTAAAACTGTGAGTGTGTTCATTAACACGTTGAGTAAATCCACATGACTAACAATGAATTAAATGCAGTGTTGAGACAATTATTATCAACATCTACATGAATGTTAAAGTCACCCACTATAACCACTTTATCTGAACTAAATCAGATAGAAAGTCTGAGAATTCAGACAAAACCTCAGAGTAAGGGACAGGAGGACTGTATATAATCCTACAGCCCAGTAGTAAATGACCTTCAACGCACTGCACGATGATACATATATGTTTAAATATAATCAGTTTTATATTTCGGGAGTATATAATATCTTGTAAAAATATCAAAATTATTCTGAAGAAATTATTCTCAAGTAAGTTCTGAAGTTAAATCTGCTTAAATATCCAGAACCTGACTGAGGATTATCAGGATTTTTTCAGTTTTCTTCATTATCAAAGTGATCCAGTGATAGTTCAATAAATAAATAATAAATATAATAAATAATAATAAATCTGAACTCTAACTCCAAATGGTGCCTTTCTGCCAAAATGTCAGCAAATATAGGTTGATAAAAACACGGCTAAGTTGTAGCCCACAATCAAATCACCAGCCCACTGCAATATTACTGCATCTTTCCATTTACAATGGCCTCACATGATATTTTTGCTTCTCTCTCTCGCGCTCTCTCTCTCGCTCTCTCTCTGCAACGGTTGCTGGGCAGAATTGAGAAAGATCAGATTCTTACCATGGTGAGGAGAAGAGGAAGTATGATGGCAGGAATGAGGCCCTCAAGCCGGATCCCCATGAGAGCCAGTAACGACGGGCTGGTCTGACACACAAACACACAGATGGTTAACTTTGGAAAAAAAGCTCTCCCTGATGACACAATAGCAAATGTATCAGACTGTATCATAAGACAACAGTATACAAGTTCAATTCTCAGGTCAGAAGCTGAAGATAGAGTTTCTGAGACATGAACTCACCCTGACACCTGTGAATTCTCTCCAAGCCCACACAAACAAAGGCGACAAAGCCGACACGATCAGGACACTGGTGAAGCGTCTCTTTATCACAGTGGGATGATCCCTGATAATGAACCAATAGACACAATAATCAACATCACATAGGTCTGGACACAATTGTTGTTAACACAACTAGTCAAGCAGCACAAACTAACAGCCACCAACAACCATTTTTCTTTGGAGTTTTTATAATATTATTGGGCTCAATCAGAAGTTTTAGTTAGTTTGGAGATGGAGAAAATGGAGCTCCACACAGCGCTTACACATCTGACCACCTATGCTAGGGTGTTCTTCCTGGACATCAGCTTTGTCTTTAACTCTATCTTCCCACAGAAGCTGACTGAGAAACTAAACCTGCTCCTCTGATGGTTTATGTTGTTCTTTTGTTGCCTGTTCATTTTTTCTCTCGCCTTCCCAACCAGTTGAGGCAGATGACCGCCTACACTGTGCCTGGTTCTGCTAGAGGTTTCTTCTTTTAGTTCTTCTTTTCTTTTCCCTCTCCACTGTCTCCAAGTGCTGCTCGGGGAGCATTGTCAGGTTTTCTCTATAATTTATAGTTGTATTGTTATATATTATATGTAGTTTTATATTGTCTTAAATCTAAAAAAGATGTTAAAACACCTATTGTCTGACTACATTTGTTAAAGCAAGTGAGACATCATTTCTTGTCATTACTTTTGTTTTTTGTGGAAAAGAAACAGACAATAATCATACTTTCTCAGGACTGAACCAGATTGTTTTTGACTCAGATCACCTAGAATACTCTATAAGGAATCGGGAAATACCTTTAGTAGGTGTTGTAATAATGACTTCAAGACTTAACAACAGTCACTGCTTTCCGGGATATCCAGAGATTTAGCACTATGACCCAAATATACACTATATTGCCATTGGTATTGGCTAACCCCACCAAATCAATGAATTCAGTGCTCAAATCAAGGTCCATAAGGACATGTATGAGTGAGTTTGGTGTGGAGGAACTTGACTGGTAGAACACCTTTGGGATAAATTAGAGCAGAGACTGAACTTTAATGGCTTTGACTCTTCTGGGAAAGCTGTTCAAAAGGTTTAGAAGTGTGTTTATGGGAATATTTGACCATTCTTCCAGGAGAGCATTTGTGAGGTCAGGCACTGATGTTGGACAAAAAGGCCTGGCCCGCAGGCTCCACTCCAACTCATCCAAAGGTGTTCTATCAGGTTGAGGTCAGGGCCAGTCAAGTTCCTCCACACCAAACTCGCTCATCCATGTCCTTATGGACCTTGCATTGTGCACTGAATTCATAGATTTGGTGGGGTGAGTCAATACTTTTGGCAATATAGTGTATATCATACAAGACAAGCACAAGATAGAATTACACCTCACCACATTACTTACTCTTGTTAAACAATAAAGCTGCATTGTCTCTGCTCTGTGACATAGAACATACTCAGTGTGCACACGGGGGGTGGGTGAGTAACATTAGGTGCCACTAAGCAAACTTCAGCCCTGGGGCCACCAAATTCCTTAGTCCGCGTAAGATGCGCAAGACCCAGTTCAAGAGTCATGAACTAAATAAACCCTATGATCAAAAACTTGTATTTTTTTTGTCATTTCATGTGAAAGCCCATTGAATGCTGAGCCACAATATACAACTTACATAGGAAATAAAATCATGTCAATTAAAGCTGAATAAAACCACATGGTGCTCACAGATAGGGTTTGTCTCACCTCGGCAGGTCACTCCTCCACACGTATAAACTTCCAACATACGAACAAGCAAGCAGCAGACAGGACAGCACTGACACCCAGCATAAACCTTCAGGTGGTACGAAGTCGCCATTGCTGTGTTCCATCTCCCCTCTCAGTAGGTTTAGTGATAAATCCTCCTCCTCTGCCATCACGTCTGCCGTTTGAGACTAAACCAAACAACTATTGGGCAGCGGGACAGCTGCTGAACCATCTAACAGGATAAGACATCCACCAACATGAGTTGTGATGCGGTCAATTACCTTCTTTCGAAACGTAAGCTAACGTTACTAGCGGGAATGCTAGCTGCTCCGTCGCTGTATTTCTACGTCATCATAATTTGCGTTTCTTCTTCTTCGACCTTTACGGCGCGTTTACTGTTGCATTACTGCCATCTAGTGGAGTTAATACGTCATTTAGGTTCGTTCTTTACCTCTAAATTTCTGCTTAACTTAAAAATGCCAATAAATTTTACACTCATTGTTTTTACAAAACGATGCACAGTTGCATATAGTCATTTAACTGAAAGTTGATTTACTTTAATTTTACATTTATAATAAACCTGTGAAGATTCTCAGTCAGTTTATGATTTATAATAAACATAACTTAAAAAGTTGTATGTAAAAATATGATTTCCTTGGCATGATTTCCCCCATATGACTTTCAGAAACTGTAAAAATCATAAGCCTTCTTTAAGAGAATTAACTTTTATTTTAACTAGTAAAAATGTGGACAAATCTTATTTTTTTAGAGGATTTATTAAATCACTGTACAAATATATGATACAGTTTGATCTGCTAGTAATCACAAGTGAACACAGTGATATGCTAAAGAAACACACTTGTGTGATATTTTCTGATATAGTTCCTGATCATTCCAACCACCAGCAAAATCAGCTTTTTGTCAACTGCTACACATCAATTTCAATGTTGTTTCTTGGGTTTCTTGAGCTCACAATAAGCAGATTTCTGTTATAAAAGACAAACTGTTCAACAGCCTTGATCTAAGAATCTGCTGAGAAAAATGGAGATGCAGTAAGATACTACCTTTACCTTTACTAGGGAGGTAGAGTGGAAATAAACAGTACCTAAATGTAGAGTATCCAGTTGACTGACATATGTGCAGTCATTGCTCTAACAGTGCAGACAGCCTGCGCAGACCCAGGATGCAGGCGAACATCCTCACAGTGTGAGGAACACAGATGAGGATAACACAGGACAGTTTTAAACACATCATCACAGGGTGATCGGCACCAAACACAACATGCAGCCAAGACTGAACTAATTCAAATGAGATGGAAAGCCTCACAAGGCTCACACACACAAGAGTAGGATTAACTCTCTGTGGGTCATTCTTATATCTGTAGCAAACATCACAGCAGCCTATCAGAACGTGGTGAGCTGTTTCAGTCTGGAACAAAATAATTTATGCTTGACAACTCACTGACATACTTAAGGGGACTTAGCAGGTACAGATATTCAACATGTCTCCTTATTGTATTCTGATAAATATCGGCTCTGAAAAGACCCTTTAATTTCTAATGGGTGTTTTACAGCAGCCAAATATAGAAAACAATAACTGGTTGAGTTACTGAAGGCATCATATTGGGAACCACAAATTTACCAAGAGCACCTAAAGGCAACACTTCTTTAGAAAAAGAAAGAGAGAGAGAGAGAGAGAGAGAGAGAGAGAGGCGTGACCGGGCTGTCTGCTGGTAGAGTCAGGAGGAATGAATGTGAATCGGTCTTTGGTGTAACGTGAACGGAGGAGAGGCGATGCCACCGCTCCAGATGCGCTGAGCTCCTTCTTCTTCTTCTTCCTCCTCCTCCTCCTCCTCTACAGCTTCTTCTTCTACTACTATTACTACCACTCTCCTGTTCTCTGTCTCTGCGCTCTCTAGGCCTTACGGGGACTGACAGACCCCGCGCTTACAAAGTCACATCCAGTGAGGGGGTGGAATTACACGCAGATCCGAGCCGGTCCCGGACCTCCGTTGGCAAACATCAGCGGGTACGGGCCTGTTTATGTGATTTGTCCCAGCACCTGTCTTTATTCTAGCAGCTCTATCCACAGAATGATCTGGCGGCAGGAGACGCCAGCTGGCCTGACGCCTGCTTTACTGCTCTCCTAGGATGATGATGGAGGCTAAAGTCACCTTTTTCATTTGTGGACGTTGACTTTATCTGCTTTATGTAAACTGACGCGTGTCTTTATGAGGTCAGGTGTTTGGTAAGTAATGTCAAACTGCTGGAAGTGATGAGCTTGTCCTTTATTATTTACCTCTACATGACTGCTGCTGGCGGGTGTCTGCGTTACAGGGGGACGTGTGTCTGCGCGTAAGCAGGGTGTGTGTGCTGATGGCTTCTCTGTGTGGAGTGTGTGTTGTCTGCGCGGTGGAATCCCCTGTGTACAGACCCAGCCTACATGCGCTTTAATACGGCACAATGCATGTCTCCAAGAAATAATGATAGAATCTGCTCGGGTGCTCATTTCTCATTTTCTCTGTTACATGTCAAAATGTTTAGAACCAATACGATCGGGATTCTACATTATCATGTCCTAATAGAGAGAGGAAGAAATACGCGTCCGTCCACGCTGCGTGGCCCTGTGAAACGCAATCCGTTGCAATCCGCACAGACAGAGCAGGGATGAGAAAAGCAGGTAGAGGCCATGTTTGAATCTTCCTGGATCAGATATGAAGCTTCTCTGGCGCAATAACATTTTCATGTAACATTTCCGGGTTTCTAGATGGTTCCAGGATGCGCACAGGACCAGATTTGGTGGGATGCTGAGAGAAAAAGAGTTTTTGTGGCTCACTAGGCAGAAGCCAGTAGCAGAGCTTTGGTGATGCTCATGATCCAAACATATTCGAGTTTGCTGAGTAATGAGTCATATTTGCATGCTGGGAAGTGACAGTGAGCCTGGAACATACAGCAGATCATCAGGCTGTTGAAGCCTGAATATGCTAAATCAGATGGTCCAGTCAGTGTTTTCTACTCCAGCTCTACGTTAATGGATATGATGCAAGTTATTAATTCACATTTATGATTAATGTGCTGAGGTCTATCTCTAAAATATTATCCTGAAGTCACTATTGTATTGCTATACACATTTTAATATATGAATTTCTACTTTACATATTGTACTTTACTTCTTACTTTTCATTTTCTACTATTTCATACCTCAATTTCACTATATTCTGGAGGCAAATGTTGTAGCTTTACTCCACTAATTTCATTTGATAGCTTTAGTTAATTGTTACTCTTCAGATTCAAGTGTATGACACAAAATACACTATAATCATAAGACTTGGTAAAGCCCAGTGTAAAATTCACCAGCTACTCAGCTACAGTAGCCTATGTAAAGTCATTTAAATTAGATTCAAATCCCATGATCATCAAAACAGTGTATAAGGCTGCATAAATCAACATTAAAGTGGTGCAGTAGTAGTTTTAATTCAATAATATCATATTCACTGATGTGAAATAAACCATTCTGAATAAAGACTACTTTTATTTTTGGTAATTAAAGTCATTTTTCAGTTATTACTGTACTTTTACTTAAGTAATATGTTGAATGCAGGAGTTTTACTTAACAGAGTATTTCTGCATGATGTGATGGACTGTGGCTCAGGAGGTAGAGTCGGTCGCTCACTAATGGCAAGGGTCAGCGGTTGGATCAAGTGTCCTCGGTGGGGCGAGTCGGGCCAGCGTCCTGCACGGCAGTGAGCATGATGTGTGTGTTGCTTGCTTGTAGATTTCTTCAGATAAAAATGTTGGCTAAATGTGTGTGAGGATTTTAACGGTTAGGGCTGTAAGTAGTAGGGTCAAGAGTTAGAATTGGACTTAGTTTGGACCTATAACTAGTAGTAGCAGTAGCTGTTACAGCTGAAGTAGGCACATCAGTATAGGTAGTAGTAATATTTCTGATTGTAAACAGTAACATTTATAGTAACACTATAGCAGCAATAGGTAGCTAGTAGAAGTAATATTAATATTAGCAATGGTAATAGTAGTATTACTACAACTTTGGTGCCATTGACGTCAGTGACAGGACATGTACAAGTTCGGCAAATATGTCAGTTGTAGCAAATCTAGAAGCATCATCAATTCAATTCAGTTTATTTAAATAACACAAAATCACAATAAAGTCATCTCAAGGCACTTTACAGTGTAAGGTTTAAGACCGTACTGAATATAAATATATACAGAATAAAGTGGAAAACCCAGAAGTCCCACTTAAGCAGCACTAGAAAACAGTAAAGAGGAAAAACTCCCTTTAAGTGTAGAAACCTCCAGCAGAACCAGGCTCAGGGTGGGCGGCCTGGGTCTGCCTCAACCTGTTGGGCTGAGTTGAATCTCATATTTCAGTTATTAGCTTATATAATCAAGTTGCAAACAGAATTAGAATTAGAAACTGCAACTAAATAAGCAGTTCTCACTACATGGTTGTAGACACAGAAATGAAGTAACTAGTAACTGCTGAAACTGCAGTAAAAGTACACCCTGATCATTTCAAAATACTTTAAGGTTTGTTAGTTGAATACAGGATGGTCACAGCTGCAAACCACATATTCTGTGTGTATGCGAGTGTTTGTGTGGCAGTAAGATGAGGTAACGGCAGCAGCCCACCTGTCAGAGCCTGAGGTGGAACTGAGAGGTGGTGAACCTGCGCTAACACTGAGGGGAGATTCAAAATAACAAATATAATTTGAGTTGCTAGTAAGATGTTGTGAAGTGGTTCATAAAGGTCTGTTTTAAACCCATTCCAAGTCACTTCAAAGGTTCCAAATAGGTTTGATGTTCATTGTAGAGAGTATTTACCTGTGGGAGTCGGAACAGTGCTAAGACTGTAAAGACAGGAGGAAGCCGCACTGATGCTGAGTTACTGAATACTAGTCTTCCACGTGCCTCTACTTCATACTGTACAAAGACATCTCAATTCTGCATCTAGATCAACCCTCACTATGTAGATTTAGTATTTGCAGCTGGCAATAAAATAAAACCAGCTCATTTTCACTTCATGTTCTCAGAGAAAAGTTGGGATTCTGGAATGCGAGCAACATTAGTTCTCACTTGCCAGTTGCTTAAAAATGCTGACTCATTTCCAGGTTTCAGAATTACAACTTATGATGCTCTAATAGCCAGCTCACAAGCTGCTCTCATACTTTATGTTGCATAGCAACAAGCATGATGTAACCGTGTGTTGTGCCTCTGAGCCTGTGGTTGAGCTTTGGGTTGCACAATCTCAGCACCTGGTTAAATAATTGCTGAATCACTCTGGTCGACATCTGGTCACTGCTGCTGATTGTCCCTTTATATATATTAGGTATCAGCACAGTATCTCAGCATTACTTCAGATAGAGTGGTCCTCAGAAAGCCATGATGGTGGTACGTTGGTGTGTGTGTGGTGTGTTGGCTTCTGTCTGCTGTTTGTGTGTCTCCCGTTGACTCACTAATAGTGAGAGGCCAGGTTCAGGCCTGTCTGTAAACAGGGTCATGTGAACTGGCCTTTGTTTTTCCATATTCAAACAGACCTGACAGGTGCTACAGGTGCGTTCTCTGTGTCTCTGTGCGAGCGTTTCCCTCTCTCCCTCTCTCTCTCTCTCATTTTCTTCATTTTCTATAGCCCAGACAGCCAGGCTATTTAGGAGCAGACAGAGCTGCAGGACACATACTCCATCAGAGCATAGCAACAACCAGATACGCATACACACACACACACACTGATATATAACCTTTGCTAGCTACTTGGATGTAAGATTGTGGAGAGAGGCTTCTGGATTATGTAAATTATGTAGTGAGCATACAGACTAAAGATGCACGATAAAACAGTGAAGCAAGACATGGTTGATAAGATGCAGTCTGAGTAACAAAATGCATAGAAGATAACGTGCCAATTTATTATGCTATGTATAAATACATTATTGCATTTGCAGTTCAGTTAGGAGGCAGGGTTGTGCTAGAAAGACTTTAGGCAAATTACACCTTCAGTTCAGTTTATTTATATAGAACCAAATCACAGCAAAATTTACGTCAAGGCAGTGAATTCAACTCTCATGCTAGTGATAGCATAAATTGCATATTATATATTGCATATATACATACCTCTGTCAAAAGTCTTGGGAAATGACCCTAGTGGGGTAATCAGGCATGTGTTATTAGCTTGACTTTCAATGTTTAGAACAGAAATTCTGTGTTACAAACCGTTGGACATTTAGACATTTATGAGGATCTACAACTGAAACTTCAAAGCAGAGCTGACAGAAAACTTTGTTCATTTGTAAGGATGTAGGAGATAAACAGCAGGGACAACAACAGGTAATGCACAAATCAAAATAAATGTCCAACAGAACAGGCTCTCAGACTAGGACAGACAGACAGAGGCAAAGGTCCTGAAGATCACAGGTTTGATACACAGGTAGAACAAGGCAGGTTATCAGGCTGGAGACGTCTGTTACGAAGAAAGATAATCTGGCAGAGAGCAACTGCACACAAAGGGTATGTATAAAGTAAGAGAGTTTAGTGAGAGCAGGTGTGTGACTCTGGAAGTCGGTGGATCAGAGCTGAGGCTGAAGCTGGACTGAACCACCAGCATGGGGGGGATCTGTAACAGAGGAGAGAGGGGGAGTGGGTATGAATAAAGATAAGAATGAGCAGGATCAGGACACATGTAGCAGAAAAAAAAGTTTAAGAAAAGGCCA
This sequence comes from Ctenopoma multispine, assembly GCA_034779795.1. NCBI lineage: Eukaryota > Metazoa > Chordata > Actinopteri > Anabantiformes > Anabantidae > Ctenopoma > Ctenopoma multispine. Next base: position 16,420,084 of record JAUYWH010000010.1, on the reverse strand, counting down.
CACTGATTTGCATTATGGGAAAAGTAGGATTAGGTGTCCCTAGGACTTGACCCATGCTAGAGGTTAGAAGTCAGCATATGTCACTTTCTGTTGCATCAATTGTATTATTCTTTTTTTTACACACAGCAGTGCATGTCTGTGACAATTCACCTAACTTCACAGAAGTGACGTATGGGAGTAACAAATTCTAGATCCACACAAGATTGTTTATAGATGCCACTGGCAGCCAGGTAGCTACAGTGTGTAAGACAATGACTTCTCTATTCATCAGAAGAACACAGACTAGATTAACTAAAAATAATGCTACATATACCTATGCTTAGGCCTTAAAGACATAGTGGGTGATTTTAAGAAAAAAAAGTGAATGGAAGTAAATGGAAGCAGCAAGGAAAAGTGAAAAAAATGAAGAGCGTGGAGGCTGCATGTGGTAGTGTGGGAGGGTAACATAACACTTCATAACACTGACTTGTAGGATTTGTACAGTATTAAGTGTTACATAATGTGGAGCAGGCGCACTCTCTGGCTGTTGATGCTTTCACATATGAAAACATGCACAAGCAATCTGTATAGGAGATGCTGTTTTATTCTGCTACATGCAATATTATAATTATATTACCTATTATCAGAAAATCATAACCTTTTACCAAAATCACTGTCTCAGCTGCAGTGACTTGTGCAGGCTGAACAGGAGAAAGAGTTGATGAAACGAGTTTCATCATGAGGCCATAATTCATTGCAGAGTTCATTTGTCAGTCGGACTATATTTAGCTTTCTGTTCATTTGTTTCTGTGAGAGACAAATTTATCTCCTCCTTTCTTTCTCTCCTCTCCTCTTTCTTTCTCTCCCACACACTCCACACACACTCTCTCTTCCCCAGGAGTAGGCGGTTAGAGATAATGAATTCTGGGAGCGAAGGAGAGGGAATCCAAAAAAAGAAAGGAAGGCCACTAATGACAAATACAAACAGGATGAGGGGTGGGGTGCTGAGCTAGAATATCAGAATTATTGACAGTAGTTTCACTAGTTTTTAAACCAAAAAAACTGTGCTACAAAAAACACATGCAAAAGATCAGGTGCTAAAGAAATTAACAAAGAGATATTTTTGGCCATGGATCTGTCACTTACTTTTTTATGATTGTTCAAGTTCTACTTCACTATGTTGTCCCTGGGACCTAAGAAAATACAAATAGACAAAACACAATCAAATAACATTTCACCAGCTTGACTACACTGATGCAACATTTAGGAAAACAAATGCAGCAAAAAGAGAAACTGCAACTCAGCACACAAAGGCTGTGAATACAGAGAAAACACCACTAAACACAGATAGACGCAGCAAAAAACAGGTTGTGTATAATGTCTCCAAGACTCGTACAGGAAAAGAGCGGTCATCCACCAGTCCCGGAGTTGGTGGTTCGATTCCTGGCTCCTCCTGAGCAAGAAACTGTAACTACTAGTTTTCATTATTTGGTTTGGTTTTCTCCTTTTTTTTTCCTAATGTTGTGAAAGTTATTTCTTAATTTGCTTGTGTTTCATCTGTTTGCATGTGTTTTCTTGCAGTTGCAGTGTGTTGAGCTCTCAGGGCCACCGTACTTTAGTTCATTAAATGTCAATATTAAGTATGTTAACAGTCGATTCACTGAAAATGAAAACAAATTCAAATTCATGACACTATTAAAAGTAGAAACACAGAAAAGTATGTAAGTAAAACGAAATTGTTATAAACCCGGACTACTTTTAATGTAAATTTCTGTTGTAATGATAAGATGCTGATGCAGGGTTTTGTTGCACTGTAGTGTGATATAACTACAACTGTTTGATGTTTGACTGTATGATATAAAGTGTAATGCTGTGATGTGTTGAGCTGCGTGGTTTTGCCGTGTGATTTACAGTGTGCTGTGTTGTGTAATATTGTGAGTGTGCGTGTGTGTGAGAGAGTGCATGTTTAGCCTGAGCATCAGCAGCAGCAGTTGTTCCTACCACTCTGCTCCTATCGACTGCATTCCCTTTGTCTATTTCTCTCTATTATTCTCTCCTTTCTTTGTCAGACAGCTTCTCTTTGTTTCTTTCTCTTGCTCTCTCTCTCCACCCCCAGGTTGTGACTGTGGGTTGATTAGAAAATGTGTGGCATAGAACAGGCAATCCATCACCCTGCCAAAGCCCGCCACTTCCGCACATGCGCACACTGACACATACTCCCATACACACACACACACTCACTCACTCCACCTCGCGCTCCTCTTCCTCACTGTCCCTCCTCTCTTCATCCACCCAGATATAGTGTGCATTTTTTTCAAGGAGACCTGCAGCATCTCACATCTGCCCCGCTTTTCATTTCCGTCCTTTACCTCTCCTTGCCCTCCAAACCCACTCCTCCTCCTCATCCGCCCCCCACCTCCCACTCTCCTCCTCCTTCTTGTCTGCATCCACTCATCCAACCAATGGCAGTCATGCCTCTTTTGCTTTTATAGATTATCCTCATCCTGCTCAGTGAGGTCATTTACAGTGGAGAGACAAAGGAAGAGGGGAAACCTTTGCTGTGAAATATTTATTGAACTCTAGCATGTTCAGACAGGCTGGATTATTATCTCTGCAGCTGTGCTGTGGTATCATTTTATACTGAAGCCATCAAATCAATTTAATATTGAAAACCACTCATAGACTTTTATTCAACGTCTTTCTTCTGCATAGATGTTTTAGGGTTGTTTCTGATGTACTTGTCTAGATTTTTTTGCATCACAGGAGTTGGATCGGCCAATAAATAGATTTAGATTCAGGGTTTAGAGCACTTGTACATCAGTTTCCAATTGGACTTTCCAAAGGAGTTGGTGGTTCCAGGAGTCATCTCACCCAACGTAAGTCCCTATTTCAGAATTTTTTTAACTCATATAATTCACTTTTCTGAAGATAGAAACACATGAGTAGTTTAACAGTACTGGTGTATGTTATGGCTGTGACTTTTCATTATTCAGACTTGCAGTCATTTCTGAGAAGTCATGTTTTTTTCACTTTTATTTTGAATGCCACTTTGGTTCCCTCCTCTTTTCACTCACCTCAACTAGTCAGGGCAGATGGCAACCCACCCTTCCATTAAAGGAAGTTTTTCCTCTCCACTGTTAACTAGTGCTTGCTCAAGTGGGATTGTTGCATTTTATACATAACTCTATATATAAACTTACACTGTAAAGTGCCTTGAGATGACTTTTGTTAAGATTTGGCACTATATAAATAAATTGAATTTCATTTCATTTCATGTCAGCTACACACATGAGCCTATTTTTCTGATTTTTTTTGACTGAAATCAAATTTGAGTGGATCATATCAGTTTCATCAGTGTCATCCACAGCAAGCCCTCAGGTTTTCAACTGTGAAATGATTCAAATAAGGTCCACTGCTTTTCACAGATTTAAAATGTAGGCTCTACATTTTAGGCGAAAGAGGACACTGGTATTGAATCAGGACTCTGTATTGGAAGAAAATAGTCAGATAGGTGGCTCCCTAGTCCAGTGCAGTCCTTTCCAGTGGAGCAAGGATGCTGAATTGTGACATTATATTTTAGCATAAATCCTGTTGAGACTATAAATACATTTTAAATAAGACTTGAGAGGACCCTGTCAGGCCCCCCCTGACAACACAGCATTCTGTCATCCACAGAAAGCACTGTGTCTTTTTCTTATTTTTTTTCCTCTTTTTGTTATTGTCCTTACTCTTCCCTGATTTGCTTCCATCCATGAAGTCTCTCCTGAGTCCACTCTGACTCTAACACTGCATCACTACCACCGCTCGATATCCATCCAGAGCAATAGAGAGCCCGGGTAACGACATGGCCACTAGCTGCCTGAATCTACCCACTGTCATTCGTCATCTGATTATGAGGCAGTATTCTGCTCATCGGACCTCTTTAGATGGCCAGAATTTGATCATGTCTAATAATGACCGTGCAGATCACCCATGGGTAGTGTCTGTATGGGTTGATGATCATCTGAAAGGAACATTTTACAGGAAGGAAGAAGAGAACATCCATACTTGGGATAGTGTTTTTGAGTATTATTATGTTTATGTTCTCAGGATGATTATCTAATCTGCTCGAAGAGAGAACAAAGCTTGTAGGTCTTTGTCGTGCCTTTGCACCACTCAGTTTCTACCGTGTAGGTGGTCTCGCCCACTTTTGATTAATAATAGGCTTGAGCATTAGAGACTGGCTTAGAACCTGTGCAGAGGGATTGAGCTTTATTTGACGTAAGTCAAACGAATGTCAAAATATCCATGTGGACTCAGTGGTACTGTAGAAATGATCCTGTTCCTTTTAGCATAATATTCACACACTCTTGCCAGTTAATTAAATGCTTGTCACTGGACATTTAATTAATTAATTAACTAATTATTAATTAGAAATTGGACTTTTAAGCGATTTAGGTGAAGGGCTCTAAGTTTGCAGCTTTTATAAGTACTGAGATATTCAAATGCTCATTAAAGGCAGGCATCTTAATTTTTTAATTAGTAGCAAAACAACAAAAAGAACGCTACCAGGTAAATGTGCTCTGCTTAAGAACATTTTCATTTTTATACGTTATTATTTAGTTTTAAATGACATTTGTTTTTTTGGAGGGAGGTTCAGAGTGACCAGACAACTCTGTCTAATAATGGTCTGCACATACTTTTCCTTCCATATGTTCAAGCTAGACATTCCAGTTTGGACTGACAGCTAATATTAGGAGATAAAAAAACAAAAGTGGCCTTTAACAGTGAACACAACTCAAGACTTTAAACTTCCCTTTTGAAATAAGTGAGTAATTTTTGTCCACCATCTGCTGTTATTAGCAGTGGTAATGTCTGCTGTCTGAGTTGTACTTGTGAATGCATGAGCAGCAACAGGACAGTGCAGCACAGCTAGGCAGGGACAGTGACTTTGTTTGAGGAAACAAAAGGATAACATGCAGAGGAACTACACAGGTCCAGTAACAGGAAGGCGAGCATGCACCAAGCAGAACACAAATAAAGTAACAACCTGGAGAATGGCTGAATGGGCTGGTGTACTTACTGGCTGGTATAGTGGTGAATCTGGGGAACAGGTGTGTGTTTGGGTGGTAAAGAGACAGGAGAAAATCAGAGAGCATATGGTAGACAGGTGGGTAATAGCAGGCCTGAGGCAGGAATCGTGATCAGTGTTTTCAGTGTCTTATTGCGCATCATGAAATGGTTTAGACCAAAAATGAACATTTTTAAACCTTTAAACCTGGAACTTTTGTCACTTATTAGTAGAGCTTTCAACAATATACTGTATCATAGTTTTTGTTGTTCAATCTACTTGTGTTCACATGTCCAGACATAGCATGTTCCAAAAAATGCGCATTTTGCAGACTGGGTATATACACACATAAAATTGTGCGCGTATGACAGATCAGCTATTTTTGCAGTGGAATAACACACACTTTTCTCCCCATCTTCCCCTCCCCAGCAGTGAGCCCCAGTTGTGGCCGGTGGGCATGGTTTTGGAGGGTAGCTCAGAGGCGCTGTGTCCCCCCTCATCTCTGGAGCTGCGCCCATCCTGCAACAAAAGCCAGCCCTCGCCTCCTCTGAGCTCAAGTTCACAATCCCATGACGGAGTCTTCCCTGAGAACAAGGAGCCCGTCAAGTATGGCGAGCTCATTGTTTTAGGGTGAGATACATTTTGGTTCCTTTTCAAGTATAAGGATTTTTTTTATTAATCTATGCATTTCAGATCCAGGTAGGTTTTCTAGACTTCCAATGTAGAATTCAATCTGAAGTGCTGTGCTTTCAATGATGTGCTATAAATAGACACTGTCAGGCATCAACTTGGTTCCTAATGATGATGTCCCGATCACATTTCTTTCACCCTGATCTCATTTAAGTCTCCTAATATTAGGTATCTGCCAATCTGTGTTCAATCCAGTACTTATTTACATACAGTAAGGTATTTTTGTTTCCCTGTGTCCTTGAGCCTTTTTGAAATCAGTGTATTTTTTTGAAAATATGTTGAAAATATGTAAAATGATAGTCTCACTTCCATTAAGGACAAACTGCAGTAAATACCAAGCAGGCAAGGGTTTGTCCTTATCTGCTAAGTCCATATGACCAAGGGTTCAGAGGGACACTAAATGTCTCAACGACTCTTGCCCTTTTTTACCCAGTCTACATAAGACATTTATTTATGTTAGCTAAAGTAAAAAAATCATTTGACAAAAGATGTCATTCCCAAGCTGAGCCACAGTTGCAAACCTTAACCTCCACGAGGAAGAGTGACCAGTTAGTATGAGAAAGATCTCTGCCATACCAATGGTGTGGTGCTATTCCACTCCTCAACCTATTGATCCATGTACTGATAGATGAGGGGGAACTGCTTGGTTCTCCATGAGTGTGATTACAGAGAGGGGGGAGGGGGAGGGGAGGGGTAGCGGTACCTGACACTGACATTTCACAACATCCATCCAATCATGGTTTCTTTGTGGCCAGCAGAACATCTTTGGAGCGAGTGTTGTTCATTATATAGGGAACACAGAATAATTCTGGCTAACTCACCTAATCTGAAAGACAGCTATGCAATAGACGGAGGATATTTTATTTGTAATGCCTGTTTGCTGTCCTTTCAGTATGTGTATGCACTCAAATAGCTACCTTATTATATTCTGGATTCATGAAATCATCTTCCATAGTCAGTCTTTGATGATTTGACTGACAGAATTAGTTTCAATATACAGTAGAAAAGGGTTTATATACAGCCACATGATACATTCAGACATTACATTTCATGCAATTGATTTAAATCTAACCTAAGTAGTGCTACTGCATGTTCAGATATTAATCTTGCTTTGTCAGATCCAGGGATGGTCTTGTGTTCCATACCACAGGGATCAATCTTAGGACACATATGTTTCCTAATTTCTATGAATAACAGGGATTCTATCATTGTGGTTGTGATCTTCAGTATGTTGATATTACTTCCTTATTCAAAATGTGTCTTTAGCATAAACAATGTGTTTAATCAGGATTTGCTGAAATGAAGTCCAGTGGATTTTCACTTTAACTTGGTAATAGTATATTTGTTTTTTGATATTGATATAATAAACTTGCTCAAAGACAAGCGAGTGACCTGGACAGGACACCAGTCTATCTCAGGGTATATCACATTATTTGACTATTGTTTTTAGCTGTACTGAACATTTATTTATACATCAACCTTTATTTAATAGTAAATACTCAGTGGTTATGCTTATACTACTAGTGTGACAAATAAATTGAGGTTTTGGACATGGATCACTATTTGCTGGCAAATCAAGTCTTTACACATGTACAGTACAAAGGGCATTTTTAGTTCTACAGTTGGAAATTTGAGGCTGCTTTATGTCATAAACATATGACCTATATTTAGAACACACAGAGTGTTATGCTTGTTATACTTAGTGATAGTCAACCTATGGTTCATCTATGGCTTGTACCATTGGCTGTTTTAAAAACTATGAGACCCAAATGTAAAAGTAGAAGCAGTTCAAATGAATTAGTGAGAGAAAATAAAATAAATATGAAGGTTCCATTAATCATACAATTAAGTTCATTTTGTTCTTCTTTTTCACAGCCACAATGGGTCACTGGCCAATGGGGACAAGGGACGCAGAAGAAGTCGCCTGGCCCTTTACAAGAGACCCAAAGCTAACGGGGTCAAGCCTGATGTTATTCACAATGTCTCAACACCTCTGGTGTCAAAGGTGAGAAATCGAACAAACAGTCGTGGTTGTATTCAGACTAAAGGAGCATTACCTGTTTTCCCTGAGCCAGGTTTAAAAATAGTTTCTTCTGTAACGACTTATTATTATTAATTTAATCATTGAAGTGAAAGTGGTAATTAAAACAGCAGTAGCTTTACTGTTCACACAAATAGATTAAAAAGTCCAGAGAGCTGAGATCAATAGATAAGCTTGCTACACTACTTTGACCAAAATGTCAAAATTTGCCTCAATGTTTCATAATTGGAGGCTAATTCCATAGGTGGAATTAACTAGAAATCAGTACTTGTCATATATTTGGCTGTAAGTAACCACACCAACAATACTGAAGACTGCTGATTAAATCTGATTCTGTTACATTGTCCAATGGGACTCAACAGATGCCCAGATTCCCCTATTGTCTGTTTTGATTTCAGTGACATTCACAGTTCAATTTCAGCAGTTCTTTTGGGAAGAAGTTGGGAATTTTCCAAGTGATATTGAGCCTTGTGACCAACCCTGCACATCTTTAAAATGGCTAGACTAACTGTTAATTAATTAAAGCATTAGCATGTGCAACATTAGTCGATAAACGCTTATAACAATGGATGACAATTTTCATTTTCACTATTTTGTTAGCCATGTAGGGTCTTAAGTGAAATTCCATTAACAAAATATAAATGGATTGCCGTAAAAAATTTGATTCAGATATTTATAATCTGATCAGCATGAATTAGAATAACTTTGATGATCCCCTAATTTTCACTGTAGCGCCTTTATCAGGTCAGATGTTTATTTTCTGCTGTTTATGGTTGGCAGTGCTAAATCATTAAAAACCTATCACACAATACATTAGCATTAGATTATCTTTTTACATTCTAACAAAAAAAAAGAATTACTGGGAAGATTTTTCTGGAGGACAGACCTTCAGCTCTCCTTGCCATGTGACCTGGATAATGTTTCTTTTGGCAGGCACTCAGCAACAAAAGCCAGCACAGCATCTCCTACACACTGTCGCGGAGCCACTCTGTCATTGTGGAGTACACCCATGACACCAACACAGATATGTTTCAGGTCAGTGTCTGCACACTCACGCACAAACATGCACATGCAATGCAAATTCAACATATTAGCTATGTGACCTACTGTAGAAATATGGACTCAAATATGGCAGTCAAAAAGTACCATTTCATTTTATTTTCATTTTTAGTGACACACACAGCACAGAATTATAAATGATGCTGCAAGAGTAGTGTGAAATGTTTTGTGGACATTTTTGACACCATGCTGTATATGGTGGGTGTATGGTAATGAACATGAATTGAGGCCAATTATCATATTTAATTAGCACATATTGTGAATTTGATCATTAATAAGGGAAACTAAAGTTGTTACTACTGAAATACTAGTTATGAAAGTAAAGAAAAGTTTGATGATATTTAAGCACTAGATTCTCACATTATCTTAGTAGATAATATTATTTTTATTGCTTTTGTTTTATTGTTTTGTTATGGTTATATATAGTCTTTTCCATCTACATCATACGTATGTGAAAATAGTCTTTAAACAAAGAAGAAACCATATGAAACTGCTACATCTGTAGCAATTGAAATTTTATCAGTGTAGTTCCTTAATGTAGTAATATCCAGCATAATCTATATGTCTGGGCATTATATATACAGTGGCTTCAGAAAGCAAAAAAAACCCTCTATAACCATTAATGACAACATGTTTTTGAATTATTTGCAAATTAATTAAACATGAAAAACTAAAATCTGGTATTTCCAAAAGAGTTTTTTTTGTTTGTTTTTAGATATTTCTAAAAACATTTTAACTTTGTGTTTATGGGCTATTAAATGTTGATGGATTGGCACAAAATGCAATTGTACCCTTTTAACAATAAATCTTAATAAAGTGAAGTGGTCTGAATTCTGGTCTGTACAGTAATCTCTAGTGTACCTCTTTTTACTGTCTTTTATTCTCAATATAACTTGGGCTCTAGAATGATTGAGCACCTAGAAATAGCACTTTAGAGAGATTTTAGTGTAGTGGCCACAGTCGGAGCTGAAGGTCATGTTACTTCCACCAACCCAACTATAGCACAATAATTTTGAAAAAAATGAAAAAAAACACGCTTTATAGCAATTATTGTATTTTCTTCAGTCACCCAGACAAAGCTTTTTGCATTATCACAATTTGATCCATTAGTTCCATTAAATATGAGAAAAGGCACTGAACTATAGTAAATGATTTCCTTCCTATTAATGTTCATAAAGAGTCAGCTGTGTCAACTGGAAACTGGAAACATTTTGCCCCTGTGACTGGAAAAAGTAATGCAAAATGCACAACATGAAAGCAAAGGAGAGCAGTTTTTATTAATAATAATTCATACTTTATTGATCCCCTTCGAGAATTTGTTGTTTGGACAGCTGCTAGACCTGTGTCAGTGCTACTACAGGGGTTCTCTGTCTTGTCCAAGAACACCTCGACATGAAGCTTGCCAAGACTGAGAAATAGAACCGGTCACACTTGAGTTGGAAGCTCTACCCACTGAGCTCTCATGCCATCCCTCAAGTGATTGGGTGACATCTTTCAGTGCAATTAATGGTAATAGTGAAAACTAGGGCTAATTACAATTTGTTTTTTATTTTTACAGCTCTGATTATGACAACATTGGATTCACAGATGTAGGAGTATTAGTAGGCAGAAAAAGAAGGTGGACTGGACAAAAAGTCCTCCAGTCTATATGCTCAGAAAGTTTGTTTGTTCCTTCCCCTCCTTACATGTCATAGGATCATCTCTTGATATAGCGCCCCTATGCCAGCAGGTGTCTCTTGAAAGAGCACTAAAACCAATTTGCAGGTGTCTCTTACAGGGAAAATATGGAGAAATAGCGCCCATGTGGCAGCGGGTGTCTGTTGAAATAGCATCATAATGCCAACTGGATTAACAGACCTTTCTTGTCAGTGAAAGTAATAGGTCAAGTAGGTCAAAAAAGGTCATGGTTTGGGTTAAAATAAGTACATCCTTAATGTAGACCATCGTCATCATAATTGTAATAATAAACAAGTAGTTAACGTTGTTGAATCGTCATGGATAAAACACACAACATTTCCTAATAAAACAAATGTCAGTCTCAGGTGGGAACATCCTGGGTTATTTGGTCCAATCATCCACCCCAACCTACTCCCAACGAGGACGGTCTACATCAACTAGAGTAACCTTCTCATTTGCTGGTCTCATAATTACTACACACACTGTTGGTACCCAACTACAATACATTAGTATTTGTCATAATAACCTGTTGATATCCACTTTAAGAGCTCAGCTACAGTATGTCAGTGTTATGGCAACATTATTGTGTTACTGTATACAGGACATAATACTGTGTATTATACTGTATCTTACTTATCTGGAGGATTCTTATGCACTGTTCATCTTTTTATCACTGTTTCATGACAACAGTGTTTATCTCTTGGTTTTCTTAGATTGGCCGATCCACGGAGAGCATGATTGACTTTGTAGTGACGGACACAGTAGGCAGTGGCAGCAGCCAGGGTGGAGGTGCGGCGGGGGAGGGTGGTGGTGGAGGACAATCAGCTCAGAGCACCATCTCCCGCTATGCCTGCCGCATCATGTGCGAACGGAGCGCTCCCTACACGGCCCGCATCTACGCTGCCGGTTTTGACTCCTCCAAGAACATCTTCTTAGGGGTGAGTTGTTTTCCATCTTGAGTGCCAGGCTTCCTCTGGTAAACTGCACAAGTATGATGGTAACTAATGACAACCACAGTGAGAGCAACAGCAGGGATATGGCTCTGCCACCCACGGGTGATATCATAGCTGTGAGGATGGTCAGTATATAAGACCTACCTTGGGGAAGCATAGTAGAGGAAGGAGCTTTATTCTCTTCTCCTACTGTGATGTGCACTGTATGTGTGAGGCGGAAGAAGAGAAGAGAGTTTGTATACTGCAGATTTACTCTATAATAGAAGGGGCTGCTCTACTTGTTTACATTAATGTTGCACAGCCATGTACCATCAGACCAAATCAGCAGTCCTCACCTGGACTTTTTCTGTCTTGCTGTATCTTCACATCAGTGAATACAGCTGTCTGCAGCCTCACCCAGCCACAAATAACAGCACATGTTAAACGGTCTGCACTTATAAAGCGCTTTTTTACCTTACTGGCTCTGACTTGTGAACCCACAGCCTCACTTTATGTAAAGAGACATCCCATCAAGATGGCATGTTTTATTTTCAAATTATAATAATATCATTTGTTTTCCATACACAGTTTTTTCCATGCCTATTTCCACTGACTCTGCTTTTATATATTTTCAGATGTAAAAGCTTCCAAAATGCAGCAGAAGCTGCTTGTAAACTTCTAGGTGCCCAAATTTATACAAATGACTTCATCCCATGCAAGATTCATCAGCACTGCCAACTAGGTCAGCAGCCAGAGAACGGGAGAGGGTGTGTGTGTAACTCCCCCAACATCAGGAAGTTTACATTTAAACTGAAGTATGGAACAAATATTATCCGTCTATTATAAATCTGGTCTAAGTTTATCTCTGTGGTTCACCACAGTACAGCAGATGCGATGCTCATAAGACATTGATAAATAATGCATGGTTGTGTGGGAGACTGTAAGTAACAATCCTTTAAATTTTCATTAGAGCAGGCCCACTTCAACATGGGAGTCACACAGTTTGACAATTACACACACATGAGAACATACAGTATAAAGGTATATTGCATATGAGATATAGAAAATAGTCAGAACATTTAGATGTACCTGAGTTCCTTTAATGTGCAACATGCTTTACAATTCCTCTACCTTCCCGGCACCGCCCCAGAAGTTCAGCATTTCTGTATTCATCATGTGGTAAAAAGGCAGATCTGGGAATCAAACCAGCTAACCTGTGATCAGTGGACAACCACTGCAACCATCTGGACTACAGCCACATGTGTTTCAGGGCCTAAATTAATGGATATTTGAAATTACATGATTTTACAAAAACGAAAATACACAACCACATACTGTAAAAAGGTGAAATATGATTCTTTTATGGTTATGTCAGTCTGAACTTTACTGAAAGTAAAATGTGTTTGAATCTATTACTTATGTCTGATTTTTTCAATGTACAGTACTGTGCAAAAGTCTTAGGTGACCATTAGATTTGTTGTTTTGGCAGTGCTATTATGACTATATATGTGTATATATATTTTTTTGTCTTTTTATTAAAATATAACTAGAAGATATAGAACATTTGTACACAGAATAAAAAAACATAAATATTAACAACTTATTTAGGCTTAAGTGGCAAATACAGAGTATGATCTCTGTAGAAGAATCTGGAGAGGTTGAGGACGAAAATAGGAGAGGAAGACCTGTCAAAATATAATGGAAGTTTCTCAGAGTTTCCTCTTTGAGACACCAGAAGAGACTCCACATTTGGCAGCTTCATCTGGATGCCAAGTTAATCCTTCCATAGCCTGAAAAAAACCTGATCAGGAATGGTCTTTGTGAAAGGAGAGCAGCCAAGAAACCAGTTGTTGTGTTTCTAGTTGTTCTAATGTAAAAACTGAGAAATACATTTGTATGGACATCATAGCATTGCTGAAAAACTATTCCGATAGTGGCCTAAGACTTTTGCACAGTAATGTATGTTTCTATTTTTGCCCTCCTTACAGAGACAGGCTTTATCCCCTTATGGGAGAATGAAACAGTATGAACCAGCTCTTTTCCGATTGGTCCAGTCTGAGAGTAGACTACACACTGCTGAGTGTCTTTCTATTCCCTGTTGTCATTTATGTTGCTCAGTTACCATCCCCTGATGAAACCTGATCAAAATCGGGTGATGTTAACTGCTTGAGTAAATTGCTATTGTTGCAACGTTTGGCTCTTGCTTTGACTTTTGCCTTGAGGTTGTAATGAAGCATCCTGATGTCCAATAGAACTGTTTTAGTTAGACTCAAGTGTAGTAAGAAAAAAAGACCTACTGTGACATAACTAAATAACTGACATGAAAGGATATCTAAACTTTTTTGTAGGATTGCTCTCCCATCTTTTCACATCACGTTATATCTTGTTCTAAAAAACATTTTACATTTCACCATTATTATGGGATTTTTCAGGGTGAGTCTTTATTTCCTCCTTGGACCAAATTCTGGTTCTTTTGTCCAGATCTTGGTCTGAGGCACATTTCACACCTGCTATTTTGATCGGACCAATCTGAAAGGTCTGAAGGTTCACCCCTAATTGTTTTAATTAATTTAATTTGTTTAAATTAGGTGTGAAAGCCAAAAAAAGCTTATTTTGGTATCTTACATGGTATCTGAAGAGCGTAGATTTTTCTGACAAAAGCTGTGAGAACAAACCTGGGACATTTTAAAAAGCTAAAGGAAAGTCAGAGTGAGACAAGGAAATTACATTTTCAGTAGCTACATTTCAGAAGTTTGAGAAATTGACCTAAATCCCATACTGTGTTACTGTGACTAGACTTTGACGGTCAGCATTCAAAAACAAGTTCACTGTAACCAGAAGTCCATCTCATTCTCGTGAATGTGATATCTCTGGAATGTCTGGGGGGAATTATACTGTATATGGCACAAATGTCCACTTGGACTCATGGATGAACACAAAATAAAATGGGTCTGGACAGGTATGCAAGTAAACTGCTCTTGAGTGTTGAATGGTGACCATGCTATCTTAAAATGTTTCAGGAGAATAAATCGTTTACACAAGATGACATATTTGATACCAAATATAGATATTAAGAGAAGAAAAAAGTAGAATCTCTAGATAAAAACTAACCAATCTTAAGGAGTATTTAGATAGGATTACACATTTCAGAATCTATTACTATTTTCAGTTTGTTACCACCATAAGGTGGTAACAAATGTATTATACAAATGTATGTAAATGTATTATGGCAAAGGTGTCAGGGAACAACCATCTGTTTACACATTAAGCAGAACAATGAGTTCTGTTTGTCTCTGCTTGATAAATATAACATTTATTTCTGCTTAGTTTGATAGTGTAAATGAGTTTAAAAGAGCTTTTGTTTTATTAAAAACAGCTGTCAGCTGCTTTTTGAAACACAACTGATGAGAGTGGTGAGAAAGAATCAAAACTGTGTAGCTATGGAGTGTAAAACCAAAACCATAAGCTTAAAAGAGGCTTAAAAACTCAGAGTTAGTGATAATTCTGAGTTCATCACAAAGAGTCACATAACACAAAGCTATTTTAACCATTGATACTGGACCTAAGTTCTCCAGTTGGCTACCTTGCAGAGTAGAAACAATTATTCTTTCCTCCAGAGTAACGGTCAAATGTTTGCAGAACTAAATCTCCAGGCTGTATGTTGTATGTGTCTTTGCTCTTTAAAAGGCATAGGTGTATTGCTTTGCTTTAACCAGTGTAGTAATCATTCTACTGAGCTAAATACAGCAGCAGAGAAGAGTGACTGTTTTTTCTCACCAGCCAACTCTGAGATCCACCTCCCTTATATCCCTCTGTGACTCCCCATCACTCCCCTAACCTTTACATATGCCTGGTCTGTGTGTTGCATGTGTTGGGGGTGTTTCTTAGGAGCGGGCTGCCAAATGGAGGACATCAGATGGCTTGATGGATGGCCTGACTACCAACGGAGTGCTGGTGATGCACCCAGCAGGGGAGTTTGTGTCTGAGCCAGCTCCAGGTGTCTGGAGGGAAATCTCAGTTTGTGGCAATGTCTTTGCCCTGAGGGAGACACGCTCAGCACAGCAGAGGGGAAAACTGGTAAGACCAAGTGGGGTTTATGGGAAAATTAGTCAGATACTTACCTCAATATGGTTACATGAGTTGACCACAAATACTAGAGTGATTATGATAAAAGTTGGTCTATCACTAGTATATTCCCAAGATTATTTTACTGACTTCACGTTATAGGTGGGAACGTAGTTATGGCCAAAGATTTGTAGCTTTATATCTGCTGAATATCCTGAGTATTGACATTATAGTATATGGCCAGTGTGTCTCTCATAAAGTGCTACACTACTTCATTTACTACATTCATCTTCAGGTTGCATGTGCAACACATGGTAAATGACTCTACGTCCATGACACCAAGGCAATGATCAGCCATCGGGCAATGTTTGGCCATTGAGTCCCGACCCCCATCAGTGGCTTTTCAGGGGATTCTTAATGCTGAATTGGCTGCAGACCACGCTGGTGGGAGAAGCCACTACATTGCCTGTTCAACTTAGCAAATCACTGCACAAGATGAGAAAATGTTTGATAATTTACAACTTATCAAATACAGTTAAAATTAGCAGTAGCTAAAAACCATCTGTAGTGACTGAGATTGGTGTGAAAGTAAGAAGCACATGCTGCCATATGTATCTGCAGTCCCAATTCTGCTTTTGCTTTCCTTTTTTGAATGATTACACAGACTGCCACCACTGCTGGTATAGGGAATAATTTCCTAGTGACACTTTTTGGGCCAGACAAGGCAATGTGAGGCATGGCAACAGTTGATCTAAGTCTGGCTTTTTAATGTCAGGTTGGTTTGACATAGACAATTTCTTGTCCAGCAAGATGTCAAAGACTTCTTCAAACACCTTCAGTGTAAAAGATGTTGGTGCTACATGTCAACACAAACAGTGTACACACTAAAGAAAAAGATAGGTTAAAGAGTTAAAGAAAGAAAGAAGATAGGTAGATAAACCATTTAAGACAGGTTTGTACATTAAGCTGAAGAGGAAAAACTAGTTCATATCATACAAAAAGAAAGAAAGATCAAAAAGACTGGGGTGTCAGGGGTGTATGTATTGAAATGTCACTTTTTCAAAGGGGGTCTTTTTGTTCCCAGTTTAATAAAACATAGTATGCTCCATAGAAAAGCATACGTTTTAGGGATTCACTGAACCAATCTGCTGGATCATTAGTTGTGCAGGTACTAACAGGAGTATTACGATGGAAAAACGTCCTCTTAAATAATAGAAATGTCAGTGACAAAAATGAACCGTCTTCTCTTTCCACTGCTACCTTTCTTGTTTCCTTTCTGTTCTTGTTTTAAGGTTGAAAATGAATCAAATACTCTACAGGACGGTTCTTTGATTGATCTGTGTGGGGCTACACTGCTGTGGAGGACCCCCGCAGGACTACGGCACACCCCCACCCTCAAACAGCTAGAGTCCCTTCGCCAGGAGCTGAATGCTGCCCGGCCTCAGTGTCCTGTAGGCTTTAACACCCTGGCCTTCCCCAGCCTGGCCCAGCGTGAGATTGTTGATAAGAAGCAACCCTGGGTGTATGTCAATTGCGGCCATGTTCATGGTTATCACAACTGGGGCTACCGCAAGGAGAAGGGTCCCGCAGGACCCGGGGGCACAGCCCCGGCCAGCACTGGCGAGAGGGAGTGTCCCATGTGCCGGCGAGTGGGCCCCTACGTACCGCTGTGGCTGGGCTGTGAGGGAGGATTATACCTGGACGCCGGGCCACCCACTCACGCTTTCTGCCCCTGTGGCCACGTATGCTCAGAAAAGACAGTGGTGGGGTGGAGCCAGATCCCGCTACCCCACGGCACCCATGCCTTCCATGCTGCTTGTCCCTTCTGTGGTACCTGGTTGACAGGAGAGCAGGGCCACATCAAACTCATCTTCCAAGGCCCCGTCGACTGAAGGCCAGACCTGGAAATCACTCCAAGCAAAGTGATGGTGGATTGGACTGAGCCAGACCTGCTGTGAGAAAGCACTGGTGAAAAGGACAGGGAAAGGATTGTTGATATGATAAACTGAAAGCGAAATGCAATAGTAGATGCCATTGCTTCATATGGAATATGAGGTGTATGGAGATGATGTAAATAAATTGTGTGGAACTGAACATGCATTTAGTGATCTTTGTTCTTCTCGTTCAGCATTGTACTGATCTTCATGTGTGACATGCACTGTAGGTTTGTAAGTATTTAGCTAAACTAATAATAAAGGATTATTATGGTTTAATACATTTCCATAGTGGGAGAAAAACAACAGGTCAGTCATAAAAGTAATGGTTATCCCGGAGCGCCTATATTGTGGTAACTGGACTTGCTTGAAGTTCTTGAGTTCATCTCTCACCTGAAGGCTTATTCAGTCCCAAATGATTGCTTGAGAATCTCATTCATTTAATTGTTAAAACACCTTGAGCATTGTCACACGTGGATTATTGTACGAGTTTAAGCGAATTGAAATTAGCTGGAAAAAAGCATTAGAAGGGACAGAGAAATTACAGGTTTGAAACCGACTCTGGTTGATTCATCTGCAAAACAAAAAATATTTCTAAGAGAATGTAAAAGTGAATGGAAAAATTATTATCCAAGAGTTTTGGTGTTGGATCATCATCAAGAATGTGGTAACCTCTCAATTTTCTACAGACACATTGGTTTTAAGACACCAATATACTTGCTCAGAACTGCATGCTGCATGGTCCAATTGCTTCACAAACACTACTCTCACAGACACACACAAATAATTGTATTTGTGTTGTGTCTGACCATTTGTACCACTTTACAAAACCAACAATTGAACAATCATACCCACTTCATGTTGTGGTTGGCCAGCTGTGTGGCGTAGGGCTATGGGTCGTACTTTTCTCTTGTTTCATTTGAAAAACCTAATGCATGACTTAACTTCTTTCAGGTCCAAATATTACGACATTGTCCATCAACCAGCTTGATGTTCAATGTGGTTACAGCTCGTATTGTGTGGGATTCGTAATGTTACCTGGGCCTTATGCTCAAATGCTGTGCAAACAGCTGAGACATTTGTGTGGCTTTTGTGTTTTCATCCAGCATGTCCCAGGCCTTAAATTAAAGGCCTCTCCCTATGAAAAGTTCTCCCTCAGACGCCACAGAGTGTCTCTAAGGCTCGCTCCCAGTTTGCAATGCTAAAAATAACTCAAAGTCACCAGCAGCGCCTTGTCTCCCTAGCAGGAGAGAAAGAGATAGGAGTGGAGAACAACAGGGCAGCTTACTTGATTAGAGCTTTAACTCTGATCTACTGTAACTACTCAAAACCTAGGAAAATATGCAAACAATGATGAAGGCTTTGATTGGTCCAGATTTTAGAACCACACAGCACATTCCACAAACTGCACCTTTAACAATCAGACCTAGATTATTTTGGTACTTACCATTGGATATGAGGAGATATTGCTTGTATGCTCTCCTGTATACCACTGCTGATATGATCTTACTGCAGAGTGGATGCAGAGAGCAGCTGCAATCCCACCACACACTGCTGCAGGGTTTTTACTGAGTATCAGTGCCAGAGCCAGACCATTAACAACAACTGGAAAAATTCTGTGTGAAATATCTCTTCATTTACCATTCCACATCTCCAGCAGAGACAGTGACGCATTAGAGCTGCCTTTGTATACAGATGATGTGTGGTTATTAAAGGCCCACAGGGAGAGCTAGGGGAACAAATCAAGGACATCCACCATGTAAATGACAGACTCCAAAGATCTACTGTATGTTGACTGGGCTAATGGACAGAGACTTTCCTGTAGTGACTCTAGCAGAGTCCAACAGTGCACTCCCATGGAAAGGATGTTCTGTATGCATAACAAATATTAACAAGATATATATAAAGTATACTTGGTCAAATCCATCCATTCAGCAGTCTCCAGAACAAGCTATGTCAACAGCTTCTGTTGAGATTAACATAAAATCTGATACACAGTACATAATTATGATCCTTAGATGACTTTTAAAAGTTTTGGTGCCCTTCCTTTTTGTTAGCCCCACCATTATGGTGCTACAACGGGGCCATTAGTTTTATCAATTTGAAAACAAAACTGTAACTGAAAAACAAAATTGTAAATGAAAAACAAAACTTTGAAACAAAAGTTACTGCACTGCTGCTTAAACCTGAAAAACACAATAACTAAATACATTTATTCAATTTAAATATCAGTTTAAATAGTTTTTATAGTAGTATACAATTTATAATTTTTTTCTTTGAATAAAAACTTCTTTAAAATGTTTGTAGATTCAGATTGTATTTTCTTACAGTTTTATATCTTAATCTTTCAGTCTCACATCTTTCCTGCAGTTTGCATGTAATGATGCTACTTGAAAGATGGTGCTGATGGCATGACACAGTGAGAAACTGTCAGAGTGCACCAAGCAGCTAGTTAGAGCACCAAAGTATCCAGATGCAACCCTGTGCTGGCACACAGAAAAAGCTGAGAAACATGCCAATGCTAAAATGTCAGCTAACATGTTTGAGCCAGTAAAATGCTCAGCTTAGAGGAAGACAGCAGGTTCAGAAGCATCCTTGTTTATATGTGTGTAGGTTACCAAGCTTTATAGTATTTTTCATATTAACTGAAGTCAATCATCAGATAATATTTCTTACCTGTTCACTGGTCTTCTTGATGGATCTGACATTAATCTAAAGCTCTCCAGTCCAGTGTAACCACACAAGTAATGCTGTGTTCAAAAAGTGGAAAATATGAAGACATTATTATTTGTTTTGAGATGTTATTGGTGTAACGTAAGATCTAAAACAGCCTGAAAATGTTAATGTCTCCCCAGTGTTCATTTTGTCCACTCCAAGCACTTAAATATGTTGTGTAGAAAACTGTAAATCATAAAGTTCCCACACTACCTGAAGGCAACATGATTAAGCCCACTCCCTGTGCCAGAACAGGGCAAAAAGTGTGAAACTGAAAAAATGCGATTTCAGTTACAGTCTTGTTTTACAAATTGACAAAACTAAACCCGTGGTAGCACCATACACCATCAGGACAAAGCTTTCACCTGTGCAGAAAAAATATGCAAATCTTATTGACTTTCCATAAAAGTTTTTAAAAATACTCTGAGAAGGCGGTGTCCTTTGTATTCTGCCAAACTGTATTCTTTGATGCGAACACTAGGAGGGGCAAACATTAACAAATACTGTCTGATGTCTCTGATCATGCTTCAAAAAGATGGATCTAATTTATTTCAGAGAATATTTTGAATTTCTCATATGAAGTGTCTAAACTGAGAATTAAATATGTTATATTACAATTTTATGTACAGTACAGTAGATATGCCATAAGTAACCGAGCTAGATAATCCACATCTGCAGCATATCTGTGAGCCCTTTAACTGCCTGTTAACTGCTAATTTAGGAATAGCAAATATAATTATATTTAATACAAAAGGTACAAAGAATTATCCATCCATCCATCCTCGTAACTGCTTGTCCTCTTAAGGGTCACAGGAGTGCTAGAGCCTCCAGCTGGCATAGAGCGAGAGGCAGGGTACACCCTGCACAGGTCACCAGTCTATCATAGGGCAGACATACAGAGACAGACAAATATAAATATCTAGGACATCACTAGGATGAACAGAACAGCCCCTACAGTGGTGTCACTAAATAGCATACCCAGGGCAGTTTCATCTCCTGCCTGTGCACATTTGTGATACTAAGAGTAATTCCATTCCTTTCTGTGTTTGTGCAAACACAGGAATGCTCGCAAACAAGCACATGAAGGAGCTGCAATACAGGCCTGACAGGAGTGATACTAGTCAGTCTACTTATGTACCTGAGTACAAGTTAAGCTCAAATTCCTTCATTGCCTTTCATACTTACATTCTCTTCTTCTTCTTCTTCTTGGCCCAATCAGATACTCCATGTAATTTACATTTAATGTTCAGTTTAACTCACAGAAGAAGTACTGTTCTTCTCAGACTATGAAAACAGTTGTAAGGTTGATCAAATACACATTGATAAATCATACCCATACTCACTTGAGGAGTTAAAATCAAATGAGCTCTGTCGCTGAAGACATTTTCAGTCTCCACCCTAATGCTTTCGCTTTGATGGGACTGGAATCATCCAGAATCTGTGTACACCTGTGTACTGAGCCTAAAAGCATTCAGGATTGCATGACTTCATCATGAACACAACCAGTCTCCAACCAGTGAAGATTTTGCTGATGTGTTATGGCCCATATAGGTAAAACAGTCAGTCTTGAGAACGTTAGCAAATTGCTTCACACTGGAATAATTTATACAAAAAAATAACTGATGTTTGATTTCATAAAGATTTAGATCTTAACTGTATATAGTGGACTGATGTTTGAAAGGTTAGACCAGCTAACACGCCACTTGATGGAATCTGTCGTTCTGCTACACACAGCAGAACAGCTATTTCCTTACTCAGTGTAATTTATTGGTTGAATTTAATTTCAGTGGATGTTGTCCTAACTTAAGAATTCTGGCACAAACTTTGTTTTCCTTTGTTGAGCCAAAACATGTTTTTATACAATTTGCATAAAAGTCACTCTTGGGAGAAATCAAGTGTGGTTAATTAAAGCTATAAATTCTAATACTAAATAATAGAAAAGTGTCACATGGTCACAATAAATGACTGCATATTGTAAAAAGTGACTACCTAGCACAAATAGCAATAATTAATATTTGATTATTATTATTTTTATTATTACTTACTGATTATTTGCACATGCAGTCAAGCATGCCTTAGTGTCTGCCTGAAAATCCATTGCTTGGGCAAGAAAAAGAGAGTAGGCCTGGTCAAAGAAACTTCAATTACAACATTACAAAAGTAATGGTAAAATAAGAATAATAATTCTTCATTTCACTTTATGCCCTGAAGTTCTGTAGTTTCAGTAGTCAACTACACTATTTAACTACTTCAATCAAAATGCAGATATACATATAGCTGAACTACAAGCAAGCTACTGCAAAATGTAGTTAAACTAGTATAGTTACATATAGTCCATACTCCACAACACTGCTGTGTTCAAGACAAACCTGTGAGAGTTGCCAAAGCTGTGATGCTTAAGGAGACGGAGCTGAGCTCGAGCATTGTGGAGCATTGAAGTAGATCTCACTACTGTGGGCTCTGGCCCAAAGTCTATTCCGAATAGACATACAGAGACTGTATGAAAACTGACGTCTTTTTTTGCTCAAGGTAACAGACATATTTTTGGGGGCAAACAGGGAGGTCCTTTGAACCTTTGTTCATCCCATTTAAATTTGAATATTAGCGTTGAATTTTTCCTGTGAGATTGAAAAACATTGTATACAGTAACATTAACAATAAATCTGGTAATTGGTGTATTGGTGTTAAAAAAAATAAAAATAAACACACTAAAAAGAGTGTTACTTACTCATAAAGTGACAGTAATGGTGAGCGCTCCAGGTACTATTAAATAAAAACACCACATCTCATGTTCAGGTTGATCCTTTTCATTATTTTATTATATATATATATTTATAGTATGTACAGAAAAACATGATCAAACTCAGCAGGGAAACAGCACCAAAATGAACAAGCCAAACAGAAAATGACTAAGGTGGCCGATGGGCGAGCTCCTGCCCAGTGCTTTTCATGAACACCTAGTGAATGCCTTTATTAAGCCATTGAACAGCGATGAATGAGTGTGCAAACGACATGGAAATACGCCTTTAAGTCGAATCAATACAAAAAAGAGAAGTAAAGAAAAGTGAAGAGTTGTTTTCTCAGAATCACATTCATTAGCAAAAGCCTCCCCCTATAACTTTTCAACCCCGCCCAGCGTCCCGTTACTTCCATGGACTAGACAACACAGAACATTATCCAATGAATACATTAAAATTAGTAAAATATCAAGATAATATCAATTTTCCAAATAAAGATAAAATAAAGGTTAAAAGCTAAACAAAATCAGTCATCAAGGTGCAAAACATCAAGTTTACATGTGTGTGACTCCGGCATTAAGTTTCTAACAACTGCTTGTTCTGCATCTACTCAAGTGAGACTGGTGTGATGCTGGGATACCAACATGTGTCCAAAAAGCTCAGGAATGTTACACATGATCCTGCCCTGCACACTTACACAACACATGCACACACACACCTAGAGCCGTTTCCTTCCCTCTGTCTGAATGCTGAATTCCTGCACAGCAAACTACAACGTTCCAGTTCAGCCCAACAAGGCTAAAGATATAAATGTATGACTGACGCCAACACACTTACGACTAATCTCCAAATGAAGAATTCACCAAGTTGCAGCAACATGGTCAGCTGGAGAGGACAAACGGGACTTCATATCCGGCCAGCAAACCATAACCAGTCAGTCCCTGAACCTCCAGGTTCCCCGAAACACTACACACATGGTGAAGACAGCCTGGGTGTGTGCGTGTGTGTGTAACAACCAGACCACATGTTACTAAGAAAACTAAAGAGTGAGTTCTTTGAAGGCCCTGATGCTACAACACATTTCATGGTTCTTTAGAAAGCAGGATAAGAAGCTGAATCTCACCCTGGTAAGGTTTCATGTACAGACACTGAAGCTGAACTGTAGTGTAGCGTCCCCCCTCCCACACACACTTTTCCTCACATTCCATCCAGTTCCCCTGGAAAACTGCTGAGGACTAGTGCAGCTATGAGAGGCAGGGAGCTGCTCAGAGCTCCAGGCATGTAAACAGCTTCATACTAGTCTCTGATTTCAATGTTACTACATCAACCGTCTGAAGTCCTGACGAAACAACTCAAGTTTAATGCTAACAGATCAAATTAGTTTAAATTAATATCTCATACAGCTGTAAGGTCTGTTAGGGCTGGGTACTGGACTTCGTAGGGTGTTTTTTAGTATCCAACACCATGAACTGCTTGATTCAGAAGAAAGTTACAGAAAAAAGGTAAGTGGAAGTCAAGGTACACTGATGAAGATTGTGAGAACCCAGAATAAAAACTTGTGAACGGACACTGAGTTACAATTACTTTGACATCAAGAAATAACTTTCACACTCCAATACAAGTGCATTTTCAAAAACCTCACCAGTCTGTAATCACACATGGCCATACCACAAAAACATTTCTTGAATTGTCAAGGGACAGAGTAAGATCTATTAAAAGCTCTCCCCTGCTGAATTTGAAAAGCATCAGTATGCTCCAAATAAAGTGCCTGCTGAATCTAAAACAGTGTTTGAATCCCTCTTCACATCAGCAGAATCAGTACAAAATACAAAGCTGTGAAAATAAGCAGGGATTTTAACAGCTCTTCTTTCAGGCCTTGTGTTTTACACTTTCTTCCATTAAAAGCAGTTCATTTGAAGTATACTGAATCATCAACAATCAATCATGTAAAAGACTAAAATGTAAAGAAACTAACACTAAATCATCTGAAACCAGAAATGCTCAGTTAATAAAAGACTGATGTGAACCAAGAATTCAAACTGGAAACAACAGGTCAATCTCAGGGAAGGAACAGCAGCAGACCCCTCAGCCAACAGACACACCACATCTCTACTGCAGCTTCATCTGCAAACAAGCGAGAATATAAAAGCATCCTAAAACCTAGCCTGAACATAGTCATGTACTGAGTGTGAGACTTGAAGCTTATTGTACAAGTTGTCAATGGGAAAATTAAAATTAAAATAATAAAACAGTAATTGTAAGACTGATGCCCATTTCTTCTTTGTCAGAAACCCCACCACACCTCCACCACTTTTATCAAGCCTCATTATCTGACTGCATTACGTAGTGTCATTGCAGCAGGTCTCTGCTAAATACTACAGCATTTTATCAAATCTGTTTCTTCTACAGACTAAAAAGAAAAAACAATGCCATATATAACCCACCCAATCCATAGATCATTTACATATGGAATTAACCATAGAATTCTTGGCCAAAAACGCTGCATAACAACCTCAAAGGTGTGTTTCACAACAACGTGAATTTTAAACAGTGTATCTGCAAACAAAGTCAAGAGAAAGACACAAGAGTGCACATATAGATGCAAATTTGCAGGTGGTGCAAATTGGGCCAACGAGACATACTTTTCATAAAAATACAGAGGCAAGAGGAAAAAGCCGCAAATGGAGGGAGAGAAAGAGAAAGAGCAGAGATCCTTCTTGTCTTCTGAGCAGCGCAAACTGCACCAGCAATCAAACATCTGTGCAAATGACATGAGGTGAACATTCTCTCCACTTTGTCTGTGTTGGGGTGAAATGGCCAAAAATGTGTTTGTTTTTTTACATCTTGCTCTAATAAGAGGGGAAACACAGTTAAGACCTTTCACATTCTTTGTATCACATCCTATTTTTCTCTGCAAGGTTTGTTTGTGCAACTGTTTCTAAATATTAGAATAATATAAGATTACATTTACATTTGTAGTTTAAATTTAAATCCCGGGACGAGCTTTCTCTGTGAACATAACACGTGTGCACAACTTATGTACCTGTGGAGGTGATCAAGCTTCATCCACGAGGCCACTACTGAACACTAGGTGACCACAGTAGTAAGTATACATGGTGTCTGTGGAGGAACGTGTACTGCTGTCAAATGCTTCAGGATACGCAGACACAGGTTGTAACACAGGTTACACAGACAGAAGAAAAAGAGCTATTTCAGTTCAGCATTTTCAACCGTTTCTGTCTGAATAAGGAGATACAGTATGAGAGATATGACGATGTTCAGCTAGGAATTTCTCAAATTGGTGTTATTTTGGATAGAAATAAACTCAGAAAAGGTCAGCATTATTTGTTTTGTTTTTTTCCGCCCATACTATTGTGCTCCTAGTGTCAACACACAAAGACTACAGCGCACGCTGGCGTCACGTTAGGATTTTTTAAGCGACACATTCATGAATGCAACACAGCTGTTGTGTTGCTTGAAGTCCCACATTTCCATACTTGCGTGAGCCATAAATTCTCTTAAATCACTCATGTTAAGAACAAATGTGTTGTTGCATGAGGCCCAGTTTCTTATGGTGTGAAACCATGTATTTAAACATTTTTTTCCAAAAATCCTCCATACAACTTTTTAGCACTGAACTTACAAAACTCACTAAGAATGTGATACTAAATAATTATTTATTTTCAGATCAATAATAATCTAATGACTGAGGGGGGCGGCTGTTCCTGGGGTCGAGTTAATTTAACCACAACAGTGCAGCTTTCGAGCTGCTGGTAACTCTTTTTTAAGTTTCCAACAGCAAAGCGTGTTTTTCCTTGTTCTGGCCCTACATGTGTCAGCTACGAAACCCTGTTGCTGTAAACTAAAAGTGAGAGGGTGCAGATAAGGCTGGACCCAAATGTAGAAGGGGGGGTAATTATATCAGCCCTACTAAAGTCAGATCAAATCAAGTCAGAACAGAAGCTGAATAAGAGGAGAGAGGAAGAGGAGGCTCACTGAATGGGCTTTCCCTACGTCTTCATCGATAAGTGACAACAATGAGTCATTGCTTGCTGCTTTTCAGGAACACTTTCCACTGTGTACAGAACATGACTCAAACACACTGCACCTGTAGTTTGGTAGTTTGGGTTGGAGTGGGGTGAGGTGAGGTGGGGGGATGGCAACAGGACAAGATCAGCAAAGAAGGACATACTCTGAGGGGAAAAGTGGCCAAAAGGCTTACATCTCTTTAACCCTTGCCACCCAATTACAGTGTGTGTGAGTGTGTGTGTGTGTGTGTGTGTGTGTGTGTGTGTGTGTGTGTGTGTGTGTGTGAGAATCTGTGTGCACATGTGAAGATAAACTCTGTTATCTAAACAAAATCTTCAAAAATCCACTATAAATCAATACCAATCTTCCCCCATGTCTGTCTTCTACGTGTCTTCTTGGCAGAAAGCAAAGGTTGCCTCTGTGTGTGTGTGTGTGCATATGTGTCTCTCCTTCACACACTGCTTGCATTCTTCACTCTGTTGTGTGTGGAGGTGTACAGGCCTGAGAGTGGCACAGATAATAGGAGGGAACATGGAAGGAGAAGACAGGGAAACATCAGTGTGGAGAAGACGGCGGGGCCAAAGGGGCCTTTAACAGCAGCCCCCTCCAGACTGCCTGACAGGGGTGCTCTCGATTTTTAAGTTGGGCTTGTCACCGCCAGCTGTGGCCCCGGGGCCCATGCGCTTCTTAATTTCTGCAGCCATGGTCATGAAAGCCTGCTCCACGTTGGTGGCATTCTTGGCGCTGGTCTCCAGGAAGGGGATGGCCAAAGAGTCAGCAAACTCCTGCCAGAGAAGACAGGAGGAAATGAAAGGTAAAACCTGCTACTGAAAACACAGAGAGCATCATCTCATTTGGACTGCAGTATCATATAATGGTCTAAATACTGTCATGCCTGTGTGACCAGTTTGCCAGAATTGAGTTTAAAAGCATAAGTTAGTAATCTTCAATATTTTCTTCTTATCAACAAATTCCACAAAAAGCATTGGAATTTGTATGAAAGTAGAATCTTTTTTACGGTAGTTTATTATTCTTTTGTGCACATTCACAGCTCTACTCTTGCTTAGCTGATTACAAACATATCAGTGAGTCACTGTTAATGTGCTACTTCATTACCATGAACCCACTGTACTTTATTTTGATTCCGTTCCACACTAAAGCAACAAACATTAATGAATATGCTTCCAAAAATGAATGTTAGGATGTCCTCAGTAGGTAGTATGGAATAACAATTCACATTCGCTCCTCATACTTCACAAACAATCATGTGTCTGTGTTTGCTTTGAGCTTGAATATTGCTAGAAGTAGGAGTTTAAAGTTTAAAGTTTAAACTAAAGTTAAAAGTTTAAAGCAGCTTTAAGCCCCCCTCCTGCTGCCCCCTATTCTCCTCTGTTTTCCAGGCGAACTTCATCTTCAACGAGCTTGGATGAAAAACTGCACTATGCAATTCTAAAGCATTATTATTGCAAGGTTAAGTTAACATCAGTACATGTGAACTACTATAAAGGCTTTACAATTATAATCTACCATAATGCTCTTATTGTGAAGGGCAATCTGGGCTCAGTTTATTACAGAAAACACTGACATGACACCTTTTACACTAATCACTTAATTAAAACAACAAGACTGGTTGTCTCTAACACAGTACGTTTTTCATTGTACATTACCACTGAACTACATACTACATAGTCATACTACATACCATTCTGCTTAGTTGATAAAAATCAGCCCCATTTAATCCCACACAGCTGAATGCCATTGTTACGAAGGAATAACATGTCAAATATCCTGGCAATTTGAACAGACACGCAACTAGCTATGGTGGGGGCACTGCAAATGTAATAAATTAAATTCAAAAGAGTCAAAATGTCATTTTTGAGACTGCTAACAATATTCACAAAATAATATAATAAGTGTTATTAGTCTGGACATACTGAAAAATTAATAAATGAGTAAAATAATTAAATTGCTACATATAAATCCAGAGGTCACATTGTCACTCTGAAGACCTGACACTCTGAGAACTGACAGTCAGACTCTATGGAAGAGAAAGACAATAAGAATTAATATGGCCAATCTTGACAGCATGCATTACATACTAATTTATAGAAAAAAGATAGACTCATAGAAAAAATAAAGATGAAAAATATTAATTAAAAATAAAGTATAGAAGATAATGCCAAGTAAAATAACAGCACACAATTCCTAAATGAGACCCACAATTTGTAGTTTGACATTTCTATGACAAAGCATGTGGGACTAGATAGCCGGCGGAAAAAGGGCGAAATAATAATAATAATGATAAAATGAAAAAAAGGAGAGATTGGGAGACTTGGGAGAGCTGAAAAGCAACAATTATCAACAAACTACACCACTCACATTAGTTGAAGATTCCCACCACTAAGCATACAACTTGTAATTTACTTTGTCTACAAAAGCCTTTGCTCTTAGGTATCCTGTTCTAGAAGAGTTCACAGGTGGGACAAAAAGTATAGATAACAGGTGTGATATGTATATTGCTGACAACTCTGTAGTCTCATTTCACAGGAAGTAGCATACCTTAGCTGTTGTGTAGTCCACTACTTTCTTAGTGGTCAGGTCACACTTGTTGCCCACAAGAAGCTTGTTGACATTTTCACTGGCATAGCGGTCAATTTCCTGAAGCCACTGCTTGACGTTGTTATAGGACTCCTGCAAAGCAAGAACAACAATGTCAGTGTGGCATTAAACACTGAAATTCACCACACAGTCTATCACAGAACCTCACAAAGATGTAGTTCTATTACATTAGAGCCAGAACTCATAAAACAAGGATTTATATTAACCAAGTAACAGTAAAAAGCAATATCACCAAAATGTATGTGGTTGACGATCTAGTTCTTACTCACCTGATCTGTCACATCATATACAACTATGATGCCGTGAGCCCCACGGTAGTAACTAGAGGTGATTGTACGAAACCTCTCCTGACCAGCAGTGTCCCACTGAGAAACAGGCAGACACACGGAGATACAAAGGGAGAGAAAGACACAAATGGTTAGAAATACATGTTCATACCTTGTCAAATTTTAGGGGAAATACTGTATTTTGTTACAGGCAATAAAGAGTAAAAATTTAAAAGAAAGAGTTAAACCAGAATCAATAACCAGAAGCCCCTGAACGCACATAATGAACAGTGATGAGCTCCAGAATGTTTTGCTGTGAGATGCTTATGCATAGCAGTGCTGCTGTGGTAATGTGTTAGGACAGGGTTACTGTTAGACTTTTTCACTGACTTTTTTGGATAATGATGCATTTTCAGCATGCCAACAAGTGGGAGCTGCTATAATTTGGCATGAATGCAAAGACTGTTAAAGATGAACATAGTCTAGAAGGTTTATACAGTTTCAATTGTTCTTTTTTTGCCATTAAGAAAAAAAAATCCTTGCCTTCATTTGTATCAATCTTACGAGGTGTATAATTAAATTCAATTCATCTTTATTTGTATAGCGCCAAATCATAACAAAGGCCATCTCTCAAGGCACTTTACATA
This sequence comes from Ctenopoma multispine, assembly GCA_034779795.1. Classification (NCBI taxonomy): domain Eukaryota; kingdom Metazoa; phylum Chordata; class Actinopteri; order Anabantiformes; family Anabantidae; genus Ctenopoma; species Ctenopoma multispine. The sequence goes on along the minus strand of JAUYWH010000010.1, from coordinate 16,389,643 downwards.
GCAAAGTTTAGGACCTTGCAAAATATAAGTGTATATATACAGAACTATGTAGAACACCCAACAGTCCCACCCAAGAAAGCACTAGGCAACAGTGGAGAGGAAATACTCCCTTTAATGGAAGAAACCTCCAGCAGAACCAGGCTCAGGGTGTGCTGTCATTGCTTGTTATTAACTTTGTTTCTTCTTTCTCCACTAGTTGTGCTTCGTCCCCCCCCCCCCATCCTCCACCCTGGAGACGTAGTTGGTCCAGCCAACCTGCCCAGTGCCTCGTCTGCTGGTAACTTTGAGTTAAGAAGTTACGTAAATGTTAGCTGGCTAGATGAACCACCTCAAGTCTAGACAGTCTCATAAACACAACGACTGAAGGTTTGCATTTGATGAAAAGATATTATCTCTGACTAAGTGATGTTAGGCAGTGGAAGTTGACTGACCAGTGTGTGAATTTTGTCCCTTATAGGTACCTAACACAGGATAGCTGTTTGCAAACATCGTACTGATGTTTTGTCAACACAAGTAGAGCAGACTAATCATTAAAAGGGTTTAACAGTGTTTGTACTTTGTTAAAAATCTTACAAAGATCTTAGAGGTTCAGGCTCAGTGTTAGGGGTTGTTACATTGCTGCAGTGGGACAGCGCAGTACAATACAATGTGTATTTTTAATTTTGTGTGTGTGCATATGAGGCAGAGCTATATCTGCATAACAGGTGTCTTTGAAGTGGTACAGTCTCTACCATTAACCAAAACAGGATCCAGTTGCAGCTAGCGAGCTTGCGCACCCTCCCCCCAATGCACACACATGAGCACGCACGCACACACACAGCAAGACTCTCATGTGTTTTGATAAAGATTGAGTCTAAGATGCGTGTGTGTTTGTCTGTGAACTCACAATTTGCAGTTTGATGGTCTTGCCATCCAGTTCAATGGTGCGGATCTTGAAGTCCACTCCAATGGTGCTGATGTAGCTCTCTGTGTAAGTGTCATCCTACACAAATGGCACAAATAAAGTAAAGGAGAACAGGGTGAGGAAACACCAAACATTTAAGCTGGAGCAGAGACATTAAGATGTTAACAGTAATGGGAAAACATGTTTTAGAGGGTGAAAGAGAACTACTTACTGCAAAGCGCAGCAAAAGACATGACTTCCCTACTCCAGAGTCTCCAATGAGCAGGAGCTTGAACAGGTAGTCACTGAAATAAAAACAATGCAAGTCAGAAGAAGGAGGACATGCTGACTGTGTCAACACAAACCCCTGCTACAGATCAGACTGGTACAGACACCTGACCAGGACTTTACTAGGTACAAACATGTTTTCCTGACTGAGGCCCCAAGTTAATCCATCCATCCATCCACCCATCCATCCAACGCTTTTCCTGTTAAGGGTTATGGCGGACCAAACCTAGTTGGCTTTGGCGAGAAGGTGCACCCTAGACAGGTTGCCAGTCTATGACAGGGTTGACACATGGACAAACATTCACTCTCATATAAACACCTATGGGCAATTTAGAGTCACCAATCCTTGGACTGTGCAAGGAAGCTGGAGTACCCAGAAATAACCCACACAGGCACAGGGCGAACATGCAGACTGAGCACAAGCACTGACATCTAATTACAACACATTTACTCTACTTATATCGTGTTTTTTGTAACATGGTTTTCTCTTAAGCTTTCATACTCACTACTATTTTGTACAGGTTCTCCCAAAATGAGACAACATTTAAAATCATCCAGCGAACTGAGAGGGAAACAGGATCACATGAATTTGATAAACAGCACATACAGCTGTAGCACATTACCCAATGCCAGTTCTATTCTTGTGTCATAAGAAAATGACCTGTCATGTCTCACAGCCTGGCATTCAATCAACCAACATCTCACAAACACTGGATGCAAGAGCACTGTTACAATCAGTCAAGATCACATTTCTACATTCCTGCAGTTTGTATTGATGTCTTGTTAGTCAGTTATCAGTTTGAAACAAGTAACCCACTTTAAGTGCATCACTTTAAGCTTTAAGGTAAGCTGAGCTGCATATCATAAGGAACTTCTCAATGCCTGTGCCAAAACAAGAGCTGAGTTGTAGTACACTTATAGTTTCACTTTGATGACTATGATCAGAGTTTCTTACAAACTTAACTCATATTCCATAAAAAGAAGTTGCAATTCTCAAATATTAAACATCTAAAAATAAAAAGTCATACTAAAACTCATAACAGTCTAAAAGTCCGATTTAAATTGATACTGACCAGTCTGACTAGTCTGACCATCAATATGAAGCCATTCAGCACTTTAAATAAGCAAGACAGTACTGACTATATAAACATTGTTTTAGGCTGTCAAACAAATTGTTGATTCCTTCCGTACTGCTGAAGTACTGAAAGAACCTCTTTCAGTAGGTCCTGGAGAATGTGATTTCTCTGGCACCAACAAGGGCTGCAAATAAATCTACAAGCCGGGTTTGATGTTTGATGTGAACACAAAGAGAAGAAGAAAGGTAACATTAACTCTAACAATGATGTGCGCGCTTTCTCCTCCCCAGGTAAGTTTGTGCCACTTTTTTGACTCACTCTGTAATTATAATATATTATAATCATTTAATTATTATATGGGATTCAAAAATGATTTCACTGCTTTATCAGTAGTTAATAGTAATTATAATTATTAATGATGTATAAATCATTAATTACTTATTATGTAAGTCACATTTTACACAATATGCAATATCAAAGCATTTTACACAGGGCAACAAAGTGTTTCCCAGGGGTGTGGAGGTGCTAGCTAAGCTAGTTAAACAGGGTTCCATAAGGACTCAAAGGTAAGCTTCAGCTCTTTGTTTCAGTATGTTTCACAAGTGACCGACTCATTTAGTGACAAGCAGGTGTCCTCTTATTTCAGGGCTTCGGGTCAACCATCAAACATCTGCTACCTGCTATATTATCCAAAGTATCTTAATGCCCCACTAAATGAATAATTTTCCTGCTAAATTAAACAGCAGCTACTGCTATTAAATAGCAGGTTGGGGTGGCAAGTAGCAATACTGTTAGTTTACTAGGGATAAACTATCAGTAAACTATCTAATTCATAAAAGTATACTTCTAAATGCAAATACTAAAGTTACAGGTATACTATTAGTTTACCTGAGTATTCTTTTACTTCTATTTTACTTCATTTTTACATAGTCTATAGGGTGACTCAGAGAGACATTTCCCTGCCAGTTGTACTTCTATAACTGTGTATGTGACGAATAAACATCTTAAATCTTGTAGTATACTTTTAACACACTACTGATTGATTGATTTGACTTAAAATAGGGTTTAAATGTGCATTTAAATTTTACATATAACATAAACTTCTAATGTCACTGGGTTGTTGCATGACTGTGACTTCAACCACAATGCTTCTGTTGCAGATAACAATGCAACATAGTTCATCTATAAGTAATAGTTTGATAAGTGAAGGAAAGGCCTGTTGACTGCTTATGGTTAGAAGTTTATAAAACAATGAATTACAAGCAAAATGTCTTCTAAAGGCAAAACACTATGTCTCACATTATTTTAATTGATTTATAAAATCAATTGTTTGTTTACAAAATTAAACAACTGAAAGGCATGGTAGGTATTTCTGTGTACTTGTCAGTTTAAGTCAAGTATTGTACTTAAGTACAAGTATAGGCCAAATAGACTTTTCTGTAAGTATACTTAAATTATTAATTATTACAATTATTATAATTATTAATTTTGTAAAAAAAAATCTAGAGCAATTCTGATAAGTACATAAAAAGTAAAGCATATAAAAGTATAAAATAACTATGCCGTATATATATATTGTTTTTCGTAAGGGTTTCCATCTGTTACTTCAGTACTACATATAATGTTACTGTCAGACTAACGCTGTTCGCTTTGATGCTAACGTTACATTGGACTAGAGTAGTGTAATGTGATCGTTCTACTTTGGTTTTTACTCATTATCGCGAGAACGTTCGTTTGTTTGTCTCGTGAAAGGTCGCGTATCACAGCCGACACGGTGAGGAACGAGCAGGCTGTCAGCTGACGACAAAACACGTCCGCGAGACTGACACATTAAAGAAGCTATCCGCGCCCTGCTCACGAGAGCCAGCTAGCTAATAATTGCCAACACACTAAACACGAAGCCTTGCCACATTTACATAAGCTTACAACCTAACTACATAACATGTAATTAGGTTTTCTAAATGAACACACAGTAGAGCGCTTTACATTTCACCGTCATAACGTAACACTCACTATTCGGGGTTCATGGTTTCACTCTGGATGTGTTTTTCTGTCGGCGACTCGGCTCTTCCTTTCTAGCTACTCCGGCAAAAAAGATGACTTGTAGGTCTGGATATCCGAGGCACTTAAAAGGCTGTTGTACCGTCTCTGTTACTGCCTCTGGGTCGTTCCACTGTATTTGACCTTTACTGTTTCATATGTCCTTGATTCCAGCTGACATATCCCCGTTTCCTCAGGTTAGGGCGGTATATTTTGCTTCTTTTCTCTGCCTTTATGTGTCCGTTGCTTGCTAGAGGTTCAAGATGGCTGCGCAGGTGCGGTAGTGACGTGGCAGCAGAACAACAGCAACACTGGGATTTGTAGTTTGTTATAAAAGCAACCTGAGGTTTCCATAGAGTTTATAAACCTGTTGCTCCTACCAATCAGTCAGACTTGAGAAAGCCCTCTGGAATGAAAGTGTAAAACTATTACAAGTAACTAAACAAGTCCAGTTGCCATTGGAAAAAACTTTTTTGAGATAACCATGAGCTGGAAGACTGAGAACCTTCACAGATATATAAAAGCAAGGTTAAAACATAATTACAAAGGAATATACTGGGCCACAAAAATCAAAAATCACATAATATAAACTGTCTATTATGTCTATTATGTGTCTATGTCCTGTCAAATCAAATGTGCTTTTAAACTTTTCAAATTGTATTTGTTTATAAGAATATTTTTTTATTATTATTCCGTAAAAAAAAAAAACTTCAAGTCATATTTACAAGAGAATCAAGAGTGCACATATTTCCACAAGAACAAAACATAGAAATAAAAAGGCAAAAAAGAATGACCAAAGGTCAAAATTATGATATACTGTGTCAACATCAGTGTTGTCGACTCCCGTTTCACTGTCATTTAGTTAATATTCTGTAATTTTTACTTAACATTAGTAATATTCTTCTTAGTTTTTCCCCTTATTCCTGAAGGAAATTGACATTTCTGCAACTTTTCTTGAAACATGTTTTATAGTAAAATATATACACAAATGTAAAAATATTTCTGAAGTGCAAAATAAAGCATAATGTTTGTGTCACGCAACTTAAGAAAAATTTAGTACAACATGCACCCATAGTGGTCAATCTGATTCCAAGGGGCAACCTGAGTCATTCACTGTCAACACACACTCACAGCTCATGAGAAGTGCATTTTACAACAATGTTACATTTTGTGACTTAGAAAAACATTGTCCTTTTTGGTCATTTTAATTCTCCAGTAATATACTTTAGGTAACCATCTTCAGTTTCCACGTTCTCATCTCTGGCTGCAGCAGCACCCACAGGATTAGCCAGGTATACATTTTCCCATCTTCCCCTGGAGTCTGTCTGTGTCTCAAGTGAGGCACCTGCAGCAGCAGCAACCTCCAGGCCCTGGTTAATGTAGCTGGCCTCCTGGCTGGCCTCTAGGACCGGCAGCTCCGACAGAAGATCTTTCAGTATCTCGCCCAGGTCCCTGAAGCAAGGCCTTCGGTTTGGCTCTTGATCCCAGCAACTCCGCATGACTTCGTAGCTGGGTTTGGGGTCAGATAGAAAGTGAATTATGACCACAAGTCAATGACTTGTTTTTTTTCATTAAGATAAAGTATAAGGTCATAGTTTTAGTCAAGTATTTTGTGTGTACAGTGTTTTTCTCTAAAATAAATTAGTTGGCTGGAAGACTGATCTGATATATGAATGTTACCAAGAAATTTCATTCAGCATGTGTGTTTAGGGGCATTGTCTTGCTGCATCCATAGATGGTTACCTTGACATTTTCCTGTAGACTTTGCTAAAACCCAGAATCCGTAGCTCCATCAATGATGACCAGGTCCAGAGGAAACAAATCAGGACCCAAATCATGATATTGCCACCACAATTATGGTGTGTGTGGATCAGTATACTCAAGGTGCTTTTGTGTGCAGACCATCATCATGTTTCAAAGATGGTGGAATGCAGAGTTATGTAGTACAGTATTTAATATATATATCACTTCTCATTTAAGCCCAAAGGTTTTACTTTGGTCTTGTTGGTCCACAGAACACTCTTCTAGTGCTCTTCTGACTTATTCACACGACTTTAAGTAAACTGTAGACAGGCAGAAATGTTCTTGTTGGAGAGTACTGACTTCCTCCTTTTAACTCTGCCATGAACATCATTGTTGGTCAAATCTCTCCTGATTGTTTGTCACTCTCCTACACATTACCCTGGACTATTACATGCCTTACTTATGATTCAGTCAATTAAATTCAACTTTATTTATATAGCACCAATTCACAACATAAGTCATCTCAAGACACTTTACAGTGTAAGGTTTAAGACCTTATACATTATATAAATATATACAGGACATAGAGAGTCCAGAGTTCAGAGTTACCTGAGCCATCTCTAACTATAAGCTTTATCAAAAAGGAAAGGTTTAAGTCTAGTCTTAAAGGTAAAGAGGGTGCCTCCCAAACCTGGATTAGGAGCTGGCTCCACAGGAGAGGAGTTTGATAGCTAAAGGCTCTGCCTCCCAACTTTACATTTGGAAACTCTAGGAACCACAAGTAGACCAGCTCTCTGAGAGCAAAGTGCTCTGCTGGGATAATAGGGTTCTATAAGGTCTTTAAGATATGAGGCTTCTGAGTGAGCTATTGGGACATCCTATCAGTAATGAATTATAGTAGTCCAGTCTAGAAGTGACAAATGCATGGACTAATTTCTCAGCATCACTTTCAGACAGGATGCTTCTAGCCTCCTAACCACCTTCAAGAAGGAAGTTCTAGATATTTATTTTATGTACTGAGTAAATTATATATCTTGGTCAAAGATGACTCCAAGATTCCTCACAGTAGCACTCGAGGACAATGTAAATTCATCTAGTTATGCAATCTGACTAGATACCATGTCTCTGAGATTTTTGGGTCCAAATATAATAACCTCAGTCTTGTCTAAATTAAAGAGTAGAAAATTACATGACATCCAAGCCTTTATGTCTTTCAAACATGCTTGAAGTTTGCCTAAATGATTGGTTTCATCTGGTTTCATAGATAAATATAATTGGATATCATCTGCATAGCAATGGAAATTAATAGAGTGTTTCCTTATAATATCGCCTAAGGGAGTCATGTATAATGAAAAGAGAATCGTTCCAAGCACAGAACCCTGTGGAACTCCGTATCTAACCTGAACAAATTGGGATCTATCTGATAGATAGGATTTATACAAGCTTAGTGCTGGTCCTTTAATCCCAATGACATGTTCCAGTCTGTGCAATAAGATGTTATGACCTATAGTGTCAAAAGTTGCACTAAGATCTAACAAGACGAGTATAGAGAGAAGTCAACTGTTGGAAGATAAGAGAAGATCATCGGTAACTTTAACAAGTGCCGTTTCTGTACTACCTGACTGAAAAGCTTCAACAAAATGTTCATGCGCAGGCTGTCAGTTGCAGGGAGGATCTGATCAATTTTTCCTCTAATAGTTATCACTTTATTTGTAAAGAAATTCGCAAAGTCATTGCTGCTAAGGGAATTGTAGGTTCAACAGAACTATGACTCTTTATCAGCCTGGCTACAGTGCTGAAAAGAAACATGGGGTTCTTCTTATTTGCCTCAATTAATGAGGAATAATATAATAATAATAATAATAAATAAATAATAATAATAACAATAATATGTGGTTCTTGCTTTACGGAAGGCTTTCCAGGCTAAGCAAGATTCATCTGAATTTGTGGAGCGCCACCTCCTTTCCAACTTTCGTGATGTCTGCTTTAAGCTACATATTTGTGAATTGTACCATGGAGCTATGCTCTTCTGATTAACTACCTTCTTTTTCAGAGGGGCAACAGTATCAAGTATGTTGTGCAGGGAAGCTGCAGCATTATCAACAATATAATCAACCTGTGCAGGAGTACAGTTAGGATCACTGTTCTCCTCTATGTAGGTAGATGTTAAAAGATGATGGAATCATTTCCATAAATTTGGTGACAGTATTATCAGTTAAGCATCTACTGTAGTGGAATTTTGTCTTAATTGATGTAGTCTCCATTATTGTAAATTCGAATGTTATTAAGAAATGGTCAGAGAACAAAGGGTTTTGGGGAAAAACTATTAAATTATCAATTTCTACTCCATAAGTCAGAACAAGATACAGGGAAAACTGTGAGTGGGTTTATTTACATGTTGAGTAAATCCAATGAACTCTAACAATGAATTAAATGCAGTGTTGAGACAGTTATTATCAACATCTACATGAATGTTAAAGTCAACCACTAAAATGACTATAAAGAACTAAATCAGACAGAAAGTCTGAGAATTCAGATAAAAACTCAGAGTAAGGAACAGGAGGACGGTATACTATTACAAATAAAACTGTTTTTGCCTTTTCCAGTTTGGATCTGAGAGACTAAGAGTGAGGCTCTCAAATGAATTATAACTATGTTTAGGTCTGGGGTCGCTTAATAAACTTGAGTTGCAGATAGCTGCTACTCCTTCACCCAGACCTGTACTAGGAATATGTTAATTAATATGACTTGCGGAAGTCGACTCATTTAAACTGACACAATCCTCGTGCTGCAGCCAGGTTTCAGCAAGACTAAATAAATCTATCTTATGGTCACTTATCAAGTCATTTACTAACAAGGACTGAGACGAGAGAGATCTAAAATTTAATAATCCACATTTAATTGTTCTGTTTTTATTCTGTTCTGTAAGAGGATTCATTTTTATTTTTATTAAGTTCTTATAATTTACTCCTCTAGTGTTAATTTTTGATTTATATAATTTAGATGGACAGGGAGCAGAAATGGTCTCTATGAGGTGCTGATAGTTTTGGCGGGGGTGACGGCAGTAAAAAAGGTGCAGAAAGGTGTGTAAGACTGCGACTCTGCATCCTGGGCTCCACTCTGGGATATCAGGGTTTAGTTGGTCTAATAAATTTGGCCATATTTCTAGACATTAGAGCTGCACCGTCCAAAGTGTGATGGATGCCGTCTCTTCTAATCAACCCAGGTTTTCTCCCAAAACATTTTTTTAATTGTCTATGTAGCCCACGTTGTTATCGGGACACCACCTGGAAAGCCAAGGATTAAATGATGACATGCGGCTAAACATGTCATCACTGATCAGATTAGGAAGGGGACCAGAGAAATCAATGGAGTCCATCATTGTTTTTGCATAGTTACGAACCGATGCAACGTTAATTTTATTGACCTCCAACTGGCATAGTCAAGTGTCATTACCTCCTGCATGAATTATAATCTTACCATATTTACGTTTATCCTTAGACAGGAGTTTTAAATATTGTTTGATGATGCCCGCTCTGGCCCCGGAATACACTTCAGTGCTTAAGTTATACAAGCATCTGACTTAACTTTTAAATTTAAAGCAATCTGTGTCTGACAATCAGTAAATAAGTGATCTTAGAGTATAGAAATTAATTCGTAATTCAAACCCAACGAGCAGGAGCGGCAAACAATCCTTGTCGATACAGGAACCGGAATCAAGGAGATAGATAATCCCAGAATGTGGAATTACAGCTCACCAAGTCACCCCAAGAGAGGAAGAAGTAAGTGCTTGAGAGGAGGAACAGGAGTGTAAGGTTGGCCTGTTGAGCAGCAGGACAATATTCTAATGATGTGATCTTTGTTGGTCGACTACTCCTGGCGAGGGTAACAGTGGTGCTGATTGTTCTCCATTTGTTTTGTGTCCATTTGATATGCCTGACAGTTGACTGGTGGAATCCGATCTCTCAAATTAAATTCTTTAGTATCCTTTTCCAGTCTGGTGACCAATTCTAAGGTCTCCAAAAATCTCCTTTGTTTGAGAAAGTTCTACAGACCTGTGTTCATGTCAAGATCAAATTTTGATGTTGAGGACCCATATTTTTCTTAACATGTTTAATATTTAAGATTTGATCGTTTTCCACAATACATCTATGAATAAGTGTAATGTTTTTGTCCTGCTTTAACAGGGTCACCTTTGTCTAGTTCTAGACCAGTTAAATGCAATATCCAGATACAGGTTATTGAAGCCATCTTCAGAATACACTCCCTAATTTTGTGGCTCTGCCCAGTGACACCTCCAAATTTCTATCCAGGTTTAGAAAACTTATCAAAATACAAAATGGTAAATGTCTCTTAAGGAGCACAGAAACTCACAGTTTTTGGTCACACTCTTCAGATGGTTTGAGTCTATATCCCGACAGCAACAGATCCAACAGTTCATGATTATGGACTCCAGGATAAGGAGTCCGCCCCCGGGACACAATCTCCCACATGGTCACCCCGAATGACCACTGAAATGACAAGGTACCATAAAATCATAGTTCTACATACTGATCATCCAAATTCATACATTCAGTAAATATCAGGATCTAGTTTTTATTTTCAAATGTGAGTGGAGGCATAAGGCCTTTACCAAAGACTGAACTCACCACATCGGTTTTGGTGGTGTAGACAGACTCAGACAGGCTCTCCATGGCCATCCACTTGATTGGCACACGGATAGCTACTTTCTGACGATAATAATTGCTGCTGTAGATTTTCTTGGACAGGCCAAAGTCAGCCACAGACACCCTGAGGTCATCACCCAGCCTTGGGATAAAAAAAAGTTAAAATCAGCATAGGTAAGACAATGCTTTCTATAGGCACTGCTTTTATGTTTTGTACCAACATAAACACAGTGTCCCCTGAGGTCCTTGATTTGTGTCATTCAAAATTTAGGCAGCTACCTTCTGATATACAAGCCACAGCTGAATACCAATAGCTGTGGACAGAGACACAGTCATTAATGAACAAAGAGGCCTTGATTGATTTCCCGCTTTCATCTTTCTTCCTCTCAGTGTCTCCCTCTCACGGACTCACATGCAGTTGCGTGCAGCCAAGTCCCTGTGCAGAAACCCTCTGGAGCTCAGATAGTCCATCCCTGCAGCAATATCAATCATGAAGCGCAGGAGACTCTGATGAGGCACAAACTGGAAGAAAGTGTAGCGAGTGGTGAATCTTTCTATTTACATGAAATGACAAAACACATAAACCCAGTGCATAATGTAAGTATTCAAGATTCAAGATTCCAAAAACTTTATTAATCCTAGAGGGAAATTAAATTATTATACAGCAGCTTTCCGTTCAAGCAGATAGAAAGAAAAAGAAAGAAAGAACCATAACCAGAAAAGACCAACACCAACAAACAAACACAAACACAAATATTAAATACGCAATATACAGAACAAAATAGGTAATAAAAATAATAAAAATTTATAAAAATTAGGTAATATTCAGGTCAAATCAGTCCGGTTTATAATGTAGTGGGGTTATCTGATAATAAAAGTGATCATGACAGTAGTCCTCCCCCCTTCCTTTTACATAAAGGAGAGGAGTTTGATGGCCTCAGGCAGAAATGATCTCCTGTGGAGCACTTGGCATTGATCAGTCTCTGGCTGAACATGCTCCTCTTTTCAGCCAGGATTCTTTGAAGTGGGTTTGTCCAGGATTGAGAAGAGTTTGGTCATCATCCTCCTCTCAGATACAACATGTAGAGGGTCCAGCTCCACAACAAGAACTGAACCAGCCCTCCTGATTAACTAGTCCAGTCTGTCAGTGTCTGCCACCTTCAAGCCGCTGCCCCAGCAAACCACAGCAAAGAAAATGACACTGGACACCACAGACTCAAAAAACATCCGCAGCATGGTGCTGCAGACACTGAAAGACCTGAGCCTCCTCAGAAAATACAGTCGGCTCTGTGCCTTTTTGTACAGAGCGGTTGTGTGAGTTGACCAGTCAAGTTTATTGTCTAAGTACACGCCCAAGTACCTATACTAAGACACAACCTCTACCTCCTACCCCCGTATAAGTATATAAGCACGTGCTAATGTGCATGCTTAATAATACCCCCCTCTAAGTGCATACATGTCCTGCATCTGCATCTCACCATAGGAATATCACCATAACGCGTAGCAATGAGGAAGCGGCGCAGGTCTCCGTGTTTCATGTAGGGTAGAATGACCAGGGGAACAGGCAGACAAGAGTCCTCCTCTCTCTGCAAAGTGACCCCTGCAGGACACACACAAATCATCTTTCATGTTTCATGTCATCTTTCAGATTGGTGCTGGTGCAATAGAGGAGCGCAGGCTAACCTAATTCCTCACCATTTACAATGCCTGTAGAACAAGACTGGTTAAGGGATTAGAGTTAGGCAAGAAGTTACTATGATCCGGTTGGGGTAAGTCTTCATGAATTTAATCTAAATTAATACAGGACAATGTCTAATCTACAGTAATATCATAGAAACATTATTTATTATTTAGTAGTGGTAGAGCTGAAGAAAAAATATAATTGCTCAGAGAGAGTGACATCAGTAGTGTGAGCTGGGTGATTTGAAGTGGAAACAACCGATATTAACTGCTAGCAGAACAAAGAGGAATGCGAAGAGATCTCATTTACTGAACTTCTGTACTGTGTCTAGATAACTTCACGTTTATCTTACATGAATAATAATGATGATCTAATCAATTACTGTATCAAGTCCAGCAAGCAGTACAGTGTAAGGAATCAAACATTGAATCAAACTACAATTCCCACTGAGAATCAACACTGCATTGCTTCTGTGCAGCCTTCAGCAACTTTCAGCTCATTGCTATCAAAGGCACGAAGGAATTTGATTACATTTACTAAAGTAGTATTTTATACTATATATAAATTTTTTATTTTATGTTTTATGTTTTAACCCTCCACAGTTCAGGGGGAAATATTACTCTTTTAGTCCACTACACTTATTGTACATCTTTAATTTCCTAGTTAGGGCTTTGTCAATTCTTGTAAAATTATAATGATGATGTTTGTGAAATTATAATTAACTGATTATGATGATATATTATTAGGGATTGACCAGCTGTTAATACATAACATGTTTAAAATCGTCTCCACCAGGTTCCAGCTATGCAATGTTTACATCTAGTCTCTTTTTCTTTTATCTTTGTCCTTATTTATCAAAATCTTCATCAGCGTGAAAATAAATCTAAACTAAACCTGTAGTTTTCTGTTATCAACAGCATCAAATTGTAGTATATTCTAATTCTGCTTGTAGGTGAGTATGTTTTATGCATTTATTCACACTTGAGTATAAAATTTTTGTACTTCTACTACCTGCATGTTCTTATAGTCCAACAGAAACTACAGGACACAAGTTTTAGGTTAGTGAATTAATGATACATCTTACCAAGTAGTCTAACCACGTTGTCATGATCAAAGTTCTTCATGATCTCTGCCTCTCTCAAAAACTCATGCAAGTCTTCCTGGCAGTTCAATCCAACTATGTGTGTAGAACACAGAAATGTTACTAACATAAGAATAATCAGAGTAAAGCCCTGATGAAAGTGTGGGCTCTCAAGACATTTTGTATCCACCTCTCATGGTCTTTACAGCCACCTTTACTTCCACATCTTCTTCTGGTGTAAAAACCCCCTCGTAAACAGAGCCGAATTCTCCTGTAGAACAGCAAAGAAGGATCAATATTATCATTTACTGTCATTACTAAAACAATCGCAGCTTATTTATCATCCTCCACTAATTGAAAAGGTGATTATGCTGCATAGTCAGACAAATTGCATTACAAATTACTCATTCAACATATTTGAATTAATTCAAGGATTTCTAATTCTGTTGAGAGTTTACAACAACTGGTTCAGCCTCATGGTTCAGATGTCTCCAAGGTCAAGGTCCACATAAAAACTAAATTAACACACACACTATGTTTATTTTATTATTTTATTTTATTTTATTTTAACTTTTCCACTGAAGAGCTATATACTGTGGCTCTATAAATATTTCCAAACTCTATCTAGTGGTGTCCTTTGATGCCTAACCCAACCCCAGTCTTAATCTAGCCCTAACCAGGTACCTCTGCCTAACTCCCAAACCAAAACAATTACCACGATGCAAGTGTTTCCTATCTATAAATATTGCAAGATGGATGTGCAGCATTGGGGTAGGAAAAAGAAAAAAAGATCCCAAATTTTCCAATGCATTGTTGTAGAAAACACACAGGCTTTTCTCTGTGTCTGTCTTCAATAAAGCTTAATTTTATAAGCTTCACTGTCATAATGTCACAATCATAATTGGCCATGTAATGGAGCTAGCTAGCTTTCACTATAAGGTAGTGTCTGGTTTATTTTCGAGGCTTCATGAACTGACCTTTGCCAAGCTCCTTGCCCAGGGTCAGCTGGTTCCTCTCTACCAGGACGTCCTTCAGACTGGCCAGCAGCCTGCCACTGATTCCCTCCAACAACTGGGCCACCCCCTCTACCACTGAAACACAAAGAAAACTTTATTGGCTACATCTCGGCTGAGGCTGTCTATTCTCATCTACTCAAATGAATGGAACCTCTCCATGTGAACATGTTTTACAATATCATTAAGTCTGTAAATTACAAACTATAGGGGGATATAGCTTTATAGCTATGTCAAAACTCCAAATCCAAACTAGATTTAGTAATTTTGCTTTTTTGGAGAAATTGCTTGGGAGAGCTGACCTGCTTGCACCGCGAGGGGGAACGTGTCACACAGTGTTTGGGGGCGCGTGCCACGCCACACTGGGACACAGGTCCCAGGTCACAACATTTTGAAGTTTGAATGAATTTTTTTAAACAAAGCATCAAGGAGGAGTAGGCAAGGGGAAAACGAGGCGAAAAAATAATAAGAGAAAAAGAGAAAAAGGGGACTTAGGAGGAGATAGTGATCTCAATAATAATAATAACTAGACAAAAAATCGCATGGGGGGAGCTGATTTGTTCCCGGAAAGTTGCTGGTCGCTGGCAAGTTTTTCAAGCTGACACAAAGCTGACAAAGGTAAAAAGGTGACAAAATAATAAGTTGACAAAGACAAAAACGTGACAAAAAAGAAAAGTTGAGAAGGACAAAAAGTTGATACAAAGTTGACAAAGAGAAAAAGGTGACAAAGACAAAACAATGACACGAAGTCTACAAAGACAAAAAGTTGACAAAAAAGAAGAGACTCAAAGTTGAGAAAGATAAAAAGGTGACAAAAGACGAAAAGTTGAAAAAGACAAAAGTTGACAAAAGTAGAAATTGAAAAAAATTCACAAATACAAAAAATCTAAATTACAGGGAGCAAAAGTTGACCAAATAAGATGAATGACAAGAAACTAACATAATTTTTGCTCACTAATGCAGTTTATGTAAATATACAACTCACTTTCAACGTGTTTTTTCTTTCTTTTTTTTTACAAGATTTAAAAAACCAGACTCTTATTGTGAAGGTTGATTCTCAGGGTGGAGACAGATATGCATGTGTGTGTGTGTATGTGTGTGTGTGTGTGTGGAATGATCAAATGTCAATATTCAACGCACTTTCAACCTTTTATAAATATTTTTTTTAACATAAAGGCTCTAATTGTGGAAATCTGACTCTTATTGTGAAGGTTGAATCTCAGGGTGGAGACAGTTCTGTGTCTGTGTGAAATGATCATCAATTAGCAATATCCAACTCACTTTCAATCTCTTTCATTGATTTTTCACAAAAATTCAATTCAATTCAACTTTATTTATACAGCGCCAATTCACAACATAAGTCATCTCAGGGCACTTTACAGTGTAAG
>JAUYWH010000010.1:16310420-16368839 GCA_034779795.1 Ctenopoma multispine | reverse complement strand
GATAGATAGATAGATAGATAGATAGATAGATAGATAGATAGATAGATAGATAGATAGATAGATAGATAGATAGATTGTGCTGTAAGCTGCCATCCCTAAAGAAACCTAAATGATTCCCTTCAACGGCTTATGTACTGCTGAACACTGCTAAGTGGTCAATCTGAGCTAGTGCACCCTTCATGTTTACAGTACAACTCAATCTTATGTTTACATTACAGCTTTAAGCTTCATGCCAACACCGGCTAAGGGACAAGTGCAATATGTTGTATGTATGAATGAATGACAAAATAGTGTTTAGGCTCTTATCTTGTTCATTTATCTTTATATAATTATTTATCTTAGCCTTTTTAGCTACAGTGACTGCGTTTGCTACACTATAAAGCATGCGTTTTCAGAGCCCTTTAATGGTCTGGGGATCTGGAGCCCAGTTGGTAATCCAGCAATCTTTTCTCTTAATGGCTCACTAACACCTAAATATTTTGTCCCTGTTTTCACATAGTGATTAAAATCAATCAATTCTGGTCACTTAGCAACTGTCACGATCTCACCTGGACTTCCTGCTTTTGTCACAATATCACCTGGACTTCCTGTTTTATTTTTGATTTGTTCAGCCACTTCCTGTTCCTCCCCACCCTTGTTTCCGTAGCTTCACCACTAATCAACCTGATTGCTTTCACCTGTGTCCTCTCCCTCAGTGCACTATATAAACAGCCCCTCAGTCACACTGTCCCCTGCCAGATTGTCTGTATTCCTTCCCGGTTGCAACTCTCCAGTGTTTCTTTGTGTACTGCCTTTTGGATTACCTGAACCTGACTTCTCCCCTGGACTTGCCCTTTGCCTTGCCCCTGGAAAGACTTTTGCTTTTTGGATTACCCTGGCTTTTGACCTTGGACTGGCTCTGGTTTTCCCCCCTTTGCATATCCCCTGTAGGTTCTGTCACCCTGGACTCTGTTACGGCTCTGACCCCAGCTCTGGACCCAGCTCTGGACCCAGCTCTGGACCCAGCTCTGGACCCAGCTCTGGACCCCGACCCTGGCTTGGTTTTTGACATTGGACTGCCTCTGGTTTTCCCTCTCTGCCTGCTCCCTGTCTGTTCTGGCTTGCTGCAATCCTGGCCCTGTCTTCTGCTTACAACCCCTGCTTTGGACTACAACCCTGGTTCACTCTGGACAATCCCCACCTGTGTTGTGAGTCTGTGTAGTGTTTGTATTTGTCTTTGTGTGTTGCGGCCTCCATTCAGAGACCGCATGGCAGTCACCTCACTGGCAGCAGCCATTTTGTGTTCATACAACCTCCACCATTTTGTACACCCTGCCTACCTGTCACTTCATCCAACCTGACTCCATTGCTTGTTACATCTTCTACTGTCTTCACAATAAATCATCAAAAAACTCTTTGGTTTCTCGACTGTCCTTTGGGTCCTACTTGAAACCCTCACAGCAACCAAACGTACCTCCTTGGGTGGATCAGAAGTCCATCCATCTATGGCCTGTTTCTCAGAGTGGAAAATCTCCACTGAGCAGAGGAGAGAAGAGAATTCTGTTAATCAGTTCAGTCATGTTTGGACTTTCTATGAAAACCTGTTCCTCTTTCTATCACAGCAGAGTACTACAACAACTGATGTCAAGCTGCAGAGAAACACGTCCACCTGTAAATGTGTTGTATCAAATCAGTATGAGGCTGCTTTTGGTTTAATAGAGGTTTTCAGCTATCTAGTCTTTGTCAGAGTGGTGCCTCTTTCTTTGTATAGTACTCTTTTTGTAAACATCAGTGGATTAATGTCGTACATAAATATGGAGACAATAAAAATATTGAAAGCTCTTTAGCCTTATTGAAATTGGTATTTCTTAATGACATTTGTTAACATTTCTATGACATCATTATATTTGCATTACTTTTGTAATACTTTGTTGTTAGCACAACTGTTTGTTTGTTTTTTACTGTTAAATATTTGTGGGCTTTTGTTACCTCAAAATGCTGCTGTGTGCTCACCAACTAGATTGTGTATATAGGAGGTCAACTGACTTATATTGTTGCTTTATTGTTACTATGGTGACATTTAACAAAGCCCTATAGTAGACAAAACACTATATGTTACTTTTTGTCTTTCTGTTGCGTTAACTTCCACTGAACACAAATAAATGTAAGAGGTCCTATCTTTTCCTGAAAGACTTCCTGACAAAGCCGGTTTCTCACTGGAATGTGGACTTGTATAGCGACACTTTAAATATGCAGGTGTTTCAGTCCTAAAACTAATACATGTGAAAACGTACCTTCTTCTGCTTGATAGTGTGTGTCACAGCCAGCTTCCCATATCCAGATCCAAAACAAGATCAAAGTTAGTCTGACACACCACAGTACACTGTTCCAAACAGCCATGTCTTCAGCTTGTTCAAAGTCTGTATCATAATCCACTGCCTGTTCGTGGTTTCTGCACCCAGCCTGTCAGTCTGTTCATCTGAGTGATGCCTGTGTTTACATCCACTTATGATTCGGCTCAGAGGAATGTCTGAACTGTTGAAATGAGGGTTCCTCCTCCGCAGAACACACCACCACCCCTAGGACCTGTTTTGTTGTGTGTGCTACTGCTCTTTTGAGAATACAATACACTCCAAGGCACAGCAACAAAATAATACTAGAATAGTAACATTATGCAGCATATTATCGTCTTTCATGTTTTATTAGAACTGACGTGTTTGTAGAAGTCTGTAGAAGAATCTTTACCTTTTCTGAAAACAGTTTTATAAACTATTCTCTGTCATCTAGGTGTCATTATGAAAACTCCTTGATGATAATGCTTATAGACATGCCTGACATAGTTATATAACTAAGCTATTAATACTCTATATATTGTAGCTAGGATTTCTTTGCTTTCCTGGTAACATGGTTCGAGATCCCTGATTTACTTGCTTTAATTGCTCAGCAATTTAAAATAGTTTGATGCTGTGTTAATGATATTTTATTGACCAGATCTTAGCAGAATTAAGAAGAGGGGGATTCTAACAGAATATATATAGCGCCAATTCAGAAAGGAGTCTCAAGGCACTTTACAGTAAGGTTTAAGACCTTACACATTAAATAAAAATATACAGAATAAAGTGGAAAACCCAACATTCCCACTGGAGCAAGCACTGAGTGCTCTTTGAATTGTACAACATTTTATATACAATATATATACAATAGTTATTAGATAGAAAGATCTTGTTTTTCTCTTTTTGGTTTGCTTAGTCAATAATAAGACAATAAGTTGATTCAGTGTATTCAAACAGTGCAACTCACGTAACTATAACATTCTCCAGGTATGGATTCTATTTTCCCAAGTCTCAAAGGTCAGCATGTGAGAGGCAGCTAGCTATTGCTATCAACCATCCACTACCTGCTCAGCAGCAAAACAGCAAACAAGGATGATGGAATGACTGATGAACATTTAAGATAAACAGATAGATATCTGTCTGTATTTGTCAACCTGACTCTAAATGGATGCTAATGTTTGCCTTCCCAAAGATAAAATGTTTATCATATAGTTTTACAGCTGTTCTGTTGTCCCCAAGTGGCCAAAAAAAATCAAGTAATGCTGCTTTAACCATTGTGCTATTATATTGTACATGCAGATGTGTTTTTTTTATTGGTCCTATAAAGCCGCAGCCCTGCTTGTTTTGCAATTTCCCCTTCTCACTGTTGATTACCTGGATCAAGTGTGTTTAGCCAGTCAGAAACTGTGAGTGCAGAGATGGCTGGAAAACAAGCAGGACTGCAGCTCTCTAAAATCAGGGATCAAAACTCAACCTTGACAAATGATTTAACTTAGAAAAGCAGATGATCACTTTGAAACCAGTAGGGCTACAGTGATGCATAAAAATATTTCTGGAAGCACAGCTTATACTACAATAACATTTGAGATGTATATATTTAACTGTTGTTTTACAACTGGACTGAATTGTAATACATTAAGATGTTATAATAAAATGTGATTTAATACAAGTTACTGTAACGAATAAAGTGATGACTGGAGTCAGTCATCTATGTATTTTGTTCTATTTTGTCCTGCTTAAACATCCTTCCAGTGCAGTGTTGTGCAAGATGTTCTCACTTCTTCTTTCTTTCTTTAGAACTGTTGACATTTAAGAATTTTTGCTTTCCTATCTATTTCCAAACAGTAATTATTCACTCACCATTTTAGCTGACAGAGTAAATGTAATGCTTGTGATGGTGCTTCATCAATATTCTTTCTACTGTGATTACAGTGTTCTGTTGCCAGGATGAAGGGAAGTTCAACCTGCGAAGTTTGTGTGAAAATAACTTTCTTCCTTGTTTTCCTTTGTTGACTGTGCTTGCAGCTCTAGTTTCACTGCAAATATTCTCACAGCCGTTAACCGTGAGTTTAAGTTCATATGTTATATTAAAAATACATGTGTCAAGATATAAGCCGTTTTAGAGCTGCATTAAGCTTTTTTATTTCATGACTGGTTTCTCCACTGAGCTTTTTAAACTTTTCTAAGTTTTTACAGCTGATGACATGTTAAATCTCAGTGCACTAATCCTATGCAAATGTGCACCTCATCCACAAAGCTGTTTTCCATTTTAAACCTTTCCTGGTTGGAATTATTTTAAGTTAAATGTCTTAAAACACAGAGCCAAAAAACAAAACAAAAAATTAACTAACTGTTGGTGTAAAATGTGGACTGTATGGAAACCCCCTTGTCTCCAGCTGCAATTTGTCAGTCCCTTTACTATTTATGTCCTGCGTTCTACACTTTCCCCTGTCAGATCATCCTGCTACTCACCTTGTCCTCCGGTCCTTTCACTTGTTGTGCCTCATATTGTTCTAAGTAAGATGGTCTGGATTCCGTTTCTGTCCTGTTTTTCTTAAGTTCATGTCCTTCTCCAGCTTCCTTGCCATGCTCCCCTTCACATTCTAGTATTTCAGAGCTTTCCCTCTCTCTTCGTGCTTTGTAGTGTTCGCTTTCTTATTCCGGTTTTTGCCTCCTCCAGGAGTGATATTTATGCTCAACATTGTTTTCCCCATGAACAACCCTCATTAAAGTTTCCTTTGTTTGAGCACTCTCTTGCCCTGGTTTTGCATTTGGGTCTGCCATTTACTAAATTAACATGACAAAAACACAGTAATACACAACAGGACTAGTGTGCAGGTAAAGATACAAATTAAATATGGTCAGGACATGACACAATGACACAGAGCACAACGAGACCAGAGCTTCCCATGACATTC
Source organism: Ctenopoma multispine (assembly GCA_034779795.1). Classification (NCBI taxonomy): domain Eukaryota; kingdom Metazoa; phylum Chordata; class Actinopteri; order Anabantiformes; family Anabantidae; genus Ctenopoma; species Ctenopoma multispine. Next base: position 16,363,609 of record JAUYWH010000010.1, on the reverse strand, counting down.
TGTCAGGTTGAACCAGATACAAGATCACTGCAATTCAATCACTGATTCACACAAATTCAAGTGATATAGAAGTACAGAAGATATTTCAATCCTGTCAAACTCTTTGTCTCAATATGTTTTTTCAGAGCTTGTGTTAAATGAAGACCACACATTTAATCATGCCCAAAATGTCACAGAAGAGTCTGAAAAAGCTTCAGTTAGTTTGCTTAGGTATTCCAAAATGTCAGAAAAGGAACCTGATGGCCGGGTTAACAGCTGCTATGAAGATGGTGTATCATGTTCTTTTCTTTAATAATACTATCAAGTTTGTCCTTCTGAGACATTAGCTGTGGAAGACAAGGGGTCAGTGAACTCCTGAATCACTAACTACCGGACAGACACAGTTTGTGTAGCTGCAGAGATGTGTCAGGATCACAGGAGTACCACAGGGGTCATCTATCCTCTTCAGCCTATACACTTCTATTCTATTCACTTCCTATACAGTTTTTAGCACAGCGCCCTGGTTTCCTCCATATATGATAAATTTCCTGCTTATCTCTGGTCGGCTTCAGACCCCCAAAATGATCCTAAGCCCCTCTAAAAATACTGACCTGACACCGGCTCACATCCCAACCCCGACAGACAGACACCAACTGCTCAACGACACAGAATGAATGGCAACAATTGTCTTTTTCATTTGTTCACTCCTGTGAATGAATTTGGTTACAGTGCCATTTAAAATGAAATGAAAAATAAAATATAAATTAATTACTTAAATAAATTAATTAAATGAAGTATAAAACTGTGCATGTATGTACACTACCAGTAAAACATTTAAACACACATAGAAATGAGCATGTTTGTGAAAGAAAAGCAGATTTCATAACATCACACTGATCAGAATGAATGTGTAGACATTGTTCTTATTGTAAATGAATATTGTAACTTTTAAAAGGAAAATCAGAATCAGCTTTATTCAACAAGTGTGCTAGCACATACAAGGAATTTTCTTCTGGTCTTTTGTAGCATTTCTAGGACAGTGCAGACATTAACAATAAGAAAAACAACAACTCTGTATATTCACATAAACATACAGAGGCCTAAAGTCTTCAAACATCAGTTCTGTCTTCCAATAGCATGTTATGTTTGCTAATGCTAATGGATTAATTTAAAAGGAGAACTGATCATTAGAAAATCATGAGCAGTGATGGTAACACAACTGAAGACATGTATCTTTTCATGAAAAACATGGTCATTCCTATGTGTGTCCAAACTTTTGGCTAGTAGTGTAAGTTAATCCTAAAATGTCTGAGGACTCTTTATTTAAGTAACTCTGGTCCTCATAAAAAAGGTTTGGACGCCCCTGCCTTAAGTGAAAGAAAAGGTGATGTTGATGTGATGAGTGAGGGGCTGTTTATTTGCCCTCACACCTGCCTTAAGACACAGACAGTGTGCAAAAGAACACACACAAACACACACACACACACACACACATGCAGCTGCACTTCATTGATGTGTTTTTATAACAGAGATATTCAAGTTGAGAAATAGACAGACGCTGAGTGAGTTATGTTGCCATAGTAATGGTTTGTTAAAAAGCTGTTAAATTTATGTGTCTACAAAGAGGGAAAATAGAGGGAGGAATACCTCCACAAAATCCTCTCTGAGGCAAAAATGGTTGGTCATATTGGAAAAATTCCAAGACTCAGAGCACGCCAACTCACTGATATCTTTTGATAAAGTAATTCAAAGAAATGAGGGTGTAGTGATGATTTACACACACAGGACATCTCTGATTTGGAGGAGACTTGGGAGAGAAATTTTAACATGGAACTGAATGCGCTGCACAGACAATGAGCTGTCGATAGTTGGCCACACCACGAGTAAACCGTAAGTCCTGTCACTATAAGAAGCATATCTGTGGAAAGGGCACAGGTTTTCCTACCATTGTAGTAGAATGTGTTTATAAAAGATGGGAGTTGACTGAAGAGGAGAAGAAAAGCTGATCAAAGTTGAAGGCCAGACTTTACAGTGGCGCACTCTAGCTGCACCAACATTCAGCAATACACACTAATGGAAAAATTGAAAACTGATCAAAAATCACCCAAAACGTAAACTGCTCATGGTATGCTCACAATAGTGTGGGAGCATACCATGCTCCCACACAATAAAAAGAAAACAACTAGTTTCAGAGTCTAGAACAACCTGTGTGTAACCACAGGTCTGTACCTTGTTCTTTTAATATAACTAAACAGTCTCATGTTATTTATCTTATGTAATTTCTATCTCTACATGCGCTGCGCTCTGATGTCAACACACAGACACACACACAGAGTGCACCTCGGAGCTCCGCTCGGATATGAACGTAAAGACACAGAGAGCACAAGTCGGAGTATTTAAGTCATACGCCAGACTGATAGAAATATTCCGTCCATCCAAATAGGTTTAAACAAGTGAAAACCAAACCATCCAGCCAAAGATTGATGTATTGAATGTGGCGGAATATAAGTTTGACACACATGACAAACTTCACCTAAAGCAATGTCAGGTAATGACTGGATGGTTTTCATGTCACTTTATACATGTTTATTGCTGACAGTTGTTCTACTTCCTCTTGCTATTTGAGTGACATCATCCACTCTCAGACAGACAGATTGACGGGAGGACCCATGTCATTTTCTACTTCTTTCACGCTTTGTCCTCTAGAGCTGTATTTTAAGCTTTCAGATTACTAAAAAACATTTAAAGAAATACTGCAATTTATCGTTTTTGCCATGGTTGTGGAATATTTGAACTCACTGGGCACTACAAAAATAAATCATAAATTTCAAAATAATGGCTATGCACAGCCTAAAAAGTCAGTTTTCCAAAACCAATTCTGTTAATACCCTTAGTGATTTAATATACTGATCAAATTTGTAATGCAATAGATAATAACTGCACAAAACATGTAAAGTCATTCAAATCTGTTATATTTTCCAAACATTACATATATACGTTTGCATATATGTTATATAACATAAAGACCACAAATAAAATGTTTCTAACAGCAATTCTTTTCACACGCTGTAACTAATTCACACAAGTGGTGGTCAGAATTGCTATAACCAGCAGTGTGGCAACATGAGAACTGCAGGCATTTACACACAAAATTAAATCTCACAGGCTCCCAAAATGCCCGTTAAAAATATTCTTGTACAAACATATCTTCTCAGTGCAAAAACAAGGAGGAAGATTCCTTTAATTTTCAGAAGATTTGGAAGCTCGAGTTTACTCTGAGCAAATGTTAATACTGTGACTTTAAACATGCAGGAACATATTATTTTTTCACAATTCTTCAAATACTTGAATAACAAAATAAATGACAGGATTGACTGTGTTTAAATAATTATAAGTTATTAGAGAATTTTCCTTACATTAAAAATCCTACATAAAAATGGTACTATGTCATTACATCACGAATATGAGTGCAGTATTGGTACTATTTAATGCTACTGTTATTATTTGTTACACAGATGAAGTTGAATGGTACAGAAATAAGGGCTGTAATCTCTGACTGTTAGGGGACCACTAAGGTAGAACATTTCTTTGTAGCTGCTTGTGCAGGTTATATTGAATATCATATGAAATTATGAATTAATTTGAATTCTAATTAGATTTTTCTTGCTCTTGCATCCCATTGGTACCCTCATTCCACCTGCCCTACTCATGGCATGGCAATACGATAAGTTGTTAATATTTTAACAACTCAAATGCGAGTGTGAAACTACTTTAGATGCATTTTTCCTTAAAAAAACAGATTTCTAGCTTTGAGGAATAAATAAAGTAAAGGATAGAAATATCCAAACACACAAGCTAGATAACATGACTAACGATTCCAATGTAATCGCCACCTCAATAAATTTGCTTGTAGGGGTGCAATAAATCGATACAGATGATGAGCTTGTTTTAGTGGCATCTGTAATGTAGTAATAGTAATAGTAAATAGTAATAAGGCAACTGTGGTGGCAAATTGCCGAAAATATTTCACACTGCAAATACAGTCCTTTCTCTCTTTATCTCCTCACTGAGATAAAGTTGTTTTTTAAGCCAAAATCAATCACTATCCTGCTAATAATGGCAAAAGATCTAAAAGTGCTCGGGTTGTTTTAGAAGGTCAATTGTAGAGTATTTCAGAGGCTTTCTCATGCTGCCACATAATTCTGAGCATTATTAGCACTGGATTTTATAAGCAAGATCCAAATATGTCACTAGTGGTGTCTTCAGCAAGCCACACCAGTCGCTAGGCTCTCCTGTTTTTGGTAGATCATTTCTAAAAATAAAACACACTTTAAATTTACAATCACAGTGTGTGATGGTAAGAAACACAAACGCAGCAGAGGAACTGCAAAGTGAACAGTTCAAAGGTGCAGCTCTCTCTCTCAGGCACTGATGGCTCTTCTGCTATGTGGGTAAAATCCCCTTGGTTTCAGAATCACTGAATGGCACATTTCTCCTTCTGCTGTTTGGCGTACTTCAACTTCCGTTGCTCTAGACCCCGCTCCAAACGTTCGTCTTCCTCCAGAGCTCTGAAGGCAAGGAGAAAGAAGGAGAATCACAGGCTGTGTACATAGGATGTGTTTCAGTTGTATTTAATTAATTTGACTCTTCACGGGCAGCATCCCACTCTTCAACAGTTCAAGAAAGTTAAATGAAATGTAAAATTTCTCCATTTATAATGTGTTTCTTCTATCAAAAGATGTTTGTTGCAAAAAAAGTGTACCGTTCCATGATGAGCTTGATAGTAACTGATTGGGCAGCCTTGCACTACACTGCCATCTTGTGGTTTATTGGCTATAATCAAGATGAAATCAAACAAAAAAAGAGTTTCCTGTACAGAGAAGGCCTGGCAAAATAATGCATTAATTTTGATTAATTAATCACAACACATAAAAAAATTATGCTGATTAATCATTCCCTTTGATCTGGTTAATCAAGAATAAGAAAACAAATAAAGTATTTGGTTCTGTGTGAATTTAAGAACCAGGGAGGTGTAGAGAGCAGCCAGGGGAGAGAACATTTACTAATGCTCCCCAAAGCCAAACACCACCATATACGGACAAGTAAAGCAGGGCACACTGCACTCTGCAGAGTGACACCAGACAAGTATATTATCTACAAATAAGGTAGGGATAGATAAATGGAGAAACAGTCTATGGGCATAACTGCAGGAGGTACGAGAGCTGGTGGTTCTGCAGCATTCCAGCCCCAGCATCATGTGGACAGACGCAGCTTATATTGCTGGTTTATGCATCAACACTGTGCTTGAAATGAGTTATTACTGCATTAATAATTTCACCACGGACATATTCTGTACTTTTGTCAGAGGGCCATCTGCACCTACTGACATACCAGCAGGACTGAGGGTGGGCCAACACTTGGTGGCCTATCATCTCAACACAAAGCATTTAGCAGTGACCTAGAGGTCCAAGTCAAAAACTAAAAGAGATGTTGAACTGTTTTTTAAAGTTTATGTCAATTATTCACTGAGTCGCTCATCTGCCAAAATGAATTTGAACTGAAATATTGTAATAATATTTCACAGCAAATATTTATGTGTATGATTAAAGTAGATGAATTAATCACAGAGCATGTAATTAATTAGATTCAGAAGAAATTCTGATGTTTCTGGGAAACCACTCAGCGAAAGTTCTCAATTCAAATTTGCTCGCTACTGCTAACACCTACAGATTTTGCAATAAGCCTTGGGGTTTGGATAGATGACAAACTAAGTCTGAACGATCTTGTAGCTGCAATCTCCAGGTCCTGTAGGTTCACTCTCTATAACATTCAAAAATTAGGCCTTTTCTCTCACAACAGGCTGCACAGCTCCTCGTCCAGGCAATGGTCATCTCTAAACTCGACTATTGCAACTTTCTCCTGGCTGGAGCTTCTGCACTCACAATCAAACCCATCCAGATAGTCCAAAATGCACCAGCCTGCCGCATTTTCAACCAGCCAAAATACACCCATGTCACACCTCTTCTCACCTCTCTCCACTGGCTCCCAGTAGCTGCTTGCATTGAGTTTAAATCCTTGATGCTTGCCAACAGGGCTCTAAATGGAACTGCACCATCTTATATCAACACGCTATTAGTAAGCTACACTCCTACACGCCCTCTCAGGTCTGCAAATGAAATGAGATTAAAAATGCCCTCTACACAGGGTCTTCGATCCCATTCGAGTCTTTTCTCCTTTGTTGTCCCCTGGCTGGTGGAACAACTTGCCCTGCCCCCTTCGACTAGCTCAGACTATCACCACCTTTAAAACATTTGAAAACTCATTTTTTTTAAAAGTATTTCAAATGAGCCTAACACACACACACACACACACACTCACAAAAAGATATTGTCTAGCACTTAACAATTCCTAGCATGTTGTTCATCTTGAAGAGTTAGGTCTTATCAGGGCTCTTTGTTTGTAGTAACTCCGAATTTACGAAAACCGAATGGTAATTGCTGGTGTCTTCTCCTTGTAAGTCGCTTTGGATAAAAGCGTCTACCAAGTAAAGTAAAGTAAAGTAAAGTAAAGTAAAGATACATACGGTAGAACATTTCAGTATTGTCTTATTGTTCTCTGTGAAGTTTGTTTTCCACATCAGAATCAACAAAGCCTCTTAATACTAAAACTGATGACTGATGATGATCTTTCACTATATAACTGGGAATGTTTCATTCACGTAAATATCAGACATTTCACATATATCAGCTGTATGGATGTATTATTGCAACAAGACTCTGTTAAGTCTCCACCAGTTCAATGTGTCTCACCCTCTCTCTTTGGCATCCATATTGTGGACCAGCTCATCTCTCTGGTTGACCAGCGACACCAGCTCCTGAAGCAGCAGCTGCTCTCTGTGTTTATGGGCCAGAGTCTTCTGCCACTCTGCACAGCAAGGACAACACAAAGAAGCACAGGAACAGAAATGACACACATGAGAACTATCCTTACAGACTATTCCCTTCACATTCACACTCCAACACCAACACCACCACCATATTTAAGACACAAACAATACTCGACTCACAAGAAGCAGCTGATGTTCACCTATTGTTATAAATTTTAAATAGCACATACATTGACTGTGCCTCAAGGTTCCTGCAGAATATACGTAGTACCTTCAATTGCCATCATGACTCTCAGCTCTTTGTTTAACAGCTCAAATCTTCTTTCCAAGTCATGTTCTTCCAGCCTGTCAATCATCACAGATACATTACGAGACGTTGAGTTCTTTTTTTTCTAACCAAAAATAACAAAACCTTAGCTTCAGGTCCTCTTAATCGTGTTTTCCAGATCAAGTAATCCATCTCCTCCTCAACACAAGGTCCTGAGTGATCAATGAATTTTCATAGTTACTTTTTTGAGAGTGTGTTTTTCATTTGCTCTCGTGTGTGGACAGAATTATTACATTGTACAATATAAATCATAATAAACATTTATTTTCTGATCTCAGTTTAAAGGCTATTTACATACGCTTTAACGTGGATCAGGTGCACATGAAGTGATTACGATCACACTTTTTATATTCTATATGCAATGTATGACAATGCAACAATGCAAAAGGGTTTGCCTGTAGTGACAAACCAACAATTTATTCCAAACTTCAATTCAACAATTACTGAATCCATGTTGGGCTCACCACTTAACTGCTGCCCCAGGTTGCTGAAAAAAGCTCTCAGACAAAACAAATTATATTCTTGCAACGATCTGACAGCAACTTAATTTGCTAAGGAAGAGCATATGTAATGATCAAAACAGGACTAAAAGGACCTTTTGCTGAGACTGTTTTGTCCATTGTTAATACTGTAGTGTAATATATACAATTTATACAGTACATGTTTCCAACAGTGTGTGCTGTGGATCTCTTACAGTAGCTGCAGATGGTCCTGCCTCCTGATTAAAGCATTCTTCTTGTTGACCAGTGTAAACCATTCCTGAATCAACCTTTCCTCCTCCACCTTGTCACTGCCTGAAGGAGAAAATCAATGACCTCTGTTACAGCCTAAATAGCTATAATGAAGTTCCAGAGTAATAATGTTGAATAAGATCAATATAGTTTTTATGTGTTGTGCATTCATCTGTAGCCTGTGTACTCCACCTGTTTCCAGTAACTGTCTGAGTTTCCTCTCCACCACACCTGCTCTATTATCAATATGCTTTTGTTCTGCTTCCAGAGCTTCCATCTGATTAAGCACATACTGGCTGGGGTCCTAGATACATTTGATACACAAGCATACACACACTTACAAATGCAACTGCCTACTTACTTCTATGTATCAATGGTGTAAAATCTAATAAAAATGACACACAAGTAACAGAAGTGAACAGACTAGAAATCCATGTAATTCTTATAAATTTGGACTTGTCTGAACCCAGAAATAGTTCTAGTGATTCTAACCTACGATGAAACAAATGGCAGGTAACTGACCTGGCCTTCCAGTTTCTGCTCCTCAACCACTGTCTCTGGTCTCTCTGCAAGAAAAATATACATATGAAGAATATCATTTGTCAAAAAAGGTTCATCATTCCAAATTACTTACAAAAAAGTCAACAGGCGAAGCTTAAAGAAGATTAGGCAGAAGTGAAAAAAAACTATCTCAAAAGGAAAAAGAACTAACCACTTTCTGATTTCCTCCGTTCTTCTTGAGCTGCAACAACCTATAAAGTCAAAAAGTTTCTTACATTATGTATAGAAATAAGAGAAGAAAATAACAGCACAAAATAAAGGGGGTAAATGAACAGTTAGACAGTAGGCAATCATACCAGTGATTTATCTCCTTCATCTAGGGACCCACTCCTTCGCTGTGACCTACGCTTCTTGACTAGATCAGCATCTCGGACATGTGAGAAGCCTGACTTAGACAAGAAATGAGTTCTTGGTGGTGCCACTGGAGTCCCACCTGCTCCAGCAACTTGCACGTGTTTAGTTCTGGGAGGTGGAAGTATATCCTTACTGGTGTTACTGTCCTTCTCTGCTTTTCCCGTAGTCCCATTGGTCTCAAAACTTATACCCTCCTCCTGCAGTCTCTGGGCACAGTAGCGAACAGTTGCCTCAGGGTCCTCTTCGTGTTCCCGGCCCCCTCCTACAGCATAACTGGACTCACTGCTGTCCTTGTCTATATGAAGCACACTCAGCTCCTGGCCCATGAAATGGGTGCGGATCTGGTTGAGGTAAGTCATCACAATGAGTCGGTCGGGCACTTGTAACATGACCATGTCTGAAGGTTCCATCAGCCTGGAAATGGCAAGTTCGGCAAACCCATCAAAAGCCTAGAAAAGAAAAATAAGAAAAATATATGATTAATTTGATTATTTTAGGCTTTATAATCATCACCATCATCAGCAGATATTCAAGGATTAATCACCTTTTTGTTGTTTTTCTTGATGTCATATGGGTCCAGCATTTCATAATTTCTATACAGCAAGAAAAAAGATCATATAAATAAATAAAACAGTAAGCATGTATGTGGTAAGATGAGTATGAGCAGTTTTTCAACTATTTATTTACATCTTTTCTGGGTGGAAGTGATGTAAGATGGCACAAAAGGCCAAGCCATTCCTCCAGGAGGTGCTGAAGTTGGTGATCTTCACTCCTTTGTGGCCCTGAGTGACGTCCTGACACCATTCCAGTAGAGACTGACTGGACATCACTAAGGTGGGACTTGCCAACTGGCTCTAGATATATTTAATATAAGAGAATGATTGTATTATAAATTAGATTTAAGACATTACAATACAAAAAGCTTCTTCACCAGCTAAACTAAATGTCTACCATTTGATTCAGAGCAGTTAGATCACAATGTTTTTGGAGTCTACAGGCCTTAAACAAAAATAAATTAGCTGAAAAGACACTATCAAACTCTTAGAGTTAATGGGAACTGTAGAATTTCTGATAACTCAAGATCAGCTTCTTCACACAAAGCATCATCTTTAATTTTTCACTCAGTCGCTTGAGCAAATGTTATCGTGAAATTACTCATAAGTGCACTTTTAACATACTTCCAGAGTGTCAGCACCATCTGCAGGTCTTTTCTGAGGTGTTTTTGGTTCATTGATTTGGTGGAGGGAAGAATCTTGTGACTCACTACCATCCAGGTAGGAACCACTCAAATGCTTCTTCCCTTGAGGCACAGGTACAGGCTGACTTGAAGTTTCTTCAGCTTTCTTGCTTTGGCTGAAGAGACAAAAAACAAAGAGAAGTAATAAATTCAGCATTTTTTTCCAAACATGGTTGTTCTGAACAGCCAAAAATTGGTTATTGGTGATTTTTCAACACCACATACATAGACTATGTTAGACCATTAGACATTATGGAGAACATTTCTATTCTGAATAGAGAGTGAGGAAAATGCAACATACGTGTATTTAAGCACCCCCCAACAACCTAATGTGCACTGACTAACCTTACCTTTGATCCTCTAAGCAACCAGCAGTTACAGCTACAGACACAAAGCCAAACTCCACATCTTCATCCCTCATTTCCCTCCTAATGTTTATTTCCACTGGTTCACTGTCTTTATCATCCTCTACATGCAGCCAGTCATCCAGAGATGATGAAGGAACAGTAGAAATAAAGGACCTATCAATCTCTGCTTCCAGGAGTTTTTTCATGTTAGCCTGCTCCCAAACCATTTCTGGCTCATCTTTAACAACAGGTTTATCTGTAAAGGTCCATTCTTCCATGATTTCATCCACTACCTTCTCACTACCTTCTGAAAAGTCTGGCTGAGAAAATTCTTCTTGCATTGCTGCTAGTACTTCCTGTTCCAACTTCAATGTAACATTATCTTCACCTTGGACTGTAACAAAATGTCCTTCGGACATCACATTTGAATTTAGTGATGTTGATCCTTTATTTATTTCTTTTTCAGTGACAGGTGAATCCTCTGAGTTGGTATGAGACAACTGCATTTCTAGATAGAATACACTGTCTGGTGTGGTATCTGAATAAGTTGAACTCAGACGTTTTTTGGCCCGTGGTAATGGAACAGGTGAACCTGACTGTTTATTCTGTTGGACTGTATCAGGATAGAGGTTATCAGCTAGTGTGTCTGGCTGGAAGAGAGACGACGAACCAGAAACTGCAGTATCATATGGGAACGAATCACTGAGACGTTTTTTTACTCTTTGTTTTGGAACAGGCAAGATTGACAATCTTGGCGTCTCCTCTAAAATAACTGCATCTTCTTGCTGAACACTGCTTTCAGTGGTTAATCTGGTTCTACTCAATGGCACGCTGATCATTTCTTCTGTAGCTGCAGAAGGCTGATCACCTAGAGAAGGCAGTAGAAGATCTTTACATTCTTGTGCCACTGACGGTTCTTTACTTTGTGAAGAAATTGATGATTGCCCATCTTGTTTTGCTGCCTGTGCTTCTTCTCTATGGAAAGCCTCAGATGGGCTGTCCGTAGCTGTAAAGGTATCAGGGAAGAGGCCACTGATACGTTTCCTCACACGAGGCCTTGGGATAGGATGAGTGGTTTGTTCATCCCTCTCTGCAATCTCTGGTGTATCACTGGTGTATTTCTGAGCAGATGCTATGTTGATCATTTCAACAGATGTGTCACCAGCATCCATCCAGTGCTTTATCTTTTCAATATTCCCAGTCACAGTGTTAACTGGTTTTACAAACGCCCTGTTTGTCACACTTTGGGCTGTAATACCTTTGTCAGCGTGCTCTTTGCCAGATTTGCTTGAAGACAATTTCTTAGTACATATCTTTTTGATAATTGAGAGAGAACCCATTTGATCAACATTAGATTTCTCTGGTTCTGGTTTTAAAGTGAGTCCCTTTGTTATTTTCAAGGGAAGAATTACGTATGAAGACTCTTGGAGAGATGTTTTGTGTTCCTTAGGCCACTCCTCATTGCAAGAGGTTTGTTCTGTGTCCTTTGAGCAGATTAATCTTATGTCTGTTTGTTGAGATGCACTGTCGGCACACTTTGACTTCTTGTCCTTTTTCCTCAGAAGCTTAAAAATACCATTTTTCTGAGTTTCAGGTGACAAACTATGATCTCTTCTTTTCACTTGAGGAGGAGGAACAACGTCTATGGATATTTGCACAGATTCAGTTTCGCATTTGTGTTTATGATCGCCTGTGTTTGCTGTTGCATCTTGCACAACACTACTTTCTCCTTTCGTCATGCCACAAGACAGGGTAAAGTCATTGGTCAGCTGTGTGGCTAAATCTTCAGATTTTTGTATAGAGTCTGTTGTTAAATTATCTTTCCTTCTGACTACTGTCTGCAGTACAGAAACAGTGTCTTTTTCTTGATCGCAAACTTTCTGTTGAGGTTCTTGAGCCTTTCTCTTTGGCTTTCTGTGTTGCAGAGGGGGAGCAATGTCAGCTTTTGGTCCAACTGGACTAATATTTAGATCACCCGAGGGTTTATCCAGAAATAACTCTTTAGGTTCATTGTTGTTGGTAAGCAGATCACTTGATGTAGGCTGTAGGGAAGTAGCAGACATGTCTTCCATACTTGTTTTTTGGGGGCTTAGGGAAAAGAGAGGACAAACTTAAGAATCTGACATCAGTTGTACCATGCACCATCTGATAACTATTAATCTGCTCAACCAAAAAGAAAGCAACCAAATCTGGTCAAAATCTGTAAAACACATTTCACTATTCTAATACATATGTACCGTCATTAAAATTACACAGCAGCATAATACCTATGTGCAACATTTTATCCTAAAGGAATATTACCATTCCAGATCACAATACCAATCCTTGAAGCTTTTAAAAGAGGTGACCACCACAATTCCCTCAGTAGTAAGCACTCAAGTACAAGAGACAAGCACAAATGACAATGACAATGTAAAATGCAGAACACTTGAGTCAAAGTCCAACTCACCATTTATCCTGCTGTAATGAAGATAACACTGTTCTAACCTGATCCTGTTCTGCTTCAGTCTGGTGCTTTGCTAACAAACTTTCATTGTACACCGAGTCCTGCCCTTTGAGTGATCTCCCCTTTGTATGGCACTGATCAATATAGGCCTCTTGCTTTTCTACTTTTTCACCATATTCTTTTGATAATTCTATGATATCAGCCCCTTTGAATGGGGGGGATTTCTTCATACTTGCACAAACTAAAAACCTATCATCAGTGTTTGTAGTTGTTGATGGAGATGCTTTATCATCTGCCAAGTTCCACATGTAAGGATCAGCACTTGATGGATATTCAGTGCTATGTTTGGTGGGAATGTGTCCAAATTGGGCCTCTGTCCTCTGTCTAGGAGTAGCTTTGTCTGTGAAATGTGGGACAAACTCATCTGAGGGAGTCACTGTGTTTTGTTTCAGGTCCATAGAGGTGACCGCCTCTGTGGGCCTGGGATGGTGATCCACTTTAGCTAAAGTAGAGCTAGATGGCCCCAAAACAGATGCTACTGTTTCATAACTGTGAAAAATGGATACAGGAGTCAATGAATGAAACTTTGAATCATGCAAAAACAATGGTTTCAACGAACATGTAAAGAATTAAACAAACCACTGAGCTGGGCAGACATCTAATCCCATTCAAAAGCAGTGTTTATGTCACTTTGATAACATCAACCCAAGAATCAGAATTCAGAAATTATGAGTTTTCATAATTATGACCATAAAAATAGCCTCAGCATTTTGCTTCTGAATATTAAGACAACAGTTTTAAAATACAGTACTTCATGTTTTTTCTGTCACATCCACTTAGTTTTAAAGTGAAATGCCCAATAAACGAGAGATTAAAATGTCCTCAATAAAAATAATTATACTAATAAGGCTGTGATGCCTGGGTTTTGTAATCATCAATGCTGAAGATTACTACTAACTGATGCACGGCACACTATGTTGCATGCTACATGCAATTTAAAATTTGAGACCACTCTTACCCTTTGTGGAAAACACCCACAATAGCCTTTACTAATCCTGAGGTATCTTCATCCTTTGCGGACAATGAATATTCTGTCTGATTTTCTGTTATTGCTCCCTCTGCCTCTAGCACTTCCCAACCCAAGACACCCACTGGCTCTGATGTGTCCAGTGGTTTCTTCGTTGTTTGGGCCTCCTCTGCTGCTTTGCTGAGGACCCAAATATGCATTGTAAAGCATAATCCATAGACAATTTGCAGCAATGCAATACAAAATGTAATTTAAATCAGACCTCACAGAGATGTTGAAGTTTACCATGCATTGTATAGCCACATTACCAAAGCCAATCTACTATATCTTCATCCAAGCAGTTCTTGTTAGATAGGCACTAGATTCGCCCCTTCCACAGCAAACAATGCAGGATAAAAAGTCTTATCAACTTACCCCTTATCTATAGAAAGATCTACGTTTTGCTTTGCACCATCTTTGAATTTCTCCTCTGTCAGCAAAAAGCAAACATAGTAAAATATATGAAAAACAAATGACAAAAATTTAAAGTAAATATGACTTTCAACTTATCATCACAAATGTCTCACCATATGCAAGTTCTGTGCTGGGGTTGCTAACAGATGTTGAGGGAACACCAGGAATTCTTGTGTCTTTGAGATATAACGTTGTTGACTTTGCATTAGACAATTGTTGTGATGGTATTCTTTGTTTTTCTATTGGATTAAACTGTGAAATGCTGGGTAAACCAGGAATTTGAGTCAGATGTGGACATATTGGAGCCGTTGCTACCATGTAGTTCATTTCATATTGTTTAGGTTTGTGTTTTTCTGAAAATGTTGCACTGACAAATACATTCTCATTGCGCAAATGCTCAAACAAGGGCTTGCTGAGTGTTGACCTGGGTTTTATTTTCATACATTCAAAACTAAGTGTCCTTGCTGATGGAAAACCGGGTACACGTGAAACACATGGAAGAGATGTGTGAAAGCTGACCATGTTCAGTGGTCTATTTACAGCTTGAGCAGAAGGAAAACCATGTACTCTGGCTTCTTTGGGGCAAGATGTCACTATTGTTACCATGCATTTTCTGCTGCAGCGATATTGCCAGTGCTGTCTATCAAGTGTCATGATCATTTCTCCCCTCTTCTTCTGAGGCTTTATAAAAAGTGGCTTTGTTCCACTTAGCCACCCTGTGCATGGGATTGTAGTATTGGATGCAAATCCTTTGAGACTTGAAGTACTGGAGCAACATGGTAAAAAACTTATCATAGTAGACTCAATCTTGGATTTTGTTTGAGATGCAGAGGGAAACCCATGGATCCTGGAAGCTTTTGGGCAAGATGGTGCTATTGCCAACATACTCTTTGCTGTTTCTCCTTGATTCCTACTGCGTATCACAAAACAATTCTCCTTTGGAAGCTTATAACACAAAAAGTGTGGAACAAAAATCCACTGGTATCTTGAGGCCCCTTCAAAGGATGCAAAACCTGGGAAGCTGGATACTTTGGGGCAAACGGGTACAAGACTCAGCATACTGTATCGGGGGACAGATGGGAAACCTGGAATTCTTGATGCTCCTGGGCAAGAAGGAAATAATCCAAGCATGTTGCTTGGTTTGTCTATGTTAACTGGTGACCCGTTGATCCAAAACTTCATATTCTTTTCTGGTCTGTTCATAAATGAACCCAGTTCGACAAAAATGTCTTTTTTCATATGCCCCTCAATTGATGAAAATCCAGGTATGACAGAATTTAGGGGGCACAAAGGAAGGAGGTGGAATACATTTAGGCTGTAATATGCAATTTGGGGATTTGGTATAGATGGAAAACCATGAATACTTGACACTTTAGGACAGGAGGGCACACAGGAAACCATATTCTTCATTATCACATTGTTGTCATTTGACCTGTCAAATATGACCCCCTTCTTTGGTAGTCTCTTCAACAATGACCCCTCTTTTGTTACCCATCCTCCATTCATATCTCCATCAACTGATGAGAAGCCAGGTATTTTGGAAACTTGGGAGCACAAGGTAAAAAGCCTGGTAATATCTGGTGCACAATACATGGTTATAGGATGTTGATGAGAGGGGAATCCTGGTGTCCATGCCTCTTTTAGACAGGATGGAACAAGAGAAACCATTGCTTTCATTGCTTGTTTATCCATTTCACATTTGTCATTAATTGACACTTGCTTTTCTTTCATTCTTCGTTGAAACAGTGGTTCCTTGCTTAATGTCCACTCTTTTAAATTATGAGATGATGGAAATCCTAGTATCTGTGACACTTTTGAGCATGAGGTTGAAAGACTGACCATATTTGTCATGTCAACATTAGTCATTCCAGCTTTTAGTACAGATGGAATGCCAAAGATGTGTGATTTTCTTGGGGAACTTTGTGTAAGAGAAACATTTCCTTTCATACATTGGGACATTTTATTGTTCTCCAGTGGTAATACAAACTCCTTTTTAATTTGCTTATCCCATATTGGTTGATAAGTAGTGTCCCAGTCTTTGTTGTCAGCTTTCTGTATTGATGAATGGCCAGTAATATTTGTCATTACAGGACAGGTTTCCAAGAATGTGGACTGTCTGTACTCAGTTTCAGGCTTCACATAATATGGCACACATTCTGCACTTGGTTGGAAAGACCTAACATTCACCATTTGTTCTTCTAGATCCATCTGTCCTTTTAAATGAAGAGCCCACTCTGTAGTTATAATTTCATTATCCATGGATGCCTTACACCAAGTAGACGTGCTGTCCAGCAGGCATTCATTTAATTGTTTCACAGTAGCACAGTATTCCCTCCCAGCTTCTGTGGTTGTCTTCATTTCATTATTAATTTCTAACATTGTTGCAGCACCAGGGGATGATGGAACGATACTGACCATTTCTGTTGTCATGTCCATTTCTTCATCTGTCTTTACCTCTATAGTTCTCTTTGGTTCCTCCCATTGTATGGTCCTGTCTGCATACATTTTTTGTGTAGTGGCCTTTGGTAGCTCTTCCCACTGAATGGTTCTGCTTTTAGGAAGATTTTCCAAGTGTTGCTCAGCATTCTTTATTTCATTATGGGATGGAGGTTCTGCAGCACCAGCTACATTTGGGCATGCTGGCTGCACTGAAACCATGCTTTCATGTCTAAAGAGAAGGTAAATACAAAATTATAGGCAAAGTTGACTGTAGGAATGCATGAGAGTATTTAGTGCTTCACAGTACTGTATGCTTAAATACAACTAATTTACAAATAAAACAAAAAAAGTAGAAAATAAAACTATTATAACTATAATGCTACTCATTATTATTTTTAAAGCAGGCATTTTAGTCTCATGCCTGTTAATTAAACAAATGCTATTCACTTCAAACTCAAACGAGCTTCTACTGAAACAGCTTATATTAAAAAGCTGCATTCCTTCAACCAAAACCTCATGTCACAGCACTCAGAAGTAGATGATGTTAGGTTAGTACCTCCAATGATATACAGAAAATAACACTTTAACACTTACAGCTCTTCTCCAACAATCAAATATGCCAGTGCATCTGACTTGGTGTCATTGACTATTGTTTTTCATTTTTATTTACTTTTTTTTTTGAATTTTTTTTTTCAGTAACACTACTATCTGGCCATGAATGGCAACGAATTAAGGGTACTTTAAGAGGACAATGTAAATCCATACAAAACCATACCAAAACCATGAACACACATTACTACATCTACATCAAACTCACAAGTAGAGCAGAGTCTGTAGTCATTCTGTCTCATTTACACAGGGTATTTTAAACACCCTTTGTTCACAGTGTCATAATCTTTAGTAATGACATCCATTGACTGTACTGAAAAAAATTCCTTTGACAAAATACATGAAACCATGACCCTCTGCAATGACTACAGTAGCGTCCTTATCATACACTGCTTTCTGTTTCTTAAGTGTCATTTAGACACAAGGGGCTGGAACAATAACATGTCAGTAAGAGGAAAAACCTATATAAATTTCAGAAACACAGAATAACCACAGAATAACTCAAACAGATGACACACATCAATTGCAAATGTTGCCATAGAGTCAGATTAGGGGTCAATCAGATTGTACTGATATGGTACATTATTTTTTTTAAATGCATCACTTCATCACTATGCAAACCAAGGCAACCCACCTATTCCTAACACTTAATAAAAGTGGCATGTCAGGAATGGAGTGCCACATTCTGCAATGCAAGTTTCTGAAAACAGAATACAAAAGTCTTCAAAAACCAACCCACTTACACTACATGCAGTATTCCAATTCCTATTCTTCAACTCACTCACCCTTTTTCTAGAATGGCTACTTCTTCAGCCTCCATGGGTATCCACAAGCCTTGTCCATCTTTTTGCATCTCAAAAGGTGAACACGCATCAGATTCTGTTTTCTTAAGATCAAAATTTAATCTTATTGGAGTGGTCTCATTCCATAAAATCTCAGTTCCATTCACCACAGAGGATGGCTTATCCACTTTGATTTCCGAATATGATGATAGAAAGTCTTTATCAATGGCCTCACTGGCACAGTTTGCTGACTCAATTGTCATTCTTTGTTGTACAGAATCTGGTACATCTTGGTCAGAATGTATAAACTCCATGGATCTTTTTCTGACAGAAAAATCATAAAAGGGTTGTTCTTCTAGTGACAGCTGTTGACTCATTAGGCTTTGTCCTTTTTTTCCAGTTCTTTTTGTTCCTGACTTTGCCAACAGTGTTTTTTGAACTGGCCATCCCCGTCCTGAATGATGCATATGTGTTGATGGTAACCCAAGAACAGAAGCATTCATCGAGCAAGAGGATACAAGATTTACCATGTTTGAAAGCTGGTTTATATCAGGTGATGGAACTGCTATTAAGCTACATCTGAAAGTGATTGGACAAGAAAGCTCAAGGGAAAGAAGATTCTTCATTACATCTTTGTAAGAACCACACCTTTTGGCAAATAGATCTTGTGACTTTGTCATCACATCTGTCCCACCCCCTACTTCAGAATCTGAAATAATTGAAGGGGAACCAATGATGATTGACTTTCTTGGGCAACATGGCAACAACTGTACCATGTTTGAATTATTTTCTACAAAGGCATCAACAGCTTGGGAATGTGAAACTGATGAAAATCCAGGGGTTAGGGCTTGTCGTGGACACAATGCAAGCATACTCAGCATCATTTCTTTGTCCTTATTTGACAGTTCCTCCTTTGTATAGTATTGGTAAACAACTACACACCTTTTATTAAATGAGTGTTCCCAAACTGCATCCTTGTCAACATACCAATCATCATATGTTTTTGCACAATACTTTGCAGGTAGACCATGAATTTTACCATGTTCTGGTAAAGTTGCTAAGCATTTTAACATACTGGGAGCCTCTTCAATCAAGTGCTCTGGCCTTTCTCCTACCTTAAAAGGAATTCCAGAAATATTTGAGTGTTTGGGACAAGGTGGCAACATTGATAACATAATTCTAACCGCTGATGTTTCTCTAAAATACATTCCATGGTGATATATTGGTGGCAGTTTTACCGGGGTTTTCAATGGCCTTTCGCAAACTGACCTGTTATCTACAGTCAATTTTACTTCATCAGACTCACTGTAGACTCTAGATGGCATTCCACAAATTCTAGATTGTCTCGGACAGGCAGACAGCTGATTAATCATGTTTGGTAAATCTGCTGACATCTGGCATGTGACTGATGGAAAGCCTGGTAAACTCACTGTCTGTGGGCAGGTGGGCAGTATGGATACCATATTTATAATCACATCAGAATTAAGACAGGACATCTTAACATCCTCTAAATGTAATATAGACGCAGGCTTATCTCTTGGGAGTAGCAGACACTGTCTTTCCATTAGCCACTGAAATTGTTTGGTAAAGTTTCTAAGTGGCATTCCAGGAACACTAGATTCATTTGTACAGCTAGGCAATAAATTCACCACAATTGAGACATCTGGTAATCTCTGATTTAGAGAAGGAAACCCAAACATCTTAGCATTCTCAGGGCAAGAGGGTAATATTGCACTCATATTCTCAACAATGCCCTTATGAACAAAAGAAAGTGCATTTAGAATATTTACTTCCCTTTTGATAAATGGAATCTCCCACTGTAAACTTTTATAAGTAAACCATTCCTTGCAGCAGCTGGATAAACACAGTTTCCATGAAGGCAAACCAGAGATTCCACTATGTATGGGGCATGAAAGTAATATACTAACCATATTGGGTTTTAGTTGTGGAGCAGAGGGTAAGCCAAAAACTTTAGCTTCTTCTAGGCAAATAACTAACATGTCTTCCATATCTTTTAGGAGTATTGTGTCTTCTGGTATCCACTGGACAACATAAGCTTGTGTTTTCTTCTCCAGTCTGTTAATTACTCTCCTCAAGGCATGCCAATCTTTATTCTCATAGGTATTTTGATATTGACATGGCATACCAGGAGTTTGGGTCTGTTCAGGACACACAGATACAAGACTCACAATATTATATGTATTTTGATAGAAATTCTTCTCCATCAAAACATGCTTGTCCATATCCAAACTATCAACTTGAGCGCAGACTGGCTCTTCAGAGGGTAAATCAGTGACTTTGGGTTTTCTTTGGCAAGTAGCTCTAGAATCTTGTCTTGATGCAAATAAAACATCAAGCACACTTTGTTCTTTTTGTGGCGCAGAGGGAAAACCAGGAAGGGCTGGCTTCCAGGGACAAGAGGGTAACATATTTACCATGTGTTTTTTGTATCTAGTATCCTTGTGTGGGTTTTCCTGAACCAGAACAGGACTACTTCTTAATGGTCTATCTAATATTAATTCTTTCAAAACATGCCAGTTGTCATTATATGACCTAACTCTTTGTCTAAATGGTATACCTGCAATTATAGTCTGTTTGGGACATGTAGGGAAAAGACTGGTCATACTAGGAGTGTATGAAGCCAACTGCAATGGTGCAGAAGGAAACCCCGAAACACTAGCTTTTCTAGTACATGTTGGCAATATAGCTCCCATAGATCTATCCACATTACTATCATCGGCAGTATGTTCGTGAACACAAGACATAAGGGAAGCAAATGCTTCTTTTGTCTTCAATTGTTTCTTCCACGGATAACTTCTCTTCCAAACATTTTCTTCATATCTGGTTACTAATTCAACAGAAGCTATACCTGGAACCTTGCTAATTCTGGCACACATTGGTAAAAGGTAAGCCATATTTGGCACACATTTTAAAACAGATGGGAATCCAGTAATACTGGAAGATCTGCAGCATGATGGTGTTATATACACCATTTCTACAATTCTAGTAATACCATCATCAAGGGAATTTACATAATCTGAATAAAGAAGTAATGTCAATCTCTTGCTGGGTAACTTTGGAAAGGATAGCTTTCTATCATCTGGCCAAGCTATAACTTGTGTGAGATATAAAGATGGCATGCCAGGAATGCTGGAATACTGTGGGCAACTTGATAGTAATGTAATGGTACTTGGTATTCTCACTGTTGCATCGATCAGAGCTTCAACCTGTAAAGTAGATGGTAAATGAGAAACTGAACTCCCTATTGGACACAGAGGACCAAGTTTCATCTTAGATGTGTACAATCTTGTTTCTTCTGTATTGGCTGCAGAGCTTGGCACCACAAGTTCTTGTTTAACTCTTCTATCTCTTTTACACAAATGTTTCTTATCCATAGACCAAGCAACATGTTTGGTTCTCTCCTCCATATACTGTTCTGACTCCAAGCTATGATCGACAAAGCTTTTTGTTGATGACAATTCATGATTCACATTTTGTTCTTCTCTTTGTTTTAAAACACTGTCTATTGTGTCCAACTGTGCTGAGAAAACCCTAAAATGAGAGTCTGATCTTGAAGTGACTTGGTCCAAGATAGTTGTGTTGTCTTGTGTTGTGCATAGAATTTTCTTATCCACAACTGGGATTGGAACTGCAGAGTTGATTTTCCCAGTGTCTCTCTGTGGCTTCTCCCACTGTAAGTTTGTTGCAGTGGACTGTTCTCCAAACTTAGATTCTGGTGTATTGTTCATCACAATCGGAGAAAAAACAGAACTGGGGTCTCTGAGACAAGATGACATGGGAGCAACGAAACTCTCTTTTCTGAAGGAGTAGAGTATAAATTGATGTCAGGACAAATAGGCTGCATCACATAAGGATACTTTTTAAAATATCAAAATCTATATATCAATAATAAAAAAAATAATCAAAATTTACTTTTCCATTGTAAACTTCGAGGAAGAGAACCACGCAACACTTACCCTAATTCGACAGTCACAGCTTCTTTTACATGGGCCACTCCTGTCTTTGGTATTATTTCTGTTTCAGAGGTTGCAGTTTGAGACAAGGGCAACAAAGGTCCCTGAAGTGATCTGTAACTATGGGGGTCAGTAGGTTGGGCTATTGGATTCCCTAACTGAATGGACTTCTTGAACAAGTTACTTCTTGGCCTAACCAGAAGCTCTTCAACTGAAGTAGGTGTTGGATCATGAAAATTAGGGTTTTGCTTAGATGCAGAAGCGTAGGGAGGAAGTGCTGTCTGGATGTTGGGGAATGTCCTTGTTGGCCTTGAGTCTGTCTGATCCATCTGTGTTTTTGGCAGCTCAAAATAATTTTGACTTGGGACTAAGGGCGTTCTGGTGCTATGGGTCAGAATTGAGGCCATGCTCTCAGGTCTGAGGGACAAACAAATGTAGATGAGATGTTGTAAGGAAAGCTTCTCCACCACAGTAATGTAGTCAAATCCAGGCATACAGGCAAATGCTACTACAGGAGACTCAAATCAATGTCACAAGCATTTCGTGATCTTGAAGCAGAAAAAACATTTTACAATAGTATATAGCGATATCAAGCATTTTGTTTTTTGTTGAAATAATCCTTTTTCCATCCCGATATTTTAGACAAAAAATATTCCATGCACAGTTTTTCTGCAATGCCAAACATAGCCAGAAGATTATAACCAGCAGAAGCTGCTAAACACAGGAAATCAGGGTCTTGCTTCAGTAGATATTATAGTGACAATTAATTTCTAAATTGCAATAATCTATTTATTGTAATATAACAAACCCGCATTATAAATACATTTTGAACATATGTGAATTTTAAGATGTGTTCATACTTGGCAATTTCAGTTGATTCAACTTTTGAATCAACCCCACAAATGGGTTTGTGTTTGTTTGTGGGATGACAAAAAAAGTCAACGCTGCTTAACCAAGCCAAACCAGATAAAGGACATTAAATACAGTTGAACAAGACACACAGTTTTCTATATGCTGTGCAATTTATTTTTTCTGAAAATTAAATATTTAATGGATTAAATGGATTATAAATCCACTTAAATGCTTTGACACTGTTATATACCCATAGCCGCATTGTTCTTTGCACTTAAAGGCATCATTTAGTGTTTAATCTACTTCCCTGGGTACAGCTGATGAGACAAAAACATCTCAGAAAAATGGCATCACTAGTTGTAAATGTTCACACATGCTGAAAAAAAGCATGTTTTTTTTTGTTTTTTTTTATGATAGGAACTATGCTGTTGTTATGGGAGTAACAGAATGTAGCTCTCTGTGTCATATAATTTTAAAATTTGTGATGTGATACTGAAAATTATGGCCTATGTGGTTTCCTCTGTGCAGTATATGCAGTGTACTGGCTTTCAGAAGATGTCATACAGTAAATGTTGTGCAGTGCTACAGGAAATGTACCCACAGAAACCACGAGGAACTGTTTTCACACTAAACCCTCCCATGTTAAGGTGGGTTGTTTACCAAAGCAAACCAAAGCAGATGTAGATATTGGTCGTATTTTATTATCTACCCACTCCTAACTGGGATGCTCTTTAGATTAACACTTATACAGTATGTCCTTCAACTAAAGAAAAGACTCATCTGTAAAGTTATTGTGACTTCAGTAACATAGCTTGCCTAAATCACTGTTTGTCCTACAGATGCACAGGCTGCAACTTTAATACGGAATAAAAAGGTTTTACATTAAGGATCTGGCTGTATTTCAAATATTACCTCAGTGATAGCCATGAGTACATTTCTGTTATGTCTTTACAATAAAATAATAAATAACATAATAAAATATTTTCATCAGAAAAGAAAAAAAAACTGAAAACTGAAATAAATAAATCTTTGCCCTATTACATGGTCTTCATCAATAAATGTGTATTCTTGTAACAACTCCGTCCACTGACAAGACTATTCTCAGTTGTTAATATGAGCAAGTAACTATTTTTAAAGTCAAACATTTACATACTTTTAGACACATGCAACACTACAAACACACACCATTTGCAGTAACTGCACTGAAGTATCTGAAGGCAAATCATTCTTTTACAGCCATGCTGAGCACACCACATAATATTAAAATTAATTAATCCATCCATCCATCATCCTATCGCCTGTCGCCAGTCTATCGCAGGGCTGACACATAGATACAAACATTCACACCCACATTCACACCTATGGACAATTTAGAATAATCAATTAAGATAACACGCATGTCTTTGGACAGTGGGGGGAAGCTGGAGTACCTGGAGAAAACCTAACGCAGACACGCAAACTCCACACAGAAAGGACCCGTGGATTTGAACCCAGAATCTTTCTTGTGTTTAGGCGACAGTACTAACCACTACATCTTAAAACAACAAAGCTGATAAAAGTCTTGTATATTTACTCACCCTGGTGATGCTTTAACAACCTCAATTCCAAAATGTGCATCCCTTTTGTGTACTGAAGCCCTGGACTGCTCTGGACTCTGGCTGGTAATGGCTCTGAGGTCAAGGCCTAAACAATTTATTATAATTCTAGTTATGTGGCAACTGCATATAAGTATCACATTTTGAGACACAATTAATTTTGAGCTCATGCTTACTTGTAGGCATCGTGTACTGATTGTCCTCTTCACTCAGTGTGCTCAACTGTCTTTTGAATTCTAAAGAGAATGAAAAGCATAAAGGATATTACACATAACAGCCTGAATGTTGATGATCATGTGCCTTGACTCCAACACAGCCTGTACAGTGGTTACCTTTAGCAATGTGTAATCAAGCATTTAGCTGCTATAATGAAAACAGCCAGCAGGAGGAGACATGTGATTGTATATTGGCTGAGTTCACTCATTTTCATGCTGAGGAAAACTACGGATTTTGTTCCTTTTACTTTTCTGTACCTGCGTCTTGGTCACTGGAAGACGCCATGGCAGTTTGGGATATATGTGGCTGAGGAGGAGGACCAGATTGCATAAAAGCAGAAGAAGAACTTAGAAAAGAAGGTGAGGGGGTCTCTACTGTAGGAGTGAACTGTGGTCTCCAGGAAGGAACAAATCCAGACCCTCCCTGAGGTTTCTGCTCAAAAGACTGACCGGTGGATGAAACTAACAGGGAAGAACATAATGGTACAGAGAGATGATGGGAAGGAAAGGAAGATATAGGGTAGAGGAGAGAGAATGGAGGGATATCAGTAATAAAAGAGAGAAAAGAAAAGAGAGAGTATGCTTTCCAAAACAAAAAATATTAAAATAAATTTTAAAAAATGTGTGCAGTGAACACAGAGTAGGATTTTAAGATGAAGCAGAAAAAAAAGTAAGACGGACAGAGGAAGAAGATTCTATGCACAATTATCAGACACGCTGCATTCCGGTGGCCTTCTCCAGCACAAGGTTACATTTTCTTAACCTTCTATAATAAATTATTACTTTATTAATTTCTTGTGAAATAAGATATAAATATGTATTTAACAAGCTAGCCCAACCTAGTTTTAATATGTAAACATTGGGATAACATTATTTTGTGTTTTTACTAAACCCTCCACATACGGAACTTCAGGGTGGGTACCTGAATCATCGGGTAGCAATGGGTTTCCATCAGGTTCGTTTCACATTCAGTTTGGGTTTGGGTTGGGATCAGGTTAGATGTATGAATAAGTAGGAATCGTGCTTGTTAGGGTAGAGTTCAGTCATGTAGGTCAATAAATCAATAAATAAATAAAGTAAACTTTAGGCTAAACGTGTATTTTCACTTGCAGCCTAAATGCTTCCCTTGTAAATATCTTGAAATACTTCACTTGTAAATACATGAATCTTGTGCTTCTTCTTTGGCCTAATTTGAGATGCTATTAACATTAAGACGATGATGTGGATTTTTTGTTTGTAGATTAAAAACACCACACAATCGCATCAGGCATGGGTTAGGTTCGGGCGGGAAATACAATATGCTTATCGGGTTTGAGTCCGGTGTTCAGTGTTTAAAGTTATGATCTGTATCACTGACACATGAGAAGGGGACAAGACTCTCACCACCACTTCAGAATTATTAGACAGATAATTCTGCTGCTTGTTTTATAACATACAACAATTCACAATGATTGTAAAGGAATGATTTCTACCAATTATGGGATTGGTGGTTCAATTCCAGGCTCCTCCTGTCATATGTCTAAGTGTCCTTAGGCTAAACACTGAAGCCCAAGTTGCCCCTGGTATATGAGTCAAGCTGCACAGCAGCTCTGCCATCGGTGATTTATATATCTATATATCATATCTATATCTATATAACTGCAGACCATTTACCATTTATTCTTAGTAGGGGAATAATCAACATTTGGTGCTCTAGTGAGTATTTGGAGCAGCAGGACAGTGTGTGCGGCAGAGTCAAACTACAGTTTATGCTCATATAATGAAAGTACATCGCCCAGTGATCAACAATGGACCTCTATTGCAGAGTGAAATTAGATATATCAGGCTTTGTTACATACACAATACATGTCAGTAGGATCCATTTGCTGTTTGTCTGACTCTGCACATGGGCTTCAAGAAAATAAAAAAATGTCAGATCAGTATGTTAAATGTGCTTATATAAATTTTTTCCTTTTATCCGTGCAAACATCTAAAAATGCTGCTATGCACTGAACTTACTGACTTCTTAACAATTTTAACTATGTTTGGCTGCTAAACTTCCATACATGCTGAATCAGTAAGGATGAATCATAAGTTACATATTAGAAGACTGATATGACAGGGGTGACAGACATGAGGGAGCAGATGAGCAGGGAGCAGCATTACATGGCACTTCTATTCTCTGCTTTTTCTGCTGCACTGCAGACTGTCCGGGATCATTCTCAAAGGGATGCAGAAACTTAGGAGAGAATGCGGGTTGTGCAAGAGGGGTCTTAGATTTAGGAGGTCTCCATTCACTTTGCCAGGAAGCTGAAAAAAAGAGGAGGAGATGGTAGGATAGAGGGAAAATACAAGTAAAGATCTAGTTAGAGGTGTGTGAGATGAAAGGTTTAAACTAGCCACTGACAAAATAAAAATAAAAAACACCTACACTCTACTTCTGTCCCTGTACCTGTGTCTGGAGCAGATGGCAGACTGCTGGGTCTGGTGAGGGTGGGGTGAGCTTTAGGCTGTCTGAGAGTAGGAGGTGGTGGAGGTACATGAGGGAAGGAGCTTGCAGGAGCCGAGGAGGAGGAAGAGACAGAAGGAAAGGAAGAAATGTTCTGCACTCTCCCAATACTGGGACAGTCTAAGAGAGGGAGATGGGAACAGTGACAGAAAAGAAAAAAAGGTGGAACAAAGAAGGACATACTAAGACTACTGCTGCATCAAAAATTCAGAGCCACAGGTTAAGACACAATTTTATATTTAACAGAATTTAAAAGTAAATACAGAAAAAGGCCATCACATACACTGTATATTGAACGTTGTAGTACCTGTTTGTGAGGTTTCAGAGAAAGCAGGAGGATGGAGAGGTGGATCAGAAGAGGAGAGAGAAGAGATGGAGAGGGATTTAGGAGATGTAAAAGAAGAGAAATCCTGGGCCACCAAGCTTTCAGCTGGAGAGGAACCACTGTGGAAGCTATGGGGCCTGCGAGGAGCTGACACGGGCAAACAGATCACAGGAAAGGATGTATCCAAAGAAAAGAGGAAATGGGAAAAGCAGGAAGACAAATCAAAAGACAGAAAATAAAAACTTCCCAGAGTGGCTCTAAATCCATAAACTGTTGTACTCGTAGGCGTATCTTGGACAGACAAAGCTAGCTGTTTCCCCTGGCTTTTCTTTATGCTAAGCTAGGCTAACCGTATTCTGACTCCACCTCTATTCTTACACACAGACATGTGATTGGCCACTAACATTACACTAACTAAAAGGTCATTACTAAAGGCCACTGATAACATTTTACACTAACTGGACAAGCTGCAAAAAGTCATGCAGAGATAGAGTAAGTCCCAGTGTAGGCATGATATCAAAGAACCCAGTTCACTAGGACTGTATCTACAAAAAAACATCATCTAACATCTAACCCAAAAAGTAAGATCTGACAGACTAAGAGTGAGGCTCTCAAACTATATTTAGCTCTGGGGTTGATTAATAATTTGGAATTGTAGATTACTGCTACTCCTCCACCCCGACCTGTGCTTTTAGGGATATGATAATTAATATGACTTAGGGGGGTCGACTCATTTAAACCGTCATAATCCTCCTGCTGCAGCCAGGTTTCAGTGAGACTAAATAAATCTATCTAATGGTCATTTACTAACAAGGACTAACTAACTAAGAGCTAATATTTGAAAATCCACATTTAATTGTTCTGTTTTTATTCTGTTCTATAAGAATATATTATTATTATGAATCACTCCTCTAGTGTTAATTTTTGATTTATACAATTTAAGTGGACGGGAAGACAGGGGACACAGTCTCTATGGGGCAGTGATAGTTTTTGGTGGATGACGGCTGTAAGGAATCTGCAGAGAGGCGTGTAAGACTGCAACTCTGCGTCCAGGGCTCCACTCCGGGATATCAGGATTTAGGAGGTCTAATAAACTCTACCATATTTCTGGATATAAGCGCTGCACCATCCAAGGTGGGATGGATGCCGTCTCTTCTAATTAGCTCAGTAGTCAGGTTTTCAGTTATCTATGTAGCCCACGTTGTTATCAGGACACCACCTAGACAGCCAGCGATTAAATTACGGCATGCGGCTAAAAATGTCATCACTGATTAGATTAGATTCATATCTTAAAGACTTCATAGAACCTTATTATCCCAGCAGAGCACTTTGCTCTCAAAATGCAGGTCTACTTGTGGTTCCTAGAGTTTCCAAATGTAGACTGGGAGGCAGAGCTTTTAGCTATCAAGCTCCTCTCTCCTCCTATATATTAGTGCTGGGAAACGAAAAAAAATTTTAATCGCAATTAATCACGATTTTTCGATTTTTTTTTTGTTACGGGCAAAATGTAATAATAACTCAAAAGTAATTTTTTTACTTTTTTTTAGAAAGTACTGCTATATAAACAAAATTGCAATAATATTTAGTCTTCAAACAGTTAAAACAATCGATAGTTTTTCATAGCAGTATTTGCTTTATACAGTAGTAGTTAAATATTTCTTGAAAATCTGAACATTAATGCAATTAAATTCTGTCTCTACATTTTTAACTTTCTCCTCTGATCTCTGTGTCGCGCACGTCAGAGCTTCGCTCTGTGTGTGCGCATAGCGAACACACGCACACACACGTAGCAAACCTGAATCAGCTGATAGAAAAATTCAACTTTCTAGTGGTTACAAATAACTGTGGTTTTATCATCTCTGTTGTGTGGAAGAGATTTAAAATGAAAATGTCCTTGTAAAGGTTTTGTTTCTCCAGTTCTTTTCTGTCGCAGAAAGCTTAGGCCCACCCCCAAATGCTCTCATTGGTTGAAACGCACGACGGCGCCAATTCGAAGCCAGTACTGATTAACATCCCACCCCTCCTGTGTCCCATTGTTTGTCTGTGTGTGTATTCAGACCCAGTGAGCGACGAACTTTCATCGTCATAATAATAATAATAATAAAACTGCGTTAACACGCGTTAAAATAATTAACGGCGTTAATAATAACGCGTTAACATGCCCAGCTCTAATGTATGTATATATATCACAACATAAATAATCTTAAGGCACTTTACAGTGTAGGGTTTAAGACCTTACATTATATATGTATGTATATATATATATATATATATATGTGTGTGTGTGTGTGTGTGTGTGTGTGTGTTGGGATTTGGCGCTATACAAACAAAGTTGAATTTAGAAATTAGGAAGGGAACCAGAGAAAACTACGGAGTGCGACATCGTTTTAGCATAGTTACACACTGATGCAATATTCATTATAGTAACCCCTTACTGGTGAAGTCGGGTGTCATTACATCTTGTGCGAATTATGATCTTACTGTACTTCCGTTTATCCTTAAACAGGAGTTTTAAATAAGACCCAATGACGCCTGCTCCGGTCCCAGAAATACACTTGACTAATGGGGCCTGGTAGCTCAATGGGTTAAGCGTCAGACTGGGATGCAGACTGGGATGGAAAGAAATCAGTTTGAAACGTGAACAGACTGGTGATGAACGTTGGGCGAGGGTCTCTGGCTATACCCTCTCCGGACCATCGCCCAGCCAGCCTGGTTTCCCTGCCACATGGGATCTGCTGGAGGACCGCTAACAGTGGCTAAGCTAAGTGGCGTCGCTCTGGCTACCGGGACCTTACTATCTGGCTTGTTTTCAATCGAAAAAGCGAATGGCTTGTTCTATTTATCTCATTCTTAAAAGACCCTACCCTACCCTAACCTAATTTTAAATCATGTCAGTGATTTATGCAAAAATTAGCTTGATACTAAAACTATATACACATTACTGACAGTGTCTTCCACTACACAGTAATAAGATTATTACTTCATCGCCCTTATTTTTCAGTAAGCTTTCTTAATTGTTAAGTCAATACAAAGTTAAAATTGTACTTGATACAACTCAGCTAGTTTTCTTAAACTTTGTGTTTAATTATGTTATTAGTACAATATTTCTGTTAATGTTGAACTGTTGTATTTAAAAAAAATAACACACACACACTTTACAGTTGAGTGAGCGGACAGGAAGTTTTGAAATATGGAACTTGAATTGGTGTAACAGTGTTTGTGGTAACTATACAGAGTGGCTTGAAGAAAATATAATTTCCCAATGGTTGGGACTTTTTTTTAAACGTAATAAAACAAAACTGAAATGCTGCTGCAACACACTCAAAACAAAGCTGGGATAGAGACAATATAAGCCTAAAAAGTCAATACAATATTGAACTAACACTGTTCTGAATTAATCCAAAATTAGCAGATTAATTGTTGACAGGTGAGGGGATCATAACTGGGCAGGGCCTGAGTGGGACTCCTTTTCATCCCTGGAGTTTCAAGCCTTAGACCGGCCCACTTTAGTTCATTATATTAAAATAAAGTCATTTCCAATTCAGTGCAAATACAGTAACCTAAGTGTTGCTTCACAGTGAAGATTTATTTGAACAGTTAACACAATGTAATGTTTAACAGTATCAGAATCCATTTCTGTAAGAATTTGCATGAAAAATGAATGGTGGTTTGCAGACATCGTCGTTTTGCACTGCTCCTAACTAGCTTAACGTTAACTTATCGGCCGTTTCATCATCTTCATGTGTTGTTGTACTCTCGCTGCCGCTGGTTTTAATGAACTATTTACTCAGCTTAGTACATTTGGCTGCGTCAGTTTCTAGAGCTTTCTTTTTTTTTTTATTCTGGCCTTTTCAGCTCCACCTTTGCGCTTTTTATTATCCATTTTTCATCTCGCGCATATCTCTTAACAACTGATTTTCTGTTGACCAAGGTGTCGGGGGAGTCCAATGATAATTACGTCACCATTAATCTGCAGGCTGCATTCTGCTCATGGGGCTGCGAGAAAATAAATAAAAAGTGCGACTGCTGTGAGTGCAGGCACCTAGGGACACCGGCCCTCGCGGCCACAAAACGGACCGGCCCACCGGGAATTCTCCCGGTCCTCCCGATTAGTCAATCCAGGCCTGTGACTGGGTCTAAAAAGAGCGTCCACCAACAAATCAGTCTTTGCAAACAAGGATGAGTGTGGTTCACCACTCAAAAATATTTCTCAATGTAAGAGATGTTACTGTAGGTCTTCATTCTTCTTTATCATAGTTCTTGCCAAAAGATTCAGGGACTCTGGTGAAATCTCAAAAAAACACTCGCAAAAACAATGTGTGTGAGCCCTGAGGCAGCATTTTATGAGAAACAGTCTTTACAGTGATGAATATAATCACATTGGCTCAGGGGTCGTTTGGAAAACCAATCTATGCAAAAACGCAGCTAAATTGTCTGGTCCCAAGGTCATGTCAGACGGAATAAAAAACTCTCTCCATGATAAAGACTGTTATCACCAAAAGGTGCAAAAATTCAATCTGTGATTGAATGGGGTGAGCATCAGCATCCACAACACGTAGAACTTGCATGTGTGTGATGGTACAGTTGATACAGTAAAGGCGTTTATTGGGAAATTAGAGAGACATGTCCTGCCATTTCAACGGGATGTCAGATCTCATTCTGCACATGCTACAACAACGGCTTTGTAGACACTAAGTGTGAGTGTTTAACTGACCTGTCACATCTGTGTCCTACTGAAAATGTAACAAAGAAGAAAATCTGACAATTTAGACTGTCTAGCAACTGTTGTATCCAGAAGCAATGGGAAAATATCACACTTGCAAAACAGCAACAATTAGTTTCCCAAATGATTGAACTTAACTTATAATTAAAAGGAAATGTGATGTAACACAGCGGTAAACATGACTTTGTCCCAATGTTTTGCGGGACTTGAGTGTGTTGGAGGCATCAAAATTAAATATACAAATTAAATTTGTTATTCAGTGAAAACACTGAAAACCTTTTTTTGTACTTTTGTCAGAGAAATATTCAAATGAATTAATAAATCACATATTACAGTTTTAGTATTCTAGAAATGGTGTTTGTGATTCTTCAAATGGCAAATCTACCTAATCTAATTACTAAGTAATGTGAGCCAAAACAAGGATTAGAAACATCTCTTTGCAAATACCTGATCCAGCTCTGGGCTGGAAGATTTTGGGAAGGACAGGAGGATGAGCACGTGCAAAGGCTGGCAATGGGTAGGCATAGGGGGAGGGCTGAGTCTGCTGGACATTGCTTGGTGGTCTTGTTTGGGTTTTCAGTAAAGAAGATGGAAGAGAGGGGTCAGAGGGCTCAGGGAATGGAGGACAAGATGGCACAGAGATGGTGGCGGAAATGCCTGAGGGCGTTTTCCATTCAATCTCTGAGGTTACTGGATAAGAGATAAAAGTTTAGAGGAATGGAGGGGGCAGCAGGGTGATGAGAAAAAGATGGGTATGACAAATAAATGAAAACAATATGTAGAAGCAGAGGTCAAATAACAGAGAAATGAAAGTGAAAATGTTGGATTGAGGTTTTGCAGTATTTGTGGAAACAGATAAGAAAAGTGTGAGTGAGGGAAAGAGAAAAGAGGAAGAGGAATGGGATGAAAGATTGGATCTTTTAAGGGTCATGTATGAAACCCACATCCAAAACAATAACTACACACTAACACCAAGAAAAACTGCCATGGAAATCACTAGAATACAGATTCTAACACAAGTACCTCCAATGCTGCTGTTAGCACATCACGGTTTTGAATAAAAGTAAGAAAGGCTCAAGATGAAACAATGGGCAATGGGGCCAGACCTGGGGGGGAGGTAAAGTTACCTGAGGGACCTGATTCAATTGCAGGCCTCCAAGCCAGATCATGTATTCTTGTGTTTGGAGCACCAGATGCTGTTATAGAAAGAAAAGGGAACAGCAAACAGAAAGATTAAGTGAAAAGGGAAGTGGGTTTTATATAGGAAACAAAAGAGGAAGCAGCAGATTGAGAGAAGCAGTTCAAAGAGAAATAAAAAGATGAAGAGGGTATATCCTTGCCTAAGGCCAGAATGGACTACATCTGGACATGTGCAACTTGCAGTATATACACTGCACATTTTCCTCAACTTAACGTAGTTAATGGCTGTTTTTGGCAAGGGAGTCAGATCAGTCCTGTAGGGGGCCCAGATGAGATATAAATGAGAATCTAGTGTGCCCCGTTTACCAGTAACATGAATAGCTTGTCCAAAGCTGCTTCTCCGTTCCTCTCCAACTTCATTATCACTGTCATTAAAATCATCCAGATTTCCTATGTCGCTCTGTTTCATACTCATCAGACTGGCCAAACTCTGCATGTCCTCGTCTCTGTGGGGGTGGATGAATTGAAAACATTTCATGTGCAAGAACAACTATGTGCAATATGATCAGTATTGGTTTTCAAAACCTACAAAATCAAAATAATGGGATACGACTACACAGCTTTGAGGAACTACTGTTTGTTTCGCTGCTGAGTTGGTGACTTACGTGGCCTTGCCCTCTTTAAGAAATACACAGGACAAGTTGAGTTTGAGCTTGGCTTCCACCACTTTGACAGACAGCGGTTTGAGCTTCAGTGTTACATCATACTGGGTGGGCGTACCACTGGCATACTTCTTCATATTGACTTCTGCTGATGCCAACACCTTCCTACGGCCTTTTGTCTCCTGATAAATAAACACAAGAGGCAAGTCAAGGACAGTCAATGTAGAATATTCTCCCTTAGTTATTAAATTAATGACCCTAACTAAAACGGAGTATAACCCAGACTGTAGCAGACTCACATTTTCAATGACAAACGTCCACTCCTTATCTTCAAACTCCTCTGCAGTGGGTTCCTGTTGTCAGACCAGTTTTTCAGTGTTGCACATTGCTTACAATTCACATAATGTATCGTCGGATAGTGAGATTTAAAAACATGGAGATTTTACTCCTACCTTGAAGAGTGTGACATTAATGTCTAAACTTTCTGGAACCTGCCAAATCACCAGGCCTCTGTAGGGGTTCTTTATCCCTGGCTGCCAGCTGTGGAGCTGACAGAAAAAGAAACAGAATCAGTCTCAGATAAATTTCCCATGGACAGTGTTTTAACCAATTACAGTGCAGTGCACACTTTAAATATAACCATGTACTGAATCTAATAGCATTGTAGCTGTTTCTACTCCAGCAGCACTGAAGAGACAGTTTTGAATGCTTAAAAATAAATCTCACACCATGTCTGTTTGGCTTTATTACCTTTGTGCTGTGACGTCTGTTTCTCCTGATCCACATCACTCTCAGTTTGTCTGGTTGCCTGAAATCACAGCACAGAACAAAAAGTCATCTCTTAACCAGGCTCATACACAGAAACATTATGAACAACACTACCTACTGTTTATCAGTGTAATGTATAACCCTCTTGAAAAAGAAGAAAATGAAAAAGATGTGAAGCTGGGACGAAAAAGAATGCAATGGTTTCAAAATAATTTATCTGATTGTAAATTGTACAAAGACAGCAGAAAATAGTTTTTTAATTTATGCCTGTTTTCTAATGTGAAACCAGCAACACTTTAGACAGGAGCAACAAAAGTGAAATTGGTCTATTGTCATATATACACTACTGTTCAAATGTTGGGGACCACTTAGTAATGTCTTTTTTTAAAGAAAAGCAGATTTTCTAACTAAAGATTAATCAGAAATACAGTGTATTGTAATATTGTACATGCCATGTATCATGTCTACACAGAAATAGGGAGGCATCATTGACGAACATTAGTAGTGTTTGCTAATGAAAGTTTAAACCTTTTTTAAAGTATGTTAGTATGGTAAATACAAAGAAAGTGACTCTAAAGTTCTAAACATGTAACCAATTTGCCCAGTATCTAGTGAACTTGTCATTGTTAGTGAATAGTCAGTTTCCATTTTTACAATACTTGTCGATTCTCCTTTTGTTGGGGCTTCCTTGGCTAACCATTGTCGAGTAATTACTTATTAGCATAAGTTTTAAATGATATGTAAATCTTTGCATTCTGTTTTAAATTGCATTTAATTATTGTACACTGGTTCAAGCTATTTCTGCACACACTCAGATTTCTGTAAGAATGTTTCAGGACATTTTCAGTTTGACATTTGACATAATTCACAATTTTCTACATTACAAACTCAATAGTTTGCTCTTTGAAAAGGAAACATGAATATTTAACTTAAAAACTTTAAAAATTAATGTTTACTATACTAACTGTCTTTGTTCAGTAGATAGTCTACTTAGCACGAATCCCAAAGTACAGCAAAAGCTGATGAAACTGAGGTAAAATTTCCACCTGATGATGATTAGATAAAAGTTCAGGCGTCACAAACATAACAGTTTATTCCATCGAAAATGTTTGTTTCTGAACAAATGGCAACCTGTCAAACAGCTGCTGAGATATTTCACTCAAAACCACAAATATACTTTGTGTTGGATCACCAAAATCAGAAGAACACTTGGGCAGAAGAGCACATTCAGCCAGAGACCACTCAGTGTCGAGTGCTCGACTGAACGCCAAAGGATATCATTTCTGCCCGTGGCCATAAAACTCTACAATTACTGCCCGCTCTGTAAAGGAGACGGGGGAGAACAAAAATCATAATTATAACTATTTCCATCCATTTTGAGATTTCCTTTTTCTTATCATGTTTTTTCTATATTCTGTGATTTGTTTATTTGTGTATTAGTATTCTGTTGGTGCTGAGCTTTGTTTCTGGTTGTGGTTCTTTTCTTCTCTTTTCTTTTCCCAATTTCCCTC
The DNA here is from genome assembly GCA_034779795.1 of Ctenopoma multispine. Taxonomy (NCBI): domain Eukaryota; kingdom Metazoa; phylum Chordata; class Actinopteri; order Anabantiformes; family Anabantidae; genus Ctenopoma; species Ctenopoma multispine. Next base: position 16,327,177 of record JAUYWH010000010.1, on the reverse strand, counting down.
TAGGATTAACAATTTTTTTTAAATCTTGAATTGAATCAATTTTCAAATGTTTGCTTTATTTTATCTCATAGATGTTAAGATTTCTTGCTATAGTATAAATGTGTAACAACTCATTACTGCAGCAACCAGTAAAGTATCATCACATATATAATCTAATAATGCCCCATGAGACGATGGTTTGTTAAAAACAACAGGCCCATCTGAGTGTCCTCGAAACAGTGTGACAAAGAGCTCAGAAGAAATGAACATCTTGTGACTGTGTGAGCAAGAACTGAGTAAGACGTCTGAGGATAAACAGCTCTGCTTGGGTGTGGGCCTGTGTGTGTGTGTGTGTGTGTGTGTGTGTGTGTGTGTGTGTGTGTGTGTGTGTGTGTGTGTGTGTGTGTGTGTGTTTGTCAGAGAGAGAGAGAGGGAGAAAAGGCACGTTCACTATTATCAGCTTTTGTGCGTTTGAGTACACCTCTTCATTACTGTGTGTGTGATGTGCTGAGCAAACAATGACCTCAGCACTGACCTTTGTGGCCACAGTCAATAACTGATGAAAAACCAATTAGTCTCATTATCCCAAACTGCACACAAAAAATGACCCTCAGATTAAACACACACATCACTTGACAAACTGTTGACATCCAGATGAAATTACAATGATTGATAAAAAATTTTATTTAAGTGTCTGAAACCACTAGCAACATCAGCATTGTACTTAATGTGGCACTGTTTGGTACAGACCCCCTCAAAATAATGTGTCCTCTGATGTGAAACAGGCAGTTCATACGTGCGTTAAGTGCTGCACGATTAATTTCATCACAATCGCAATGTCATATAACTGAAATACGCTGTGATTTGATGCAATAAATAGGCATGTGAACGTGACAACCTGTTCTCTGTGTGGTTATTATTTACACTCCTAATAGAGATACAACCAGTCAGTCTCTATTTCAGCTGTGGAGCATGTGCCAAGTGTGGTCACATGACTTTGGGTCAGCACAGCAGCAATGCAAATTTAGCTCTTGTGTTGTTTGATATAGCAACTTTTCAGACTCCCGTAACTGTGTTCAGTGCATGTGTCGGAGTGCGGCAGCATGTTCATGTGGCCAATCAGAAGCTAGAAAAATGTTGATGATAGAAGCTTAAAAATAAATGTATGTAAGCATAAGTTCTTGTATGTTTTTATGCTACTTTGTTTATATGTTTGAGTTAAGAAACACATTTTGAAATGATAAATCTGTGCAGTAAATTAGAATTAGTCATAAACATAGTCCACAATAATCCCTATAACAACCAATAATAATAATAACCAACCTGTTGTAAACATTCATAGTTTTCATACTGACTTTCTTTAAGCTTTAATCTAACATTTGAGGTGTGCTTATTTTAGATAATCTAGATAAACTGTTAAATTGGCCTTTTTACATTTCTTGACCAGTGCAACTTTGTGGTAGTGATGTTCCCAGGCCTCAAAATAGGATCAAAATTATAATCAAGTAAAATGATGGTTATCAAAAATCACACATGAAATGAACTGATACCCACACAAGAGAATATATTCAGTTTGTTTTTTATTTTTTCGGGGGGTTCGGGCTTTTGGAACATGGATGACCTACAGTGTGTCCTGTCCCTGAAGACCTCACAACATGGATGACCTTCACTCTGTATTGTCTATTAATGCCTAAGAACACAGATATCCTACACTTTGTTCTCTCCCCAAACGCCTCACAACACAGATGACACAATGGAACTTTCTTTGCATAAAGCCTGCTTAAAGGCAACTGACAGGTCCTGTTGCAAAAAGAAATATCAGATTTCCAGGACAGTGTTTGGAAGAGTGAGGGGGCCTCAATTAATATGTGGGAGACGTGGCAGGGAGGTGGTGTTGCAGTCCCTTCCTCCAATTTCATTCTCGGTTTGAGAACCGTTGCAGCCTTCATTATCAACTACTGGCAACTTTAACCCGGAACATACTAAATCAGTACTGCCAGTATCTGCCTACTTGCTTATCTGTATTAACAACAGTGAGCATATCTCATAAACAATGTGCAGAACGGTGAGAAAGGTTCTGAGAGTGAGAGTGAAAGAGACCAGAAATAGATGCATGTCACACTGAACTTCACAGAGGCTTAACAGCAATCCTACACCTGCTGCACTATTTATTATAGACATGTCTCAGTGCTGTAACAGGCTGACCTACATGTGTACAACAGTGGTTTTAGCTCCTCTAGTCTCTGTATTAGTGGTTTTCAGAATACATTTTCTCAAGACAGGAAACAAGTCTCACACGTAACACACTCACATCACTAACTGCAGTGTTTGTCTTCAGTTGTCATGTGTTTTAAGTATGAGGGGTTTGCACTTTACCATATGAGGGAATTCTGGATGGTGTGAGGGAAGTTGTTGATCATACAACTGCTAAATAGTTTTCACACTGTCTTAACTCTGGGATTCTCCTCTGTGACATGAATGCACTCTAAGGTGTTTTTTCCTCAGCACTTGCTGATCCACATTTTACGCATTCTTGTAACAGACTATTGGAGCTACAAGTCTATCGTCTGTGATGTCAACCACAGGTCACACATGAGTATAATTTCCTGCTAAAGATCTTTTTCGGTGTGAATAAAATTCCAGGAAGTCGCCGTGCCTGGCTGGTGTAGAGGTCAGTGTGGTCTGTCAGATAGCTTCAGAAATACTCTCCCCTGACACCTTTGCGATGTGGGATTGGTGGGATGCATCCAAATATTTCTGAAATTCACACCCACTTCAGCATAAACAGCATTTGAACCTCTCTTTCTGAACAAGGGGTGGGCATCACAAATATGTCTTGAGGTCAAATAAAAAAATTCTGATATCACCGCAGGACTAGATTACTAAAACATCTTTATATTTTTGCACATTGCATAATGCACAATTTTTTTATGGACACTACATAGGACTAATCCTCCTTGCATTTTTGCACACACCCATGTGAACACTGTACATGGCACATCATGCACATTTGCACTTCTGCAAGTTGCAGATTATTGGATTTATGAACATTTACACATGCACATTTGCACACTTTAAGGACATTTCCACTTTTCATCTCATGTAGATAGGATAGATAGTATAGAGAGATCTATTGTACAGATAAGTTTTGTTTTGTTTAGTTTTGTTCTGTTAATATTTCTTACATACTTATATATTTCTTATATATTTCATTTTATTGTATTTCTCCTTTTAAGATAGTTTATATATTTTGTTCTATTTTATTTTGCTCTATTTAACTTGTTAATGTTTCTTTTACAATTTTAAGGTCATGACCGGTCGCTTAAGCATTTCACTGCATATGGTACCGTGTATGACTGTGTATGTGACGAATAAAATTTGAATTTGAAATCATTACTATCACAGAGCTCCCAAACAAAAAAAAAGAGAAATCTACTAAAATGGTTTTAAAAACACATCTCCAAAAACAAATGTAATTTTCTTTCTTCAATATTGGATTATGTTGAACTTCTTAACTAATCAAAGCAATTGATTATGCGCATCACTACTCTAGACTAGATTGTTTGTTTTAAATCAATATCAATATATTTTCACTCCACTTCCAGTGTGGCCAGTCGAATCATTTATAAATATTTTTGATTTCTGATGCCTGATAAGACGTCATGTGAACTGCTTCTTATAATCTGGCCCTTCCTGTCTAACGTCCCGTAGAACCACAAATGGTTACAAGTGATCACCTAAACAAAGTCGAAAAAAACATGGTGACAATTGACATTTAAAGGTTACACATGTAGCTTTAAACTTAGGACCTAGCCGGGCTGGTTTTTGCTAATCTAAGCTAAACATAACACTGTATTTAACAGACAGATTGATAATGATCTCTAGTACTGAAAATAAATGCTGAACTCTCCCTTTAAAGCCTGTCTTAATGCATCATTGCTATCAGTACACTGGTCTACAAGTGGATTTTCCATCCAACTGTTAATTAATGTAGGAACAAATAAAATGAGTCAATTCTTGTCACCCATGATAACACATGTTTACTCCATCCACAAACCATTTATACAGTCAAAATGGAATACCTGATATGTTTGTTCAGGCTGGAGCTTGTCACCATGTTCAGAACATCACATGACATTGCGTAAAGTTTGAACATGTACAGACGCGGGCTCCCAGGGAGCTGCTCTGGTCAACGCTGTCTGGGAAATTAAGAAGTTCTCTATGTGTTTAAAACTACTGTAAAACTGAGAGAAAACATTTCAGTCTAAACATTTAGCTAACAGTCAAATACAGACAGATGGGCTTCACTGGACACACTGTGTGGTCTTATTTCTGTTCAGTTCAATCACACAGAATTGTGGAAGCCAAGAAAAAAAGTTGTTTAGATGGATTACAAAGATTTATGAGATGATAAGTCAGATATTTCCAGAATTATTAGACAAGTTGTTACTGTGAGAAAGTAAACATTTCACTTACTACATGCAATATGTACTGATACACAAAGACAGTGTAACTGTTTTACTTCCACCGTGCAGGTGGGCCGGAGTGAACTTCTGATGTGTCTCTCAAATACTGCTCCATTACAATTCTTATTTGTTGTGCGACGGTGGTAGAGCAGTTTCTGATGAATATCGTTCACTTTAAAGTCTTCCCCACTGTGTCGAGTGAGAGGGACGTCAGTTGCTCAACCCGAGATTCTGCCTATGTATTTGCACATTTTAATAGTAAAATTCAATTTTTATTATTACTGATATCTTACATTTAGTTAAAAAAAAACATTACAGAAATATATATCCAAATATCAAAATTAACCAACAAATAGATCTCCGGGTCCGTATGTAAAGGTTTCAATTGTCATTTTCTAGTGATGTAACAATTGTTCAAATCCACGGTTTTGTTGTTGATTATTTTTTTGCTGTTGTTGCAGGGTTTTATGAAATCACCAGCAACATTGATGGACTAACTGCTTTTGAAATACAGATGACCTACACTCTGTGCTGTCACTGAACACCTCACCAGAGCTGAAGCTGGTGAATACTGGTGGGTGTTGTAAATAATACAGAATAAGCAAAGTGTATCAGTTTTTCACTACATGAGGAAATGCGCTCTACGACAGCATCTACCACAAAGAGAAGCATGTTAATACTGGCCTGCTGTATGACAACTTTTCAAGAATCACAGGAAGGTAGGCTGCTCTACAAGCCAGGCCTGGAGGATTGAAAACACATGTTGCCTGCACCATGAGTAATGATAATGGAATTAAAGGAACTTCAGCAGCGCCAAGAGTGAGACAGTCCAACTCTAAGACTACACACACAAACAACTTAGCAACAAAGCTCCATCACTGCCCCCGAAATGTTCAAATCATTACATCAAATATTTTTGAATGAGCAAACGCAAATAATAAAATGAAAGTTCATGTCAGGAGTAGCAGACTGTGGAGGAACAGCCATCATTGGCATTAAAGCTGCAAATACAGGTGATTTTTATAATCATTTATTACTTCTGCTGAACCTTCATCACTATTTCCCAAAACTCAATGTGACATCAAGGCTGGATTATCGACAAGGCACAATGGGCCCCAGACCCAGGAGGCCCTTAAAAGCCACCTGTTCACTGTGAATAGCTTGTTTTTTGTAATTTGTGAATAACTTATAACTTCTTGCTTAGATGCATTTGTTTTTGTCTGATAAGAGAAAATCGTGGATTAAAAAGAAGAAGTTAAACAAAACAGGTTTGCCCTAGAGGCCTCAAACGCCACGGTGACTAGTCATATGTGGGTGGCACTGGGTGGGGGTTTGATTGTTATGACCTCATTGTTTTAGAATTTTAGCTCCAGCCCTGGTGGTGCTGGTGTGGTGTAGATGACCGCATCCTTCCTCCACCTGACACTAACGTGATGATCCTGGTCAAGAGGACGCTGGAGAACGCAGCCAGCAGCAGCCCCGGAGAACACGCGGAAGTGGTGATGGCACGGAGAGTCCGCGGGACGGAGGCAAGAACCGGGACAACGCTCAGTGTTTCCACTTCCGTCCTGTAAAACGGACTAATGACGACGGAAAACCAGATAGCATGTGACGTCACTGACAACAACACTGGTCCGTGTTCCGAGTCTGAACTGAACACGGTCCAAACGAGTCCCGAAAGACCGTGAATGACTTTACCATGTACTGTCTGGTGATGGAGGCGCGTTAACGAGAGCTGTTTGAGAGTTAGAACAGTTACTCACCATTTGTCCGTGCATTCTAAGAGCAGTTCTTGAAAGGAAGCGACAAACTGGAACTTGGACGCTTTCTTTCCGACCCGCTGGAGCCGCTTCCACACCGAAGTCATGGTCCAATAATTCTCTCAAAGAAAGGCACTAAAAACGGACGTTTGAACGCAGGTGTCCCCGCTCCCGCGTCCCACCGCTGGGACTGCACCGGGGGAGAAGTAGACGGACTAACTCCACCTGCTCGGCTGACAGCTCCTCACTGGAGTCCGCTCCTCACGCATGCTACAAAACAAACACACGCCTCAGGTCAGAGAGAGCGTCAAGCTGACCGCGATGAACCGGAACACCAAGGTTAACACCTTCAAAATAAAACTCTCGTTGACTTAGGTATGTTAAACAAGTAAAGGTACAAGACCACCCAAACTATTTTTAACCACGTACCACTGTACATCAAATAGCAGTAAAAAACACTGCAATTTCCATCTGACTCCCATTAACATTAAACATTACTTAAACCACAGGAAGATAAATTTTAGTCTTGGATGTCATCAACATCCTGTTTGTCACAGTTCAATGTGGTTCACTTGACAATCTGAAATTCTAACAAGTCACGCCTACAGTGACTTCATACATTGCTAGATAAAACAGTAACAATATGAATATGTTGTTGATATGTGATGCTTCAACTAAAGCAAATAAAGCACCAATTGGAAATCATTCTGCTGTTGACATGGGAAAGATACAACAGAAATCATTAAGTTTAAAGCCAAATGCTGTTGTCTGTCCCTGAACAAATGACATAGGTTTTTAAGCAGGTTATTAGTGTGTATCAGTGAATAATTAAAGTAGAATCAGACAGCTGCAGATGATTTGTCTAACACAATATGGCATACAGGACTAGTCCCAAGAGAAGCCAAACAGTGGTTAGCGTGTTCCCATGTAACTTTGTTAAGGGATATTATCAAGGACGTAATACAAAACAGAAATTACCTGTGAGCCTGTCAGGGAAAGTTTTCCCCTGTCATGAGTCTCCCTCAGCTGGAGGGACTTTTCCAATTTAGACTTCAGTCTATTTAAAATCTGATGCTGACACATAGAGCAGCTGGGAAGATAATGTAGCCTCTGAGACCACACACGCACATACACAGTATAAACAACCTGCTCACATCCTGAATGACACAAGGTAAGTTAAAGGTCTCATAGCACTATTATTATGTTTTCTACATAAATAAAGTTCCAGAGGCAGGTCTTCCTCATTTACTGTAAGTCACTGCATGAAAGCAAAAGTAAAACTTTAGAGGTTAGAAAAACATTTGCAATGCAGCAACAATCTTTAATCATAATTTCCCAGTCATAAACAAGTGTGAAATTCTAATTCTTATGACAATATTTCACCTAATTAATGTGAAAAGAAAACAGTAAGTAAACTTACTAATAATGACCCAACATCTTCCTTTAAGGGTTCGGGGTTCAGTGTCTTGTCCGGACACACTGAATAGTCTTTTAGAACAAACTGAAATAATAAGTCGAAAATAAGTTTAGTTGACCACTGTATTGTGTTCTTCGGGCCTTGGGCTGGGTCGATCTGTGAATGTGTTCATATCTGATTTTAAACATTCAATACCTAACAGGGAGGGATGTTTACATTAGTATGTACCAAGAAATATTACTTTTGTTTTGGAGGCTGTGTAGCCCCTGCTTTTCTACTAGAAATGCTGATATGATCAGACAGTACAATGATCATTCATGCCCACAGCTATAGTGAATGTCAAGCTACATGACTCCACCTAAATGGACAGATTTATAAATGGAGCACAGTAATATTCATAATGGTTCTTGTGCCAGAATAGATATGCTGCAAAGTGTTACCATAAATAAGCTGAATGAATGATATAAATGATTTTAGTTTTATTTCTACAGCACTTGTCAAACACAATGGTAAATCAATGGGATTCACATTTGCATAACAGTAAATTGATCAATTTTGTGAAATCTAATAATTTTAACATAACATTTAACATAAAAAAAACATGTACGAGGAGAATAACATTGGCCCCAAATTGATCCTTGTGGCACACCATACTTTACAGAGAAAAAAGATAACGTGATTATTGATGGAAACTCAGAACTTTCTATCTGTCAGGTATAAGCTAAATCATTTTAAGTCAGTGCCTGTTATACCAGCCTAGTGTTTCAGTCCAGTAAAATGCAGTAATCAACTGTATCAAAACACTAAGAGCACATTGCTACATCAGAAGCCAGAGGGATGTCATTTGTCACTTTGAGAAGTATTAAAGGTATAGCTTGGAGATTGGTCTGTAGTTTTTATGGAGTGTAGGAACTCAGGTTTGTTTAACAAAGGTTACACACAAACAACTTTGAAATGATCTGGTACATAACCAATAGATAAGTATGTTAAAAATCATCTGCAAACAGAGTACAACCACTTCAATAAATTGTAACTAAAAAAGAAGCTGGAATGACATCAAGTGGACTGGAAGACAGTTTCATACGTGATACAATGTAAAAATACAAAATAAGACTTAAATGATTGCACAAGTACTAGTTTAAAGTAACTAGTAGTAGTGACGCTGTTTGGTTTAAGAAGTCACACAGTTCATTAAATGGAGATCACCTGAGTTAAGTAAATCTGTTTCGGTGATTATAAATCCACCTGGATCTGGAAGCTCCAGTTACTGTTGTAATCAGTCTAGTTTGATCACAGTATCTATAAACTGTGATCAAACTAGTCTAAATCCAGATGTTCTGCTCACCTTCAGCTCACCATCAGCTCCACATACTTAACATCCCGCATAGTCCAAGCAGCTGCATTCAGGAGAGTAAAAATAAAGCAAGAAAGATGGACGAGCAAACAGGAGTCCCCACGTCAAGCTCCGTCATGGTGAGGTTATGTCTGAGAAACTATTCTTGGAATTGCACATCCCCATGTATTGTGGGTATGAAAAATGCACAATTAATATAAATCAAGCTACATGCATATTAAACAAGGAAAACGGTTACAGAAAGTCAACTTTTCTTTATGTTTTTTTCGTAGGGTGGGGATGGGGAGGGAGGGGGTGCACGGTAGTAACTTCATGGACAAATTCATTTCTAAACAAGTCACTTCGTGTCTGCAGGCCACCGAACAGTTGGCATGCATCCTGTTTTGGACCCAGGGCACTGAAATGTAATTGAGCAAAGATTCTGACCATTGTACAAGACCAGTAGTGACAGTGGTGGGTCAGTCGGGCTGCTCTGTGAAATGTAATCTATTATAATGAGATAATAGAAAAGTGAGTGCATATGGAGCTCCTTAACTGGAGTGAGATAATAGACATGGACTGCATCTTCCTTACAGTTGTATTTTCAGCCAAAAACTGCGGATTCCTTCTTCTGCAGCTGGACACAAAGAAGGAAGTGTCATGGAGGACAGCTGCTCCTGGGGGAATGAGATTTGCACACAAAATAAGACTTTTTGAATTTTTTACTGTGATCAGTGAAAGACAAGATAAAATAGTTTTGTCGCTGTCACAGACATTTGTATCCGTGTCACACATTAGCTTTCTAACACACAAAGGAGGAAATCTGTTTTCAGAAATCTTTGTAACAGTGTGTATTGTACATGTTTGAGTTACTCATATTATACTTGAGGTGTATTTTTTACTCCACTACATTTACGTGAGAGCTAGTTTTAAAATCTAGTTTTATGATACATTTACATAAAGATTCAGTGCAGCCTTATAGAACTGCTGCACTCTCTTCACAACCCTACTTCCAACAAAGGTGGTGTGCTTTGTAAAATCTACATAAAAACAGAAGGCAATGATTTGCAGATGTCATAAAGTCATATGTTATTCACAGTAGAACATAGAAAACATATCCAATGATTAAAATGAGAAAATGAACAATTCTAAGAAAAAAATAAGGTCATTTTAAAATGTATGGCAGCAACATGTCTCTAAAAGGTTGGGGCAGGTGTAGCTTGTTATGTTTACCACAGTGTAACATCCCCGACACTCTGCTTGTTGTCCCCAAGCTCCCCAGAGATGTAGGCTTTTAAACTGAGCACTGAGAGCAAGCCAGAAGGTTCCTCTACTCTTTAGTGTGAAGGACACAGGGCCTGTGGTTTCAAAAAAGAATGTCAAATTTTAATTCGTCTAACCACAGAACAGTTTTCCACCTTGCCACAGACCATTTGAAATGAGCTTTGGTGCAGATCATGTTTTGGATCATGTTCATATCCATGCTGCTCTTACTTGTTAGTACCACTTACTTTTTCGCACACACGCACTCACTCACACACTGATGGCAGAGCTGCTATGTAGCTGACCTGACACACCAGGGGCAACTTGGGGTTTAGTGTCTTGCCCAAGGACACTTCGACATATGGAAGGCGACAGGAATTGAACCACCTATCCTTCAATTGGCAGACGACTGCTCTACCTCCTGCACCACAGCCGCCTTGTAGATTTTAAACTGTATCCCATTGTTGGCAATACCAGTGTATAACATTACATTATAACACTCCAGCATTATGCTGTATTTTGAGCACATTAAGTTGGATAGTGCTGTGTGTACCGTGTTTAATGAGAAAGTTAATAATAATTAATGTTAATTAACATTTCTACACCTTTCACACTGTTGATGCACCAGACAGCCACCATCTCAATAACAATGGCTTAAACCTTCACATTTATATTTTCCTTTTTTGAAGACCTTAACTCCCAAGTTGGGAACCACTGGTCTAAACTACTAAATTGTGTATTTAGGTGTTTTTTGTTACCACTTTACCACTAGCTCTGTTGTCTGGAGCATTTATTGATATATTTTATCATTCTTTTTTCTTTTTAAATAGGGTGGCACGTTAGTGTGGAGGTTAGCTAGAAGGACCTGGGTTCCAATTTAACAACTAGCCAGAACATGCACCAGGTACTTTCTCCCAGAGCCCAAAGACATGTAGGTGCTATAAGCCAGCAGATTAGCAAACCGTCAACTGTAAGTGACACACATTCACCAACCACCTTGGAAATGCCTTTCTGCTTACTGCTCAACCTGGATACAAAAACACAGAATAAAAAAATGATCATGAGAATATTCCATAAAAGAGTCTGCACAGAAAACAGGAGAACTAGTGTTGTTCATTGTTTTTGAATCTGTCTAATAGTTGCCGTACTCTTTAATGTAACTTGTACTGTTAGGTTAGGGATAAGTGCTCATGTAGGAAGATCACAGGTAACATAAACAGCTGAATTATGAATGAAACAAATGTGTAATCATTTATCTGAACTTCCAATTTTGCAGGAGCTCATAAAAACAAATATTGGCCATGTACTTCAGATGTACCTCTGGAGTAATCAGATCCCTGTTGGTCTCATCTCCCCACAGTTCCATCTATGACCTTTGTAAATATAGCCCCGCTAAGCTAAACACCTGTGAGCTGTCTGTCAGAAGCAGTCAGAGAGGGCGACAGGCAGCAACAGCATATGCCACAAAATGAATAAGGTCACAGATCACCAAGGCATCCCTGAAACCATGACATAACATTCCTTGAACTTTTAACTTGAGTGTGGAGTTTGTGTACTTTATACATGTCTGGCAAAGACATAATTCATGCTGTGTCACAAATCATGTCACATCCTTGCAAATTGTCCATCGAATGTATATGATCGAAAATACATTGTGAAATAACATTATTTGATTTTAGAATTTTTTTTAAGCTTTCACTTAAAAATGCTATATAATAATCCTTCTGCTTTGTTCTTTTCTCTTTATCAACTCTGTGCAGCTGCTGCTGGAAACCAGCTCAAAGAGAATAAACAGTAACAGTAAAGCTTAGGGCAGTAAAACCAAAACAATGAGCTAAAAGAAGCCAAAAAGAAAGTGAAACTGAGGAGCCTCAGTTTTGATCATGTGATAGGATTTGATCATGTGATAGTTCTGTGTGGCTTCAAGCACCACCTTTCACCAATAATACATTCATCTGATCCATAATATTGACTTATGCAGCTTTACACTTCTATATTGTCTATATTGCAGTACCAGTAAATATGTGCAGTACTAAGAGATATTTGCAGTAGCAGTAACTGTTTCAGTGTTACAAGAAGTGGTCATTAAGGAAGTTCACTTCCCTCGAGATAACTGGTTTTGATCATGTGACCTGGTAAGCCTTGCCTCTCTGTGTCTCAGCAGCGGTACTGGGGACAGCAGTAAGCTGTGGTATTTGACCCAGCTCTGAGGAGGCTCATCTGTCTGGTGACCGACCATCACAAGCCTGTCATGCCCATCAGTCAGCTCATGTCTCTGACAGAGCACTGAACCACAGCACAATGCGATGAACTGTTGGACAATGAAGGCACTTAACCGTGACTCAAGACACACCAATGAAACAACTCATGTTCCCACATTTGTTTCAGTGTGATTATAAAATTATGATAAAATACAATGTGTGTTGAGCCAGGACACTAAGCTCAGGGCATGTTTAACCAAGCTCAGCAAACAGACTGGAAGTAGGTGTAAATGTCTTATAAGATCCCTCTAATACAAGAAAATATCAGACCTTACTGGATCTCCACCTTCTGTGTACACACTCAGCATGTTAAGGCGATGACCCAACACGATTTGGTGAAGCAAAAATGAGTGTGTCTGGGTGTGTTGCCTGAGGTGGCGGTGTTGGGCACAGGTTCAGATAGATTGTGACTCCCTCCCATACTTTGTACTAACACGTCCATAGCAGGAGAACACACAACAGGCCACTGTTACAGCTCCAGCTGAAGCAGCCTCCATCGTCACTTAGGAAGCACTGCTTTGTTACAACTTGAATCGTATTATTTCAGCCTTTACACATGAGTTATAACTGGGAGTTATAACAGCCTCCAGTAGGGAACCTGACAATAACATTAAGCTTCTGCTTGTATAAACTATGTGCTGAGATATTCCAGACCCTCCTTATCTGTTCAAACCACACAGGACACAAACCTGATAAAAAGAAATATCAGATGAGGGTTTGATCATTCACCGGGCTGCTGAGACATCTTGTGGTCAGTTGTGTACCTGCTCATGTTAATAAGAAAAAAAGAAATGTGAAACATTTTATTTCATGTATTTCTGTCACAGTAAAGGGCAATATACAAGTAAAGAAACTTTTCTTTACTTATGAAATAGCACTTACATGAATATATGCATGAACGAACCATGGATCATGCAATTGTGCTCTACCTCCACTAAATGGACCCACATATTGTAAATAATTACTTTTAATAAGACCATAGAAGCTCACAAACAGTTTTCCAGAGGCTGAGTGCAGGATCTGCTTATTAACAAACCAACAAACCAGATTCCAGTCATACTCTCAAAGTAAATCACTCTTCTCCTCTTTTGGGATTAATTATTAGTTAGTTAGTTAAAGCTTTATTTAAAACAATATCAAACATATTTAAAATACAGTCCACATATTCACACACGTACACAAATAAACATAGTAAAATACACTTTATTCACCCAATCAATTATCAGATTCAGTCAAATGCCACTTTTCCTCAATACACTTTATAATCTGTACAAATACAACACCCTCTGTCCTTAAGACAAAAAAATCCCAAACATTTCTCCTTAACAAACCTTTCAAAAACGTTTAGCAATTATTTTATTGAACCATAAACGGTAAGATCAGGTGCACAGGAATTCAACAGTGTGTCAACCTCACATTCTCTACTTTTAAGGAAAATGGGAATAAATGAAAGATTTAAGACAAGAAAGCAACAGAGAATCTTCCCCTACTTTCCCAAAAAGATATGAATCAGTAATGAAAGTAATCTGTACGTGCAGCTCCTGTATTTGAGTATAAGCACTGACATTTTAATAAACAGTGCTGGAACAAGTGAAAGCAGAGGGTGTATGTGTGTGTTGCAGCTTTTTCTGCTGCATCGATCAGAGACGTAGGTGGAATTAATCACAAGATGAAATGAAGATGAAGAAAGTTTCTCATAGTGGCCAACTGAGCCTCCAGTTCAGATCAGCGCTCAGCTGTTTTCATGAGTTAAGGTTCAGGTTCTCTGGAGGTCTGGATAAGGGCTCGTCAGCTCTAATGGAGTGGAGGAGATGGTGCAGATGGACTGGGAGTAACTCTGCTCCTCCTCACAGTGGTCTTCTTTCTGTGACAGCTCGTTGAGATGGAGCCCATCGCTGTACCTGGGACTGGAGAAGAGCTTCAGCACTGCACAGACCTGAGGAGCCTGAAGTACAGTGTCCTTAAAGGTGATGATCACCACCAGGCCCACCAGCAGGTAACCTGTGGAGACAAGTTCTGACTGAGTACTGACTGGGTAAGGTGTCAAAACCATTGTACATGTCACAAGTAGGCCACTGTTCATTATTTAAGTTCATGAACTAAAACATCATTTGTCTTACATGTAGTCAGGAGATCCAGGGTCTCCTTGGCCGCTGGGCTCCAGCTTCTTCCCAGAGAGTTTCCCCCCTGACCGACGGTGCTCAGGATGATGAAGCAGTAGAAAAGAGCGTCCAGGAAGTTCCAGTCGGGCTCCACCACACAGATCAGGAGGGCAGGGAGGAGGAAGAGGAAGCACAGGATGAGCACAAACAGGAGGCCAGCGTGGACGAGGGAGGCCCAAGTGTGGGGCAAACCCCAGTAAGTTCGCAGGTGGTGTAGAGGGGCGTGAGTGACAGCGCGGAGGAGGAGGTTGGAGAGAAGGGTGAGGAAGAACAGAGTGAGGGGGATCCCCAGGGTGCAGTAGGCAATACAGAAGAACTTGGCCTCATCTGATTTGGGTGTGTAGGAGTCTGAACCTGAGGAGGAACATACAATAAAGTCATGTCAAGTCCATGTCACTACAAGAACACAAAACTCATTCACCAGAACTCTTAACTTAATGTTACCATTTGCAAAACCGTTTTATTTTTTTATGACCTGTTATTGAGGAGCTTTGTTTGGGTTATCAAGCCCTGTTTAAGAACAGCTTCCCTTTACTTAAATACATTACACTGAGCGCTTCAGGTGGTCTTTAGTGGCCACCGCTAAAGACTATATACATACAAATACGTCTTTATCCCTATTTACGTTTCTTGTTGTATTACTGACGTAGTAAATAATCTTTCATTTTATTATTATTTTGTATTTTATTGTGTTTCTTATTGTTCTACTGATCTTCTCCTTGTGTTGCTGTAACAAGTACATTTCACTCTTGGGGATCATTAAAGTGTTATCTCATCTTAATTTTTCAGGGATTTCAACTTATATTGCCATTTTGTGCTACTTCATTCATACCGCCTAACATTTATGTAATCATTTTAGTTACTAATTACTTTTCAGATTCAGATTAAAAATAAAAAATATGTACAATCCTGACTGGTAACCTGTCCAGAGTGTACCCTGCCGCTCGCTCCAGCTTAGCTCCAGCTGTTAGGATAATGAATGAATGGATGATCCTAAAACTTTATCGATGCCTGGTCTGAAATTCACAACCTACCCAGCAAAGTGTCCCCATAAAATAAGTAAAATTCAAATACTTAGATTCAGATTATCAAAACAGTGCCTGTTACAGTAGCCTCCTTTAACATCAACATAGAAACCACGTGTGTACACACACGTTTTTTGTCACAGACATAAAAATTTACTAAAATATTTATATCATAATATTATTTCCTTCCTTGAAAAGAAATGTCCAATAACCAAGTTTTTTAATGCAATTTTCATATAAATTTGTTAGAAATTGAATATAATAGCTTTTAATATGAAGCATATGACATGGTATTCTTAGGTATCTTAGGTAAAGGTATTACAAATAAATCATCTGGGGTTTTTTTCACTTAAAACATATTCATATTTATATCATATATGTGAAAATTTTGAGTCATCCAGGTCATGGTTTCTCAAAAAAGGGTTTTGTGGCAGTGGCAAATGGACTTTTTGTAGTTCCTTGACGACGTTTCATCCTTTCATTCCAGAGGGCTTTCTCAAGTCTGACCGACTATATTTATATAATCTTCCTTAATTATTAAACAAATATTTAATAGTTTTTATATCCTGACATTTAACATTTTTTAGAAATATCTGATGTGCAAGTTAAAACTAGTGAAAATATCTATGAATTTATTTTTTTTATTCATATTTTCTTATTTCACTTAAGACAAGTGATTTTTCTTTTTATCTATTTTCACCACTTTGTTCATTAAAAGTGCATTATGATATTCATAATATGCATTATTTCTGAGCTTAGGAACATTATGTGCTTTGTCACATTTCTTATGAATAACTACTGTAGTTCCTCCTGTCTGAATAATGTTTGAGAAAAACTACAATGTCTTTGCTGTATCTGTTTTTACAGATACAGTTTTGCATGCGTTTCATTCTGTAGCAGACTGCAGCTTGTACTGGATGTAGTAGCTCAGTGGGTAGAGCAGTCGTCTTCCAACCCAAGGGTGAGCGGTTTGATTCTCAGTCCCAACAAGCTACATGTTCGAGGTATCCTGTTATCTCTGTTGCCTGTTGTTCTTTTCTCTCTTCTCTTTCCACTCACCCCAACCGGTCGAGGCAGATGGCCGCCCACCA
>JAUYWH010000010.1:16285097-16310182 GCA_034779795.1 Ctenopoma multispine | reverse complement strand
TCAATTTCAGGAAGTCTGGCAGAGATCACCACACAGACCTCACCATAGATGGTGCTGCTGTGGAGAGGGTCAGCAGTTTTAAGTTCCTGGGTGTGCACCTAGCTGATGACCTGTCCTTCTCCACTAACACCACAGCAGTCATCAAGCAAGCACAAAAGTGTCTCCACCCCCTCAGGACACTCAGATAAGCAGGACTCCCCACACTTTATCTTACAACTTTTTACAGAGGCACCATCAAAAACATCCTGACACAAAGCTTCACATCTTGGTTTGTTAGTTGTTTGGTAAGAGTGCTGCATACACAGAGTTATCTCCATCATCATCATCAGGGACCCCCCTCCCCACCCCTCTCATGGCCTGTTCTCCCCCCTGCCGTCTGACAAGAGGTACGGGAGCATCAGCTGCAGAACCATACTCCTCAGATACACACTTATCTGATCTAACTGAATCCCTGTCTGTGGGAGGACTGCTGCTACCTGAATGAGTGTGACTGTTTGACTTTTTATTGATTACTGCACTGTAGAAGCTGGTGAGAAACAGCATGTTTATTTCTGTAAATACCACACAAAATGACAGTAAACCTTCTTGAATCTTTTCTTTTTAGCTAGCTATTTATCTAGCTATTTGAAGCCTAACACTTATAACGAGAGCATCACTGGTTCAATTCCCCGATCAGCACAGCAGCATCTGACCTCTGTGGTTGTACTGGGAAAACAGCAGGTGTTGAAAGTGTCCTTGTGCAACAGGGGTGACCTGGGATATTTTGATATTTTGTAGGAGGAGACGGAAACAGTGTAACACCCCACTGGTTCTTACCCATGGTGGTCAGAGTGACAATCACGAAGAACAGAGAGGAGGTGAAATCATAGCGTCTGTCACTGGCGTCGACCTTCAGGACGGCCACATCACCGCGGTGAGCAGAGAGCGCCTTCCCCAGCAGCTCCCTCAGCCTGCTCTCCTCCACGCACGGGTTCTCGCGCAGGAAGGAGCGACGCAGATCCTCCACCTCTACCCGCAGCTCCTCCTCCACTGGCCGTTCCACGGCTGTGAACACGGCACCTCCCAGCAGAACGAGGAGCAGGTAGCAGAGGAGCATGCAGCAGAAGACGTTAACACGGAGCAACTGTCCCAGAGAAGACACGAGCCGGGCCATTGCCAGGTCTGACTGTGGTGTTTGTCTACAGGCTGCATGCAACCAGACACTCAGAGCAAGTCAGGCTTTAAATATTTACTGAGGTGGAGCAGGTCACAGACACACACACTGCAGCTCAGTCAGGACGAAATGAAGGTTGAACTTTGACTCGACTGAAAAGTTAGTAATCACAGCTAATCACTTCATAAATACCCAGTAATTGTTCCACTATTTAAATTTAATTGAAACCAAGTGGTGCAAAACAAATTCAAATTTTATTACTACCTGTTCATTTGTGCAACATTACGATGATGTTTCACCTAAGTACTTTGAAAAAATACATCATTCAATAATATAATTTTCAATACCTTGTTAGTTACTTGAAGCAACATACCATAAAGTTAAAAATACACTGCAAAAACTGCTTTTCTTACATAGTATTTTTGTCTTGATTCCAGTCCAAATCTCTAAAAATTCTTAAATCAAGATGCATTTACTAAAGTAGTAAAGGGCCATAAGATATTATGTCTTGTTTTCTGGGGAAATAAATCAAAATTAAGTGAGTTGTTGCTTAAAAAAAGCAAAATTATCTGCCAGTGGGGTAAGAAAAATTATCTTAATTCAAACAAAAAACAAGATAATTTTTATTTTTCTAAGTGAGCTGTGATGTACAAGATTACGAGGAGACATGGATCACAAACAGCAGCTTGACAACTTGTGTGCCCCATGAAGAAATTAACTGCACACACAGAAAACACAAACACATAAACAGAGTTGTACAAAACTAAATTTGAAACTGTGATATAAATGCTGCCTCAGTGTTGTTCAAAAGTTGAGGATTTTCTGGCTTTAGTGCTCTGAGCTCTCTTGGCCTCTCTTTTTAAAATCCAACACATAGTGGCTTTACATCATCTTGAACAGAGGTGTCTGTTGCCTCAGTGAACTCTGGATTTAGAGTTGTTCTGGTCACAATAACCCCAAATTCTTGTACAGTACAGTGTCTGAGCAGTCAACCCTCACTTCTGAAGCCTGCTTTTTCAAAAAGGCAGGTGAAGGGAGTAATGGGAACACGTCCAGCGGCGCACAGGTTTGCCCACTCTGCCTATGACAGGCAGCTTGTGGGCGTAGGCGCGTGGTGGGATGGCAGCCAGAGAAGGGGTAGGGGCAAAAGTGGTCTGGAAGGGTCGGCGGCCTTGGCAACGGCGTCCCATTTGCCGACC
The DNA here is from genome assembly GCA_034779795.1 of Ctenopoma multispine. Lineage (NCBI taxonomy): Eukaryota > Metazoa > Chordata > Actinopteri > Anabantiformes > Anabantidae > Ctenopoma > Ctenopoma multispine. Next base: position 16,307,830 of record JAUYWH010000010.1, on the reverse strand, counting down.
GCCAATGAGAAAGGAAAACACCGCAGGTCCCATCTGAAGAGATGTGAAGCGAGCTTTGGGGAAAACATCTCGAGACAAACCTGCCGAGCGCTGACCTGAGCGTGAGGAGGAGGATCTGGAGCGCTGCACAGATGAGGAGGAGGAGGAGGAAGAGGAGCGAGCCAGGGACCTTGATGGAGAAGAGAAAATACACCACTGAGTTTTGCAAACACAGACTATCATTTTCAAAAATGGTTCCATGTCTTCACTTTACCTCCCTGATCCGGTCACAGCCAGGCAGGGTGGGGGCGGGTCAGTGCGAGGACTCCCATCCTGCCTGGGACTGATGTTGAGGTTGGCTGTCAGCTGGGGCATTTTCCGGGTGGTTTCAGGGTTGGAGGCAGGGCCGGGGGGTTCCTTCCTGGCGTCAATGAGCTGGGGGTGGGTGCAGGGAGGGTAGCTGCCAAACCCCGGTCCTGTGCTAAATCTTACAGCCAGGCTGTCTCCAAAGAAAGAGTAGAGCTCACAGTACATTGCAGGGAGAGGGACCGGGGTCCACTCCTCCCAGGGACAGCCAGCCCCACCCACCTGAAGATGGCTGGCGATTCCCAGCGCAGCCTCCGACAGAGGCTCCGGAGGGGGGCTGAGGCCAGGGGAGCTCACTCTGTAACCCACAGCACCTACCACAGAGCCAGGCTGACCCCTAGGGCCACCCTCTGCTGGTTGAGACAGAGACAGGGCCTTCATCTTCAGCAGGCGCTCCACTGCCACCTGGAGGACAGACAGGACAGCTGAGAGGTGGCACACAGCTTTCCCATTATTTGGTCTGACACATACTGTAGTTACAATATTGGAGGAGAAGAGATGTGAAGTTATGACATGAAATGTTTCAGACCTATACAATAACTAGAATTAATGAAGCAAAACATTTGGTTTTCTAAAGTGTGAATAAGGTGTAGAGCACGTGTACGAGATGAGTCGGGTTCACTGCAGTACTGACCAGGATGGCTCCGTACACCTTGTGTCCATCTGCTTTGACCTGGGCGTTGGAAACGGAGTAGTCGTCCAACACCGCCTGCAGGTTGGCCCAGTAGGCAGGAAGGTGTGGAAAGAGCACTCTCTCAACAGCCTACAAACAGAGACACAAACAAATACTGAGCTAAAATTTAAGACAATAAAGAAGCTACACGGTAACATCATGAATATATTATATATTGTGCAGAACTATGGATAAAATTAAGCACAAGACACCAAGGATTTTTTCCATTTGAGATTAAGATTAAAGTATTACCTACATTACACTACAGGTGGAAACAACAACATACCTTCCACCCCAAAGCATGAAGCCCCACCACAGCTCCATAATGGGAGCAGAGTGGTCTCACTGGGTCAGACAGAACCTTCTGGAGGGATAGCAGGATCTGATGGTAAAGTCCACTCACCAGATCACCATGAGTCCTGACAATACCAAGGACAATACCATCATAAAAGACAAAGAAATTACACTTTCATCAGACAGTCATCAGGTGAAACACAATTAGATAGATTTAAATGTTGCTGTTTCTGATTGATGCTGCACAAGTTATGGTCCTACTACATGAACTGTGATCAGACTGTGCAGCCATCATGGTCCAGCTCACCAGAAGATGTGGCTGAGAAGCAATGCAGCGTAGTCCCTCAGGGTCCAGTGGTCATTAAGTGGGTTGATGGAAGCAGCCAGCGGCTCCAAGATGCAGTACATGACACTGGAGACCAGGCTGCGCACGTACGAGCCCAGATACAGGTAGGGGTTCTGGACTAGACTCTTAACCATGTGGAGGAGCCTGTTGAGCTGCTCTAGGTCATGACTAACTGACTTCACCTGGACAGAAATAAAATGTAAGAGTGCAAGAAGTACAAGCAACATTTCTAAAAACATTACTGTGAATTATAATTTACATGTTTCACAACTAAAAGCAAATAAATAAGAAGCTGTATTGTTTGTTTAATTAATGTTAAACATCCACAAGATAGGAGGATGGAATCAGTTAACCTACCCCACTGATGACATAAACAAAGTAGGGCAAAAGGGCAGCAATCTTGGAGTTGGACTGGAGGTCCAGTAGAGCCACCTGTCAAAGACATATGAAGTATTAGAGCTAACAAACTATCCAGTCGTACCACTCAGCTGCCAGTGAGCGGTGGCAGTTACCTTCATGAGGTGGGGGTCCTCTCCCAAGATGGCCCGCGTGATCTGCTGGTAGTACTTCAGCAAGTCATCTGACAGAGTCTGTACTGCAGTGGGAACTGAGACAATCCAACAGTGAGGTCAGTCGGGGCACAAGTGACTTTAGAACTTTTTGACATAAAACAAATTTGACATTTTTGTAGCAATACTTGATTAAGTCGTGGGAAATATCAAAAGACATCTGTGAACAGTTAATGCTGCTGCTGACAGGCTGCTTTCGTTGTGCTGACTGTGGAGATAAGTTGTCAGACATACTGTACTGTGACTGACCTGTCCCTTGAGGCTCCAAATTGCCTTTTCCATCGAGGTAAGACACATTCACTAGTATGAAAAGAGAAAAATAACTTGTAAGACATAAAATAAAAATATTTCAGCTGTGTGAATGATGCTTCTGTGTGCACAGTGGGTCATACCTCGCACCATGGTCTCAGCACAGCCTTTGGGAATGTTGGTGGCCAGAGCCAGCTCGACTAGGTTGATATCTCGATCCTCAGTGAAGAACAGCTCGCCTTCTTTCACGGAACGGAAAGGGAGAGCATCCTGGGCTCCGTAGCCACAAACCGCCTTGAGAACACACAGGCATGACATGAGACAGACATGAAGCTTGAAGTCAGCAGTATCATGTTCACGTGACATCACACTATAGCATCACCTCCACATTGCTCCATCTCAGAGCTCTGTTGAAGTCTTCCACTGTCAGCTTCCTCCTCTTGGCATGTCTCATGAACTGAGAGCTGCTCTGTAGAACCCACAAAAAACACACACAAAACCAACACATTATCAATATGATAGTGTGAATAACTCATTCACGCTTCATTTCCATCCAGGCAGCACTCACTTGTGCGGCTTCCCTGAGCCGGTAACACACGTCTTCGGCCAACAAGGCGGCCACATCGTCGCCGAGCTCCACGCCTGTACTCTCGGCCATGAGTTTTACAGACTCCCGGGAAACCTCGGCGAATCGGCGCTCCTCCCGGTCCGCCATGCTCACGGCTTCTGTTTCCAAAGCTGGTGAAAGGAAACCCACTTTATTCGATACTAACACCTGTAGTCAGTTAGACGGTGTAATGTTTAAAGTAGCGGCCAGGCTAACAAGATAACACCTGAGCGCTGTCTATCATCTGGAATGTAGCTGCTACTTATAAGACAATGAAGAGAATATTTAACTTGCTGTAACACAAAGACAATTAACCATAGTTGAATGTATTCTTTTATGATGCTGTAGCATTTAGCTAGAAGTAAGCTCGAGAGTGAAACAACCACAGTGTTTCTGAGCCTTTGCGTAAGCTTGTAGTTAGCTAGCTACAATCACCCGAATATGATAAGCTACCGTTTAAAGCTGACCGGTTACGACCTGCAAAAAAAATGCAATGCAAATTACTTAATATATGAATTCGACTTTACCTTCTTAAGTAGAGGAGCTGAAGCTTGAATATTATTCAAGCCAGATGGAAACTTCGTATCAGTGTAGCTAGTCTTTACACACCGTGCTCCATTATTGTGTCAAGTTAACCACGAGATAGGACATCCCTCAAAACCTTCAAAATAAGGCAACACTGAAGCAAGTGTTTTATAGTATGCTGTACCAGTGGTAGAAGATATAGCACATATGGCGCTTTAAAATTTTCTAATAGAATAACTGGTTTCTTCAATTGTGAATAATTTCTTTAACTAAAACCGCACTTTATCCGATTTAACTCTAGCTAACTTTCTCTGGTTACATTCTGACGTTTTCCGTAAACTAGTGACGCGCCACAAGGTAAAGGCCTTTGATTGGTCGATAGAGCATTGAAAGGAGATTGGTTAAACAACCGCAGACTATCCGCCCTCTTGAATGAAGGGATGTAGACCAGACCGTATTAGCAATTTTAACCAAAACAGGAAAGAGTGAGAGTTTAAGCATTAGTTCTAAAAACTCCCTACCATTTCCTGAAGCACATGCCTCAACAAATGGCCTCTCCAGCAGAAGTTGGAACCTGGCTGCAGGATCTACTCCAATCACATACAAGTGTTTTAGTAATGAGAATAAGACTGAGGTTATGGCTCTGCAGTCAGGTCAGTCAAATTCATCTAAACTGCACTAATTTAAATGAGTTTTAGACAGCTGTTTAAGCAGATAACCAATACCAAAGCTCAGTGTTGTATGCTATAGTGTCAAATGTTACACTATGATAAAGAGATTACCCAAATCATTGTTTTTTCATCTTCATCAAATCTTGCTTGTATATCCCCCTCAAACAAACTGCCTGAGAAGACCTACTACACTTGTGCACATTAAACCACAACATAAGTTTAGAGATTAAAATAGTTTATTCATGATACTTGCTGAGGTCAGACATTTCATTTACTCAGTTTATTCATGAAGTATGTACAATAGTTAAAAATTAGTGATTGGAGACCACCGACTTGTCCAGAACTAGTCCAGACAAACATTTCTAGTTAAACAACCTCATTTAAAAAATATATAATAAGGGTATTAAAAAAAAACTAAACAAAAAGACAACACAGTAGATTAAGTGGTTTTCAGTGCCAATGCTGGGTCAAATGACCACATCCATTTAGAGCGCCCTGTTGTCCCAGATCTCCTGGGCCTTGCTGCTCTCCAGCTGCTGCAGATGGAGGGCCAGTGGCAGCAGCAGGTCGCTCAGATGCTGGCTGGAGAAGGTGAAGGCGTTATGTGCCATGGACTCTGCAGGTGGGGTGGCAAGAGGAGAGGTAGCTGGAGGAGAGGAGGCAGTTGAAGAGTTTGGTGAAGTGGAGGTGAAGGGGGAGGTGGGGGACGGTAAACCTGAACTGCCCAGGGATGGGTGAGGGTTGAAGGACCCTCCTTGGCTCTGGTCAGAGGTTTTAATCTTGCTGGGGAGGCCATGCTGGAAGCGACAGCGTGTGCCATACAGGCAGAATCCAAAGGAGCTGAAGGTGCGGCACAATGCTCCACGAGGCTTCCACTCCTTGGCCTGTGGTTGGAGCTGGGAGCTGTGAGCAGGTGGAGTTTTCTCACAAATATCAGGAGACTCAACACTGCTGCCAACGTCGCCACCCTCAACGTGTAAGAAGTTACAGCGAGTGCCAAATGGACAAACACCAAAGGAGCGGAAGGTGCGACAGGGGATGTTCCTGCGGCGCCGCTGGGCAGGGCGCTGTTCAGTGGGACTGTGGACGAACAGGCACCGACTGCCATAGTAACAGTAGCCGCTTGTGTGATAGCTGCGACACAACTCTGTCTTGTACTTTGGGTGGCGGAAGGGAACATGGAGCTCAGGAAGGCCATGGGCAAACTGGCAGCGCTCAGCATACTTGCAGAAACCAGTGGCAGAGTAGCTGGTGCAGAGCTCTGTCTTGTAGCGGGTGGAGCAGACCCAGGGGATGAGGGGTGGGGAAGAGGACTCTACCAGGGGAAGCAGTGCCTTGGCCAGTGAGAGTCCTCCACTGCAATCTCCATCTGACTCCTCACTTAACAGCAAGTTGTCCACCAGCTCCTCATCTTGGTAGGAAGGCAGGAACAAGTCGTCATTACTGATCTGAGAAGGGGGAAGAAAAAAAAAAAAAAATCTGATTTTGTTTTAAGCATGACAAGACAAACTTCATGGTACATTTGTTACAATCACCAGCATTTTTGAGAGTCATAACAGGCTATAAAAGTCAAATATGAAGTTTTCATAGAATCCAAGTCTGTATTTTACAGACGGTGAAAAGGAACAAAACAATAAAACTGAATTATTCTCAATTTAATGTAGTGAGATTAAAAATCATCACATTAAGATCAAGACCTTACAGACATACTATAGAGAGAAAGTCAACAATCCTCTTCAAGAATGTAGAACATAAGTGAAGTCTGAACTCAAATAATCTTCAATGGCATCTCATTATCAAGTAACTTATTTTGTCCGTGCATACTACAAAACTACTACATACAGCACAGAATAATTATTGATTTGTGTAACAGCTTAAAACCTACAAACATTGCATTTTATTAAATGATAAAAGATAAAATATCTAAACAGGACTAAACGGGATCAGAGAACATAAGCTACTTGATTTTTACTTGCTATAGTAATACTAGAGTACGCCAACGACAACACACCAGGTGAGTGGACGAACCCAATTTGTCTTTACATCATGCTAATGGAAACAGGTTTGAGAATTATTTCAATTATTTAAAAAAAGCAGCATTATATTAAGAACGAACGTGTAATTTGCTTGATTTACCTCGAGCATGGCTGCTAACTGGCGAAGAGTGACGTCTGCTACAGTCTCCTGCGGTTGAACGGCTTAGACTCACTGCTGCTTTTTCACGGAGTCACAAGCGAACAACGACGCGTCTCCGTTTCTCCTTTAAACCGGCTCCCGCCTTCCACTTTAAATGAGCCTCAGGTGCGCTCGAGCTCTACGTCAGAAGAGCGCCGCGATCGACCAATTACGTCCACGTGCAGGTAGAGCGTGTGTCCGGTCTCCGCGAGTAAAGTTATTACGCAGTTTTAAGTGTTCATTGCTACCTGCTAGCCTGCTAATCATGAGGCCCAATCAACATCCTGCTGAAGGTGAATATCTGGGTTACATTACTGATTTGTGGAATTTAACACCTCAGTCGGAAGTAGTAGTTAACCTAATTAAAAGCCGTCTGAGTACAAATAGGAATTTCCTTTAATCGTTAAGGAAATGTAATATTAGGTGTATGTCAGATTCTTAATTATATTATTTATATATTTCTATATATCATTTTGAATTTGCCTTTAATTTGCAAATTATTACTGTTTTACTGCTAACTACGTGGAAACGTTCTCTTGTAATGTTTAATGGCGTTATTCCTGATATAAACTCTCAATTTATTAAATAAAGACAACTGTACAACTTAGCCAAAATAAAAGTGCATGAAAAAAGTAGACTCATTGAATTATGTAATATGTAATTAAACATAATAGTATATTTGCCATTAAATATGTCACATTTCAGTATTGGACCATTTTGTTAAATGCACCAAGAAAGTATTGACGTTTGGCACCCAGCGTTACCAAACAGTAACAGCTGATGAGCACCTAAAGAAACACAACTGATAGAAGCCTGTGACTGACCACAAAGGAAAAAAACTTTATTTCTTTTCTTATCAAGATACATTAAAGGATACAGAGACATTGGATTAAAAAACACTTGAGAAAAAGTTTCAATTGTAGCATGTTTTTCTCTCCATCATACAAAAATCAGCACCCCGTCCCTTTTGAATGTCACCTCGGATCAAACTTCCCAGCCCACCCACCCTATGAAGGAGAGCAATGTTTCACATGTACAGTAGCCTATTAGAGCCATCTCCACAACAATGGAGCAGAAGCACACACTTTTGGTGTAAAAAAGTTTCCAATATGACAGTTTTCAATTTTTCTTTACACTGATTAGTATTTGCTACAAACAACACTTCAATTTCCTTTTTTTTATTTTGAGAAATATTACAAAGCCCACATTGGGACCAACTTGCTTATAAAACCAGTGTAACCCTCCTTCACTGTTGTGGGAATACACAGGAATTATAATTATCCAATTGACAACTTACTTTAAGTACTCAGCTTTTCATAATGGTACAAACAGGGAGAACTAAAATAAACTAAGAAAATGAAAGCACAATTTCGAACAGCTGGAGATTCCTTTCATGTCGTCCTACCCAATCATAAACATCACTCTTGTTTTGCATCATCAGACATTACAGAGGAGGATTAAGGCCGTATGAAAAATGTTCTGAATGAAATTTTTGGCCCAATGTCTTCTGTACATTTACATATTTCTGCTTCTTGCACAGACCAGTAACACAATTGAGTCAGTTTCATTCAAACCAACCAAACAATACATCATTAGAAATGCTGTGGCTTCAGTCTAACATGACCTCAGGATTCAAAGTGTACACTCACAACAGACAGCATCTTTGTCGTACACATTATGGCTTCATTTTGGACTTCAGCACTCTCAAACACAGTATGTCGCAGCTAAATGCGTTCTTGGCAAGTCACACAGTAACTTCTACAAATCCAAGGTAACCACAGTCACTGGAACTTCGTCATGTTACGTACGACGACTCCTGCACACAGCAGCAAGCATCGACTGCCCCCTCACATACCTCGGAGCGAGCTTAAGAGCACAGGAGCGAGGGTCCCTCACTGTCTCTATTCCCACATTCAGACACTTACAAATGACTACTGTGATGAGAGTGTACGGAGGACTAATAATGTCAAAACTATCTAGTGAGCACTAAACAATTTAAAGCAGTTAAGTCAGGATAAGTACATTTCAAGTCAGAACAATTCTTTGAACATGCCAAAATGATTTTGTTCACATCATTTTAAATTTAGTTCATTTTTCCAACTGCTTAAATAGATTCTGACCCAGTGAGTATAATAATCGTAGATTCATTGATAATGACAATAATAGTTACAGCTCTAAAAAAAGATGATTAGAAGTCAGGCACTTTAGGTTTTTGGGAGATTCAACCTGACAAAACTCAGTTTAAATAGTTACATTTTCAAAACACTGAATACCCTCCATGTTGTCAGTCTACAGTTTTGCTCTAGCCTCGCACATCTGTCTCAACACACTATCAAACCCTCAATTAAACACTGCTCAAGTTGTTTTGTGCTCACCCCATATTTTTGACACTGAAAGACTTCTGTACAGATTATATTTCAAGATGCAAACAGGCTTTGACTCATGTGGATTTATTAACCCTTAAAATAACAGGGGTTTTTTGACTCGTGACTAACAACGAGATGACAAGTTACAGAGACCAGTCAGAGAGAAAAGTCAAATGGCAGCAGATCAGATCATGGGTCAAACACTGTTCACATCAACTGAGGGCAACTCTGTCAACACATCTCCTCTGACCTATGACCATGTGCAGTTAGTATTAATGGCGCAAAAGATTTTCCCTGTTGGAATGGACTAAGGAGTGTATGAATGACATGTTGATGAGATCAAATAAGATCAAATTAGACCTTAGCCCTGCTACAACTGTTCCACACTGTCTCCTATTTCCACACATTTCTCCTCACATACTGTGGGTGTAACCCCTTAAATGATGCATATATTTACACAAAGACAGTGACATGGAGGAAAAACAAAGTGTGCTTTATCACCATTGCTTCAGGATGAGAAATATCTTGATTTAAATTACACGTTTAAAAACAGGTGGCATTAAAAAGGGAGCAAAACAATGCTCATTTGATGAGTTGCAAGAATAAAAAAAAAATACTACAAAGCCCAAAGAGTTGTGTGAGTGTCAGTGTGTATATGTCTGCTTGTTTGATATGACGGAAATGTCCAGTCATCTAAGTGCTTGTGTGTGTGTGTGTGTGTGTGTGTGTGTGTGTGTGTGTGTGTGTGTGTGTGTGTGTGTGTGTGTTTGCGCGCTGAACATCAATTTCTGGGACGTAACTGAGGACTAAAGAAAAATGACACTGAAAGTAAAAGACAATAGCACAGTACACCATTCTCACTGGGAAGGTGTCCTGGGCTGCCTGTTAAGTACAGACCCTTCTCAGCCCCCTCCCAACCCCTATGTCCTGTTAAAAGACCCCTGCCTCCCCCTTCTCAGGCTTCAGTCTTCCAGAACGATGGGTTCACTGGTGCTAGAGGGGAGCAGAGGCATAGCCAGGGGGCGGGGTGGTGGCGGAAGCTTGATCCGGACCAGGAGGTGTGGTTTTCTTGCTGCCCGACGCATTTCTGACTGGGTCAGATGTTTCCTCAGAGCCCTGGTTAAAAAAGAGAAAAACATAATTTTTATATGTTATAGTTATAGTCTGTAACATTTAGAAGATGAATATGAAAAAAATACTGGTGCAAGCTGTGTTTGAGAACCGACTGCCAAGCTGAGATGTGTTGCCTTGTGGCATATACCTCAACAGACTACATTTAACTCAGGCATCTAAGCTAACATCCTAGTTGATGTGGTTAAGTATCTCTAACAGAAAATAACGAACAGACTGCTCAACTTCACACAATGATGTTCCTTTAGAACATGTGATACTGGTTCCTGTTTTCTTTTTGGTATTTCATTCTGGTATTTTCAACTTGGCTTTGCACCATTGAGACCAGCATCACCTGTGGTGACTGTAAGTAAAAATGGATGTGATTTCAAGTAAAACTTGGATGAGATACGTATCTCCCATCCATCTATAATGAAGTACTGAGACAGGTCAACAGACCCACATCTACAGCATGGTGCTGTTGTATCTTAGTTATGATGATAGGATTTTAATGATATGACTGAAATAGTCAAACATACCTGGTGTCCTTTGTAGCCACAAACACCACCGGGTTGGGTGCTTCCCCATGGCTGACCTTCTGCCGCTTGATGACTGACTGGGAGGTGGTCCTTGTACCTGAAGTGTACGGCCTCCCGTTGGCTGGGTAGGGAACTCCTGCAGCCTGTGAACCAATGAAAGACCAATGTTTAGAAAAATGTAATGAATGAAAGACCAATCACGTTGTTTCAAAAAGCTATTATCATCATTAGATATTATTTTCCTGTTTGTGCCTCTCTCTCTGTCTCTCAAGGCTTTTGATATATGATATTATGCCAGGTGTCTAAAATAATTCAAACCCACTTCCTAAACTTTATGTTTTGTCACAGATGATGCAATTAATCTAGCAAAAGCTGTTTCTCTCTTTTATAATAATTATCTTATTAAATGATATGCTACCACTGCTGTGAAAAGTGTATATGTATTTATTTCATTGTGTGGACTAATTATGTTTAGGCCATTTTGGTCTTGTGACGACCAAACAAACTTTGGTTTGTTAGAATAAAGTTTATAGTTAGGTATTTAGTTGTGATGTTTAGATCTAGAGGCCAGTGCGTGTCTTTGCAAGAACAGTGAGACATGACTGTGTGTGTGTGTGTGTGTGTGTGTGTGTTTGTGTATGCATGTATGGAATACTGACGCTGTCAAACCCTCTCTTTCCCAGTAGGCTTTGGCCCCCTCGAGGCTGGCTGGCCTGGTTCCTGTTGATAGGTGTCGGGGGTCCTCTGGATGCCTTCAGTTTCAGAGGAGCAGAAATGGCTGCAGAGACACGACGACACTCATCAATGACAGAGAAGGCAAAGATTTTGCAGTGTTTGAGAACGAGTGATAGTCGCATGACATGTCTTACCTAAATCCTTCACTATAGTGGCCAGAGACTGTCGAGGCACCACCTTGCTTTTTTGAGGAGTTTTTGTGGCTTTGGGCAGCCTGATCATACCTGGAGATACAGACATGTCCAATGAAATGTTTGAGCACATGTAAACAAGGATGGAACCAACTGTCCTAATTAGTCAGTCAAAGTTTTTTGGATGTGTTTGTGTACATACACTCAGCCTTGACAGCGTTGGCGTTGATGGAGGCATAGGGACGTCGTGCAGCACGGCGAGGCTGCAGAATGTCTTCACACACTCGCCGTGCAATGCGGGTCAGCTTCGTGGTCTGCAGGATGAATGTCTGGCGGTTCTTGGCCAGCAGCTTAGCTCGGCCCTCATTGCGGGTGAACGGCGACATGCCCTGAACCTCCTGGCGTGTCATGTGACCACGAGGACCTGACTCCTAGATGAGGATGGAAGCATTCAAGGGGCATTTTTTATTTCTGTGGTGCTTTTAATGGATTCACACACAGTGAAAAACGTAGATCGGACTACAAGGAGTAAGACTTACAGAGCCAGCTCGAGCAGCACCCTCTAGCTGTGTGGGGGTCTTTAGGCCTCCATACTTCTTCCAGTAAATCCAGCAGGAGGCGCACAGTCTGCACTGCATGTTGGGAGGCCCCCATGCATACCACTGAGGAGACTGGGCCGCTGGGTTGACGAGAGAATCCGTGTTAGAGGCTAAAAAGACCAAACCAGTGACTGCTTTGGTCTATTTAGATTTTTCATTTCAAACATTTTGATGGGTTATGTAGACATGTCATCATATGTCACTTTGAGACAGTGTCACAGTAGACATCAGTAGTGTGTACTTACTGTGGCAGCTCTCACAGCTGAGTCCTTTCTGAAAGCCTGCTGCCCCGTTCATTCCAGGCTTGCTGCCGGGCACCATGATCTGGTTGGGGTTGGGTTTGGTGCTGTTAAAGTTAACAGAGAACATGGAGTTGTAGGACACAGACAGTTGTAACTCATAGAAAGCTCTTTGTGTGGCAGTTGACAGTAACACTCACTAGGTGGGGATGTACACCTGCTTCAGCTTGCTGTCTGCCTCAGCTGCCTTTAGCCGTTTCTGACAAAGACAAAGTGTCTTGGGATGTTAGAATCTTGAATAAAACATGTTGCCAAACCATGTTATTACTGTCGTCCTACCTGTTGGATGTAGCGGTCAGTAGTTTTCCACATGTAGTAGAACTGGACCACACTGGCTAGAGACTTCCAGGGCAGCTGAGAAAGAAAACAAATACAGTATAGAACCACATACAGATTACACACAAGACAGTTCAGTTTAACTGTCCCTCACACAGCTTTTAACCTCTATATTACCATGATTAATCATTGTTTCCACACATATTCTGTCAGAGATAGAGATAGAGCTTACAAAGTCCTGGCGGATGTCATTGAAGTCTTTGCCATATTTCTCCAGAGCCTCTTCAAACAGCATGGCCTCTGAGGCACTCCACTCCTCCATCTCATCGCGACACAACACTGGACCCCCCTGAGGAACCAGGGTGGACATGGCTTTGGCCAGATCATAGTTGTTCTTCTGCAACGTGTCCATAGCGTGAAACTGACAGCAGAGAGAAAGCAAGAGAGAGAAGAAAGTGGTGGAATGTTAGAGCTTCAGTTCTCTTCAGTTAAAGGACATTATGAAAGGGTACCACACAACCACTGTGTATCACATAACTCGTCATAAAATATCCTTGATAAAACAACCCTCAATATAATGTTAGTAAGTTAAATAATTTGACACATTAACCGTCATCAAGGAGAACTTGTCACTGTTGACAAAGGAAATAACAGCTCAGCAGTCACAAAAATGAGACGTGTTGTTGGGAACTGAGATAACAAGGTATTGATGGTGTGAGAGATTACTTCCACACAGTATGGGACAGCCCCATACTTACACCTATCAGCTGGAACAGGCTCTTAAACACCTCAGCAAAAAACTGTTGCATTACTTTACAGACAGCAGTAAGATTTATCGTGGATGCTTTTTAAATTTGTCTGAAGCCTTACGAAACACTTCCTGCTTTGCTAAACATTTTCTGGCAAAGCACAACACAAACTGTGAGGCTTAGATCAACATGTTATGGGGTTTTAAGTAGGAAAACAAAAGAAATCAGTTATGCATGTCCATTAATGATATTTGAATTTCAGGATATGTGGCTTTTTGTTGCCATGGTGTAAATACCCTCCAGGTTTTTACATTACAATCAGGGAACAATATCCTAAATATCAAAATTGGCTAAGATGACAAAAATGAATCCAAAAGGGTTTAAGATCACCTAATGATTCAGGATTTGTTTCATTGACAGTGTAACAACCAAGCAACCCGGAGCTTCTAGAGTCATTAGGAGTTCTGTGGCACCTTTACCATCATGTTGACAATGAACTAGTTAATTCTAGGTGGCTGATATAAGTGACACAGGATGTCTGCCATTCCAATTATCTTCTGGCAATTAAAAAAAACTGATGTGCAACAGGTTTCATCAACACTGGCAAACTGAGCTTAGTTTGAATCGTTTAGTGTGGCTATGTCTCACCAGTGTGATGTCTCTGGAGGCTGCTGCTGCACTCATATGGAGGCTGGGCTGGCGGATGGAGCTGCTGCAGTCCAGGGCTCGAGCAAACGTCCCCACCGCTCTGAAACATACATGTTATAAGCAATGAGTCATCAATCTTGAAATTAATACAAGGACATCTTTTATTGAATAACTCTATTAGAATGTTTCATCAAATGTTCCGTCTGTAGTTTTCCTTAAAAGAAATTCCTTGAATGCATATATTCTCTTGGTATGATACACATATTGTGGTGTAACACACTGCTACCACATGATATTTCTGTATAATTAATATTTAGTGGTCTCATAACACTACGCAGCAGAGCAGCGTTACCTTGCCACTACCAGAAACTGGTCGATCTGTGGATCTTTAAGCTGGTTGTTGGGGTCCCACACCTTGGTCTCCAGTTTCTCCTGGACCCGGCTGTCTGATTCACCTGACATAATTAGGAAATGGGTTTAAGCTCAGGTAAGCAAGCTATTCACTCTTTCTACTTTATTTAGCATTTCTATGGCTAGATTCTGAAAAATGTGTTTGCTTTGTGTGTTCAACACTGAATGTGCTGCCCACCCTCTGCTAGCTTGTCGGGGATCTCAGCCTGGTACTTAGAGCCCACTCGGATCTCGCCCTGGTCTGCCAGGAGGGTCTTCTGAACTGGGTCAAATACTAACGAGTAAAAGAAACAGTCCTGGACAGAACACAAAGCAAAAGATTACAACAGCTTATCAAGTAACTTTGAGTACAGAGTCTTTCTATTAAAATAAATTGGTGCTGAAGCAGTGGAAATGATGAAAGATCATTTTTCTTACCTCTTTGTCCAGATAGCTGGCCAACACATCTGTCTCATTGAGGAGGGTGACATTGCATTTTCCCCTGTGGACAAATTAGGAACCATTCAGACAGCAGGATGTACATGCTTTACACAATAGTCTGGATATAAAATGCTAGAAGATAAACATACATATTGAACTGAGGTGTAGGTTGAGTAGGTCGTTTGCAATCACGCAAAATTCAGATGTAGGGCAGGAGGTGAAAAGCAGAAGGTACGAGATGAAGATGAATGAATGTTAGAGCTCTGCTCTGGGAAACAACTGAGAGTAGCAGACAAATTTCAATAAAAAAAATCTATATCCTTGTTAAATTAATAATATTCCGGGGAGGCTTTAAATGGAGTATAGCTGCATTTTTGTGTTGCTGATCAATAATACTGATCGAGTTTGTCAGGAGTGAAGTTGATGACTGCAGTTTGCTGATTGTCATCGTCTACCAGTAGGGATGGGCATCGAAAACCGGTTCTTGTTGAGAACCGGTTCCCACTGTATCAATTCCCTGGAATTGTTTGCCATTTTTGCGATTCCCCTATCGATTCCCGTCGCCTCGAATGACGTCATCACGCACGGTGCGTAGCGTCATTTACCCAGCAGGAAACATGGCACCTAAGCGGCACAAACGCTCAAAAGTTTGGTTATACTTTACACGAAAGGATGACAACAGGGCGACTTGCAATACTTGGAAAGTGGATATTTCATCAAAGAGAGGAAACACTACGAAAATGCAAAAGCATTTGCTCACAAAACACGCGATAATGTAGTGTTTTGGATCCGCTCCGATCGAGTGAATCTAAAGCCAGCAGCAGCGGTAACGTTTGCGCGTCCTCTGTTAATACGGCAGGTAACTTATCAACTAATATTGCATATTATGTTAGCGAGATTTGTCTTATTGTATAACCTGCTATTACTGTGCATTTAGATGATCATGACGAGAGAGACAGAGTCTGGCAGTTATAAAATATATAAAACAAAGTTCTAAGCTAATCGACCTGTGTGTTCTCCTTTTTTAAAAATAAGAATCGATAGGAGAATCGATAAAAAATCGAATTGTTAAACAGAATCAAAAATGGAATCGGAATCGGAAAAATCCTATCAATTCCCATCCCTATCTACCAGTGGAGCTAACTTTGTGTGTACACTAGTTAAATGTCTCACTAGTATTAGCTAGCATTATCTGCCAGAGATAATGCAGGGGTCCCTCTCAACTTTGACGTTATGATTTTAATTGCTGTAGTTTGACCACTCTCAAAGGTTTGGTCAAAACAACACTAGCACTAAGTGGGTCAGTTTGAGCAAACTACACAAACCACAAGTATTTTAAGTTTATGACAGTGTTTCTATTGTAGAAAAACTGCTTCCTGCCCTCCGGCTGCAGTTCTCACCATAGCAACGCTATCATTAGTTATTGACATCACATGTGCTGTTAATGTGATATAAAAACATTGTAAAAAGTACTTAGTCGCCAAGAGCTAGTACAGAGTCTTTATAAAAAAAGGACTGAACAGATCAGCTTACTGAGCTGCTCAGTCCTAACGGTGCATGCTGGTTATGTTGTGTGTCAACTGAAGGGCAGTTTTGGTTAGAAAACACACGTACCGTATGTGAGTAGCAGGTAGAGATTCGAACTGCCGTGACAGGAAGAGTTCTCTGTGTTTGAGCTGGTGTTTGTGTTGTTCAGACAGTGGTGGCTGCTTCGACTCCTCCTCAAATTCTCCTACAAGCACATCATCACATGACAAACGTCACACACTGTCATTAGAAGATACAAACTAACATAAAACTTTCCAAAATTACAGACAAAGACACAAGAAGTGTCTGGAGGCTGGAGCTCCAGGTGTCAACACAGTGGACTAAAAGACCATCTAATACATTTGTTCTTTAGGTTCATTTCTTACTTTGCTTTATTGCATTTTCTTCTTATTGCATAGGAAGCAAAAGCAATATTCTGTTAAAGCACTTTATAAAAAGGTGAGAGGTCATTAAATGATCAGATCAGAGCTCAGTGCTCTTGATGTAATGTGTGTAAGAAATGTCCTCAATAAGACTAAACTTCATGCATACAGTGAACCATAGACAGCTGACAGTCAAACAGTAATTAACATCTAACAAATTATTTAGATGGGTGTTTATTAAACACCCATGTTCTCAGAAAAGGGGAGAAAAAAAATCTGCCGGCTGTCTCTGTGTGTATGTGTGCATTTGTGTTCAGCCACTAGATTGCGCATTCCTAATTTCAGGCGGGTGAGTAATTTTTTACAAGCTGGAGGGGAGGGACTATATTGCTCCATCTTTGTGGACTCCGCCCCTGCACTCAGCCACAGGAAACCCTGTCAGTGAGGGCACAGGAGAGAGAGAGAGAGACGTACACACAGATAGTTAGAGGGACAGTACCTTAAGCCACACCCCTTTTGTTTTAACCTCTCACACCAACCCCCCCACTCACCCAACGCCCCTCCTCCCCCTGTCCGGCTAGTCCCTGCCAGACTAAGCAGGAAACCCTGTGTACCCAACCTGAGGCGCCCATCCCCCTCAACATGTATCCCCAACCCCCCCCCCCCCCTCCAGCCCCCCCCCCAATAAACCACATATACACAGAAGGAGAGACAGACCCTTAAAGCGCACACAGCAAAGCAACAACATGCTCCTTCTACATGCAAGCACACACGCAGACAGACACACTTTCTTCGCACTGACAAAGACACAAGGCAAGTCAGGATTAACCCGTTATGCGCTGTGGCCCTCTGGGACACATCAAGGGCCTTTTGTTCTCGCACAGAGAACTGGTGTGTGTGTGTGTGTGTGTGTGTGTGTGTGTGTGTGTGTGTGTGTGTGTGTGTGTGTGTGTGTGTGTGTGTGTGTGTAGAAGGAGGACAAAGAAGAGGGGAAGTGATGGTAAAAAGTGAAGCAGATAAAGTGAGGTTTGGTACAAATGAGCAGCAGCAGAGAGGATGCGCCCGTACACATCTTCATTGCTGGATGTTGCAACCCAGACCTGAAGACTGTTTTGTAACACACCACTCTCAATTAAACCACACTTAATTTTTTTTGCAGGGAAGTGTTTTAAAAGGTTGTTCAAGTAAGTCTAACATAAGAGAACATATCCCCGCCCCACCAGCTATAACACTGAATTAGGGCTGCAGTCAGTCTGTCCACAGTAGAGGTGTAGTGGGAACACAAGTCTCAAGTTGAAAAATTGATCGAGTTGAAATTCTCACCTTCCTGCAAGTTCAAGTCTCTTTAGCAAATGCTAAATTACTCATGACTTTATATTTGTGGAGATTTTACCATACATACAGTAACAGCCAAGGTTTATGACACTGATGTTTTCAAAATGATGAGGAAGATATTAATAACGGAGGCAGTACTAAATTAAAATTTTTTTCCAAATGACTGCAACCCTAATATTATCGGTTGTTGACACATACAAAAATTATTTGTTGAATCAGCAACATCTGCCATTCACTCTTAATGGAAACCCAGTGCAGTTGCTCAGTACACCCCGCTGTGCAAGACAAAGACAAAAAGGACCCCAAAAGCTTACAAACATATTCTGACAGAGTTCAGCTACCGGCGAGAGCCAATCAGGATCACCCTGATTCCAGCGGAAACCAAAGCAGAGTCAGGTCACTATTCAACAGGAATTTTAAACAAAACTGAGGAGAAAGTGATCGCAGCAGTCTCAGTTTCCTCATTATTTCCTGTGTTACACATGTTACACTGTGTACATTACCAGTACACAAATAAGAAAGACTGAACAAAGTGTTCAGATACTAAAGGAATAATATGTAAGACTGACACCTAATATGTTGTATAATAACGTAAGATGAGCAAAATGTAAACTTTGACATGACAAAGAACAAGAAGTTGCTGATCACAGTTATGAAGTAATGAAATGAAGAGGGAGAATATTCAGGTACAGCTGCTCAGTGTGACTGTTAGCACCACGGTGCTAACTAGCACCAGTTATGATCACTTCATCAGCTGTGTTTCTCAAATACTCACTGCCCTGATAAACTGTCTGTACATATACCACACAGTACGAAGTACTAGCACCTGATCTATGAAATTACCATCCCTACTGGTAGCTGTGATAAATTAAAGTTGATTTCTTAGGCTGAAGCTTAATGCTAACCTCTTCAGAAGACAATCTGCTACCTGTGTTACTGGTCAGAACCACACAGGATGAAAGAGAATAAGATTATGCCCCAGAATTAACATTTTAAAATATAATTTACAGGCTTTAGCATTGTAAGAAGCTAATCGCTTAACTGAGCCCGTTTCTTTAATGCCTTCTTTAAAATTATCAATACAATCAACCACTTGTTTTGATAATTTTATTATTTAGTAAATATATTACATAATGTTTCTTTAAGTGTGATCTTGTATCATTCATCCTTAGTCAGTCACCCTCAGGTCTTAATTAGCACACATAACCAAAGGCTATAATCTCTAGAGCAGCACACAAATGCAAAACCTAGCAAAGAGGAAGAACATGTAAATAGACAGAAGAGTATCTTTAAAAAAATAAAAAGCTTTGTGTTAACATTTGGTCAAACTACCATGACTGTATTTAGTTTAATGCCACACAGTATCAAGTGTGGAGCCAGAGAAAACAACAAAAAGACAGCGTCAGTTTTGAGGTGTAGCAAATGTGAGTCAGTGTGTAGATGTCTTTGTCTGAAGTACTGCAGCCCAGGAGGAGGGAGGGGGAGCTGGGCATGGTGATGGAGGCGGGGTGGGGGTAATGAGTGAATATGATCAGGCTTCAGTAGTCCCTATGCTATTAGCACCACCTCCTCAGCTCTGTGATCACACACAAGACACAGACCAGGCTGATCGGATGATTGGGGTGGGGGTGGGGCAGTGATCATACAGTCCCGTACAAATGTCTTAGACACCAATAGTTCTGTTTTGTCAGTGCTATTATGAACATGTATATATTTTTTGATTAGAATACAACCAGAACACACATACATAAAAAACAGCTTCTTAAAGTGTGAACTCTAAAAAGAATTCTGATCAAAATAGGATAGACGACCCTTCAAAGAGTTTCTTCTTTGACACCAGACGATCCCGAAAGGAACTGACTCCGCATCTGGCAGCTTCATCTGGATGCCAAATTGATCTTTCCATAGCCCCAAAAAAACCTGATCAGGGATGATCTTTGTGAACTGATAGCAGCCACGTGACCACTTTTTGTGTTTCTCCTTCCTTTTTTAATGTAAAAACTGAAAAATAAATATATGTGGACATCATAAAATAGCTGAGAAACTAATCCAATATTGGCCTGAGATGCACAGTACTGTACACTGACACTGTATTGCTGAAAAAAATTAGTAGTTGAGTTAGCTAGATAAAAAATGTGCCCCTTACCTTTCTCCCCAAAGTAATACAATTAATAGTGGCCTGGTAGCTCAATGGTTTAAGCACAAGACTGGGATGCAGAAGGTGGCAGGTGTGTCCTTGAGTAAGACACGAGCGCTAGCTCCCCGGGCCCTGTCTGTAGCTGCCCACTGCTCCCCCCAGGGGGATGGATTAAATGCAGAAGCTACATTTCACTGTGTGTTGTACACTGTAGAAATATGTATGCGAAAAATAAGGCTTCTTCTTCTAATGCAGCTCTTTATTTAATAAACAGGAGAAAAGTGACTTAAGTAGAGGGATGTAGTTTTGACCCAGAACACACGGCTGCTCCTTTACACAAACCCTTCTCCAAACTATCTTTCAGCACTGATCCTTAGACAACAGTGATGGTCTTTCTTTAACCCTGAAACAGTCCCTGTGCAGCTTCCAACATAAAAGCTGCACAGTTGCTTTGAGACTTTAAAGTGAAACACAATGAGGAGCAGCTTCATTAAAAGTAGTGAGTCGTATCATACCTGCTCTCACAAGAAACAGCTCGCTGGTTGCTACTTACTTGCATTGCTGTCGGCCAAAGTGTTAAGGTTGCCTGAGATGTCTCGCCTCCTGAATAGACACACCACCTTCGCCTCCACGTTCCCATTAGCTGTCTGAAAGGTGGAAGTTCAGAGAGGTCAGTTAGAGCCACAATGAAGCATCGGAGGAACTACTGTACATCTATTTCTGCTTTCACAGATGCACTAGACTGCTACTCTGGTGAGCTGCATGTGAGAACGCAAATGTTTGAGTCTCAGAAATTACTCTTCATTTATACTTTATACTGTGAGCCCCCCAGTACAAAGTCTGTGTAATGTCTGTGTGACTGTGTGAACGTGTGAATAGAGCAGGTAATAGTCTGGAGTATTCACAGTAAGTAAGTGGATGTTTCCTTTCAGTGAAACACCAGAAACTATAGGAGATAGTTGATGTGCTTTCTGGTTCTTCTCTCCTTCAGGAAACAGGGGTTATATAGATAACACTTTCTTTCTAATCGTGTAGCTGACTCTACTTCAATGTCACGTCATTCTTCCTGCATGCTTTACACAGTGACCACCCTCCAGCCCTGACACAGCCCTCTCCAGACATAGTCTGAAGTACGTATGTGAAAACGACTTATGATTCTCTCTGTCAGAAGTCTGAGTTTTTGTGTTCGCCCTCTTCCATGATCTAGGTACCTGACTTAGTTTTACCAACTTGTTCACCTTTTCTCCTTACTGGTTTGAACCTGTACAACAGATGCTGATTGGACTGGCTGTATTGTATAGTACAGTGAGAGTTTCTTATGGCTGCTCCTTTTCAGGGTCACAACAGCGGATCATCCCCCTCTGCATATTTGATTTGGCAAGGATTTACACTGGATGCTTTTCCTGACGCAACCTTCCCCATTTATCCAGACTTAGCACTGTATAGCACAGTATCTTTCAAATTTTATACTGGTGGTGCTGTTCACACAAACACTTCTTCCACATTCCAGTCTGGGCCTTCATCTCTTGCTGAGCAACCATCAGCACTCAGAACAATTATGAGATGAACTTTCTATCTTTAATCAAGAGCATAGTTTTTCAATTTGTGTTCAGATTTTGTTGTTCTTTCACATGGATTTTGTATTGGGATAAACTGTGACAACGTTATCGAAAATAACCAATCAATAGAATTAAGCATGAAACTGATCAATCATGTAATGGTAGAGGGGGTGGGTAAGGGTCAGAATGAGGATGCTGACAGAAAATGAGACAAGTGTAGCCTATCTGTTTAGCATGAAGCACTGTTATCTACAACAGTGTTTTTCAACCTTTTTTCAGCCAAGGTTCATTTTTTTAATAAAAAAAAAAAAGCACAAGGCACACTACCAACCAAAAATGTAAAAAAAAAAAAAAAAGATTTTCTGTAGCCGCCTATATTAACAATATAGTCATCAAAGTGTCTTGAATAGGAATCAAACAAACACAAAATATTTTCAATCATCTGTTATATTTCTTCTTTCAAATAAAAAGTGCACTGAACATGTACACTTAAAGCATGGAACATTAAAAGCCACAACAATGTGCTTTAAACCTAAAGAGATAGTAGAAAACTTCAACCTCTAATTCTGTCCAAAAGCCTTCTGTTAGCAGTAAGGCAGAAAAGAATGCTTATTCTCTCTTCTGTGAGAATAATTATTAGATATATAATTATTATAATATTAAGCTTGCTTGGCACCATAGCACTGTCTGACAGCTTTTCATCGCGAACCAAGCACAACGGAGTCGGTGTCGTTCCATCCCCGGTGAAAGTGAATCCAAATCAAATGTAACACACTCTCACCGTATTTGCCTTCTTTTGACTTCTACTCATAATACGGATTTCATCTGGGTCCGAATTTAGTCCAGGACAAAGGATTAGGATTTTTCCTTTTCAAAAACTTCTCCATCAAAACACTCACTTCATGATAGAAGACTTTAACCCTAACCCTAACCCTAACCCTAACCCTCTGGACTTACAGTGTGTAACGCACAATGCATACTCACCCCAACCGGTCGAGGCAGATGGCCGCCCACCATGAGCCTGGTTCTGCTGGAGGTTTCTTCCGTTAAAGGGA
>JAUYWH010000010.1:16274370-16284997 GCA_034779795.1 Ctenopoma multispine | reverse complement strand
CTGTAAAGTGCCCTGAGATGACCTGTGTTGTGAATTGGCGCTATATAAATAAAGTTGAATTGAATTGAATTGAATCACTGTCATCATAGTATTGTTAGCCACAATGCTGTCACCACTACCTGACGCATTCATGCATCAATAATTCTCGTCTTAACGTACAATGCAAAACAAGGCTGTCATCTAGTGATAAGGAATCTTGACTACTCTGCCAGTCAGTACTACAGCACAGACACTCAACAATGGCATATTATGTGCAGATAATAATTAATTTGTTTTCAAAAAATTTTTTACAGACTAATTAGGTGATATTGGATAATTTTCCACGGCACACCTGACGATCTCTCACGGCACACTAGTGAGCCGCAGCACAGTGGTTGAAAAACACTGATCTACAATATATGGACACAGAGGAGAAACTCCTAGATGTTTTGACCTCCCTGGAGTTCCTGCTAGAAAGGAGTAGAAATGTTGCCTGTCTACAGTATCTCAGGTTAGACATTACGTTCTATTTGTTTCACATTAACCTCATGGCTAAACGCTGACCAAAACACAGCAGAGACTTCTTTGATTAATGTAATGTTTTACAAATATGTTCCCCACATTTCACATTACATGATTGGCCAGTTCCAGATTAAATTTGATTGGCGCGTGCAGCAGTATCTGTGAGCAGACGTTTTGACAGAGCTCAGCAGCAGCTGAGTGCAAGGAAAATGGTTTGAGCAGGAGCACAAGAAATCTGTGCATTTAACAGTAAATCTGAAGTTTTGAGTTTGAGGAAAAGGTTTTGATCTCAAATTGAGAAACTGTGCTCTTGATTAAAGATAGAGGATTCCTTTAATAGATGCAGGCCTCCTGGTGCTCAGCACAGGACCCATCAGTGTAAGAGTGTTATATAAATGAGCTTAATCCTTTGACTGGGAAACAAGCCTGTGTCATATGCTGCTGCTGTTATATAACAGGCTCATTTACCAGTGCCCTGTCATTACAATAGTTGTAGTTTACCAACAGTGTCCAGACAAGAACGAGGGTAGTAGTGTATGTGTACATTATTGCTGACTGGAGACATGTTTGACGTGACCTACCTGCCAATCAGCATGTTGTGTGGTGTACAGCTAAAATATAATCATATATCATCATAACAAGACTCTCAGGTATTTGTTAAACATGTGACACTGTCAAAAGAAAAGGAGAAGACGACTAACCTTGTTGAGCTCTTCTATTCTGCGGATCAAGTAAGGGTTGCTGGAGGAGTTCTCAAAGTACACGTAGTCTGGGAGAAACGACAGAGAATGAAGATTAGACAGTGCTGACTCACATTTATGCATCACCACACTCACCTCACACACAACATTTTGGTTAGAATTACAGGTCAGTTTACACATTACACAAGTTGGTCCTCTAACAGTCCAGAGGCGTGCTATGGACCGACACGACACTACTACAAATATTCAATCTCATCAGCTCTGCGCCTGTGGGTGTAATGACAGAACTGGGTAGATGCTTGCTAACCTGATGGACAAGAAGGAACCCATTCAGCCTGACACACAGCACTAATTGGAAGCCTTGTCCCTACAACGCTGCAGAGCTGTTAGAAGAGCCAGACCCTGCCAGCTCAGTTAAGTGGACTGGTGTAACATAAGCTCCAGGAAAGCACTCTGTTTAAACGGCACAGGGAACTCATGTAATGTCATCAATTCATATAATTTCCAAGTTATTGACAGAATTACACATTATAGGTAGGGCCCTATGAAATCCGTTTTATTTTTTCCTAAATTCATTTTTTTCCGTTCTTATGCTTCTGATTTTCGTGTTTTACGTTATAATCATATTTATTCACCTAAAAAGTGTCTAATTATGGAGTGGATGGGAACATTTACTGCTTTGCTAATGCATTTCAAACTATAAACAACAAAAAACATTCATTGTTTATCCAAAACAAATAACCTTACATATTTCACATTAAAATAAAGAAACAGTCTTTTGTGTGTGTGTGGAAAGCTGAATCCCGTTTAAACAGGTGACACGTACAGGGCGCTGCAGCGGCCGAAATTCATTAGAAACTGTTGTTTTGCGTTTACCGCACATCAATATTGCCGAATTCTACGACATTCCACGTTTAACAACAGATTCCATTTTTCTGGTTCAATTCCGCGATTCCGTCCGCGTTTTCCGCATTGCGAAAATCTTAGCGCCCTATATAGGGTGGTACCCAGAGCACGTAGTGGTGGGAGTTATGCAGTCAAGCTTCACCAATACTTCCCATGTAACAGATTCCCTTTCTTGTGCAACTCACATTATTCCAATATATTTCACAGAAATCAAGAACTACATTCAATTGTATTTGATTCTGCTTCTTTATAAGCAGTGTCAAATCACATCACAAGTCATCTCAAGGCACTTGAGATTAGACATTTGTTGTCCCTGTGTTTTCAATGAAATGGGGCTAAAGTAGTAATAACATATCCACTGGCCTCTTACTAATGCAGCTGAGAGGGAAACATTCATTGAAATATGGTTAGAATATAATGTAAACAGACTAGGTCCATACTGCCACATCGAATATCTAACAGCCTACTGGAACCAAAATGCAAAACTAAAATCAATTTCCTGTATCAACAGTTGATGTTCTGGCTCTGGTGTGGATAAAGTGGTCATCTAGAGGAGCTCATGTGTCTGTTTAAGACACACCTACAGGTCACATCCAAAGGTTAAGAGGCCGCAGAAGTAGCCAGGAGCTGCATAGCTGTCAGATGAGCAGACAGGCTGCAGTGTAATCAACCTTTACTCCACACGCTCCGAACACTGACAGTTCAGTCAAAAAGAAACTAATTCGGAAGAATTCAGGTCGGTACAACCATGTCCCCCGTCTTCACTTTAAAAACAGCAAAGAAGAGGAAGACACATTTGAATTTGGGAGGACATAGGAAAGGGCAGAGACTGCCAGGTGGTGTAGTAACAAGTTCAATTCTGTTTAGGGGTGGGAATATATTCGATGTATCTCGGCTTGTTCCACGTGCGATATAGAAAATAATTATCGTGACTATCGTTACGTTAAATAGACGACATGTTCATCCAGAAACTCGCGGAGAGTCGTGAAAGCCCAAGTACTGGTGGTACTGGGCCGCTGAGGAAGAAAATAATTATTTAAGGGCTCTCAAATTTTGAGGATAACTATTTGAAAAGATTCATAGTGAGGCGGTCTGAGGTGCTGCGGCATATTAGCCTACAAATCATTTTTCGGCGTGAGAAATACAATGTGTGGTGGGAGTGCGTGACGAAAAGACTGAAAAGAGTGACTGTTACACTCAATGCGTGACACTTGAGAGCCCTGTTATTTTATTCCCGTTTTCAGACAACAATCACAGGCTTGTTTACAAACTGAGCGCAGACCGGAATCTTCCGTTTTTTCAAAATAAAATAATCTTATGTTTCAGAGTCTGCCATCTGCGCTCCATTTATAAACATGCCTCGAAACAAAACAAAACTCTACTCGCGGGTTGGTATTATCATTTCACACTGAAATTATCATTAAAACTGCAACCAATTGCAACAATTTGACAAGCAGACTGGACGTCAGCCAGATGTAAATAACATCTTTACAATGTGCCAAAAGGGCGGTTTTGCTATTGAAGGTCCGGTTAGCTTTTGTTACACATTGCTATTTTGGGGACAGCACTAAAAAAAACTTAACATGACATATCAAATGTCCTGTCGTTATCTTTTAAGTGGGCTCCATCACTGTTGCCATAGTTTCCTGATTTGTAAGAACCGTGTTCTGCTCTCACATCTCCTCTCTCATTGCCTCAGAAAAACCAAACATTTTCAAATGTTTACCCCTTTTTTCAGGTTTTTTTCCTTTCTTGTACCAAACTGAAATTAAATATCTTGTCTCCTACAGGCGCTCTCATGGCTCATTTTTGATTCTTTTCCAGTTATTTATCTTCTGTTGTTTGTGGGCTGATGATTGCCTGCATTAATTTTCTGTAGATGGTCCAAAGGTCTGACCCATCTAAAATAGGTTTTCACCCTGATTCCAGAAAGACACCTCCTCTTATGGTCGGACCAAATTCTGGTTCTTTGGTCTGAACTGTTGTCTAAACCACCTTTCTCAACTGCTATTTTGATTCTGACCAAACAAGCTGTTTTCACACATCAACTCTAGACACTGGACAATCAGGTTCCAGATGCCTAAATCAGACTCCCTCTCTCATGGAGAGAACTTCCACTTGATTTCAATGAGGGCGCCTATGTAGAACAAGCAGGATGCACAATGTGACACAGCAGAGATCACATTTAGACTTTAACAGGACTACTAGGGGGCTTGCATGACAAAATCCAGGTAACCTCTGGGTCGTCTGACTGGGACAGTTATATTCTGACAGGTAACATCTAGATAAATTCATGGTTCCACTGCACGTGTCAAAGCTGCTAAAGTGTGAAAATGGTGCAAGTAGAGCTTACAGCTACATCACTTCCCTTGAGCTTGCACTCTACCTACTGGTTAACAAATGTTAGAGTAATGACATTATGATACAATAGGACTAGAGGAGACAAGAACACAACGATTTCTCATACACACAAATTTACATATTTCCCAATATCTTTAATATCAGAATCATCCACACAGTGTGTTTGTTATTTTATTCTTATTTGGCGCACATCACTCAGTGACTTAAGCTAACCAGCTGGATAAATTAGTTATTAATTTACAAGAGATCATTGTATGTGCTCCAGTGGTTAAACTACATGGATTTTTTTGTTTTTATTTTATTTGTTGAAAATATGTTCACCAGCAGCTGTCAGCTTGAACTGAGAGATTATCAGCCGTTACACTTCATATTGATCAAAGCTCCCTATCACAGCACTACCACAGTGACAGAGCTTCCTTGTAGCTTATAATGCAGATCTGCACAGCAGTGTGGCTTCATGTCAACCTTCATCTGGTCCTCCCACAAGCAGGGACAGAGAGCCTTGGGAGGATATCAGTGGCTTTCTGATGCATCACCACAAGCATAGATGGAGAAGGAAGGATTCAGACAGGGAGAGGATTTCTTGCTCTACTTAACGCATGGATGGGGAGCCCGACCTGAAAAGAAGCACCTACTCATTCACAGTGAAGCAGCACAACATCACCAAATCACGTAATGCGGCACCAAAAGGGGATTTGCACTTTCATGTGCTTGACATGAACTATTCGAGCTCTAAAGAAATAATGATGGAGGAAGGATGCAGTTTTCGTCTTATTGCCCAGTGGGGCAAATTAAAGAATGATCCTGTTCCACCAGCGCTAACACCAGATGAGGGGACCGATCAGAGAGGGGGAGGACGGCTCAGTGATCCAGAAAATAAAACACACTGTGCATCAGAGATATCACAGTGTACCCTGCTGAAAACAAAACGGACATCCACAGCTTAAACTGACACTTGATGTTTGCCATAATCACGTCCCCTGTGAAAAGAGTATTGATGGAGCTCCAAAGGGTGTCGTGGTGGAAAATAACGAATCAGGTGCAGAAATTATAAAATTGAGAGCACAAAGTAATATGTGTTCTTATATTATTGTAATTTGTGCTCTTGTCACATTATTGCCTTTTGTTTTTGCTGTCAGACTTTCAAGCTAAGTCTGTCCCTCTCTTTAAGCCACTGTAGTATAGGTGAACTGTCTCACAGAGCAATGTCAGGCTTTTATACACTTTACATTACCTTTGACTTCGCTGATTTCATGGTTACATTCAACAGAAAATGTTCATTCTTACAATCAAGAAGCACTTGTTTAATTACATCATGTAGCTGAAGGGATTTTATATTTTTAATAAATGCTGTGACGTGAACATGGAATCAGCAAAGTCAAAGAGGCTAAACTCTATATATATATATATATATGTGTTTTATACTCTGGATGAGGCCTCTCTCTGTGTACAACTTAATGCCAACAAAAACATTTGTGATTTTAGCGCTCAGTAACGTTTATGGAGCTTTCTCTGTATGTAAAGTGTATACAAGCTTGATGCTTAGATGTTGTTCTGTGAGCTGAAGAGGCAGTTAACCTATACTATAGTGGCTTTGTGGCTGCCAGAAGGAGGGGGAAACTAAACTTGAATGAGTTGATTTGATGCCATGAACAAAATAGATCGAGATGAGATAACGAATTAAGTAATCCATGTGCACATATTACTTACTTTGTATCTTTTTCTCCCTTATGGTACCTCCAAGGCTATACATGTATCAGTAGGCAAGGAGAAAAAAGCTAAAGAGAGGACGTGTGTGCTGAGGAGCTAGTAAGGCAGCTGTGAGTGTTTGTTGTGGACATAAGCAGCTGGAGTGGCGCAGTGGGCCGAGTGCTTGAGGGTGAATGAAGAGGAGATAGCCCTTTGACTAATCTCTTGGGAAGTTAATGATCGCACATGTAGTTTGGACACTGCCTGCTTCTGGAGGACTGGTAATACTCGCTTATACACAGCTGCGTGCATCAGTCCATTGCACCAAAGAAATCCTTATTGAACACAAAATCCATCAGCACTTGCTTCAGAAATATGAATTCATAGGCCAGATTAGAGTCTAACAACATTACAAGTGGGGCCAATCTTTCATCCACTTATCCATACATTATTATGTCATAGGTCACCAGTCTATTGCAGGGCCTCACATAGACAACCATTTTTACTAACATTCACATATACAGGCAACCTAAGAGTCCCAACACATCTGCATGTCTTTAGATTGTGGGAGGAAACCAGAGGAGACAGGGGCTAGACTTAGCATGACACTGTAATGTTGTATTTGCTCCATCATTCTACTTTCGTGCTGTGGGAAATTCCACTACACGTGAGATCCAGCAAGCTGGTCTTATTACAAAAAGTGCACTTGTGCCTATGAGACCCAAATGTTTACCCAGGATGCCTGACTGTAGACATCAGAGACATGAATCACATTTACAATGCGACTGTATGTGCAATATTACTGCACAGAGCAGTCAGTCTGTCATCTGTGCATCTGTCCATCTTTACACATCTTATACACATGTATAACGTGTGCACGGAACGACAATGTGACATAAAAAAAATATACCTGACACTAATTTTCACACTAGGCACAGTTGGCTTGTTCTGTTTTTATGGGTGTAATAGCTACATTTCTTATATACTTCCGTGTGTAATGCTGTCATAACCTAAACCACGACACATAAACTTTTGTCATAAGGACCCTCCATTTACATTACATTTACATTCACTGGACCACCTGAAAGTACGGCATCATAATTTCCCAAATCATTTTGCACCTGATCCCCAGCTGCCTCTAAAAAATTGTTTGGACAGTAGCTGCAGTAAACGACAGTCCTACTGTGGGGTTTAGGTGTCTTCTCCAAGGACTCTTCGACATGTGGCCAGGAAAAAACAGTAATCGAAATACTGACCCTGGAGTTCATAGAAGACTGTTCTACCAGCTGAGCTACATGCAAAATCAAATGAGCCGACTGATTGAGCTACAAAGCTCAAGGACAACAATAAAACAAGTTTAAAGACAGATGAGTGAGAGTGAACAATAACATGTATGAATATAAAATATAAATGTAAAATTATGAAGGTCGGTATTAGTAGTAATATTAGCAGCAGTTATTCGATGTAAGCAGCAATGGCACATGAGATTACAATATTATCAAAGTCAAGTGCTACATTTTGATGTGTTGTTGACAGTGGTAGTTTCAGGCTTATAACAGCACAATACTAACAAGTTTCCAAACGGAAAAAATTATGTACAGTGGACAAACAGCACAGAAAACAGCCTTAAAACAACTTCACGTTGTGGTGTAAATCCAGTTGGTTAAGAAATGTCTTAAGATGTTAAGCACAGAGTTATGCAGCATATTCTGCAGAGCAGTGTTTAATCGCTATGACCCAGATCTGCTCTAACGTGACCTTACACAGCGATAAGCCCGTCGCACCGTCTCACGGTCAGTACAGCCATCGCTGCTGCAGGTAACACAAGTCCTAACCTATCCCTTAAAGTACACGAACAATAAAGAACCGACAGATGCTGGTTTTTCGTTTCTATTCAAAACAATAGTGGTATTTGGAAACCCGGTGTCAGCTCAGTAGACGAGTGGGGTCAGATCTTAAAAAGGCAGCCTGCAAAATGTTGTTGCATCACAGCAACATTGCCGCTTCACCAAGTGATGTGAAAGCTAATGCTGGTTATATAATGTTATTTTGCTCGGATGCTGCGCTTCCATCCAGTGGCAAAGTAGTCATAAAGTACATTATGAGATGTGAAGTATCACCGACACTGAAACTGTTGCACTGTTAGCAAGTTAGGTATTTTTTTAGCTTAAATAATGCCACGTTACATTTAGCAAGTGCACGTATTTCATAAAAAACTTATAACATTATACGACGGAGTAAGTAATCGTATTAAAATTAATTGGTATTAAAGGAAGCTATTGCGCCGGCCAACACAAAACAACATACAGTGCGTAGCGCTGAGCTAACAAAACTTAGCAACCGAACTTAGCTACCACGGCTAACCGCCGTATACCGAGTGATATGGCGGAGTTGATAATGAAATTAACCCACCCTGCCGACAAAGCTAGCTGACCAGCTTTAGCTTGCTACCACATATGTCGCTATAAACGAGCGCTGACCTATCAACAGCGACTAGTTAATGCTAACTAGCATTGTGTTCACTTCCAGGACGTTCCCATTTGTACAGAGCAACGTTACACGTCAGAAAATGTGACAATTTACGGTTGCTTCACCGACTACCGACTGCAACTACAACCAGGCAAACTATGTTCTCCTCCAGGATGCATTTATTTTAAATTAAATACCAAGCTTCTCAACGTGTCCACGGCTCTCAACTGCCGCCCGCCGAGGGATATTTAGGTACAGGAAACTGGTCTGATATCACACCATATCACAGTTTTAGAACTTCGTATTTCCAAAAAGTACATCATGCTGGATATGTTATATATGTGCCAAATGTATGGGGAAGCTTTGGCTAATAAGAACTAAGTAGATATCAAGTCAAAATATTGGAGTTATTTACGTTCACCCACTAGCTAAAGTCACATTACATTGTTGGGTATTTTAATAGATTTGACGTTCTTTAATGCAAGTGTGTATGCACGTATGGGCGCTAGGAAAAGGCTAGCAATAGTTAGCTGCTAACCGAACCGACCAGACAGCTAGCGGCTAGCTAGCCACCTTGCTGTCGAAACGAACAATCACGTTGTAGGGGGGTGTCTTAAAAATGTAAAACATTCCTTACCTCCCACTCGGTACATGTTAGCCGCCATTCTCTCGTATCCTTTTTGAAATTACAGTCCTAGGACATTCCCCGCTTAAGTAAAAAGGTCGATGATGATCTATTTTAATCCTTCATTTATCGTAGACACCCCCGCCGCGAAACAAAGCCGGCCGGGCACAACAACCGAGCTGTGGCGGGTAAAAAGTTGAAAGTTTCCGCTAGTAATGTTCCGGAGGTTAATTCCCAGGGACAAAAATCGAGTCTTTGTTTTCGGTCCCTCCGACGACCTTCCTCTCGTCTTCCTCACTCACTCACTCATTCACAAACAGCTAGCCTGTCTCTTACTCCACTCTTCCTCCCATCCTCCGCTCCCAGCTTCATCCTCCTCTTCTTCACCTCCGCTCAGTTCAGCACAAACGCTCACTGCCCCCCTCCTCCTTCGTTCGTAACCAAATCGTCATCTTCGGATATTGTCGACAATCTCCGTTATCGCACAATTAACGTTTTCACTGTTCTTGGTTTAATAATTAGCCTGGTTACAGTACGAAATATTAACGCTCTCTCTATCAACTTTTTATATTTTATAATGCAGAAAAACGATTCCGTAGTTACTCCAATGTTACATAACGCAAAGAAAGTTCAACTACTCATAGATTTACATACACAAATCAGGAAGAGCACAGTCAGTGTCAGCAAAGAATACGTGAACCCTTCAAAATAAAATCCAAAATGTTCCAGTGAAACTGGATTATCATAAAACAATAACACAGGTCTGAAACTAAAAACCTGCATAGGATTTTTGGACTGTTTCATATAGATTTTTACTCACTGAACCCAGGAAAAATATTTTTAAACATACGGTGGGTTTGGCGGTGTGAGGAGCTCAGATGATCATGTCCCAACAGGTTTATTTTGTTTACAGCGGTAAGGAATCTCACTGGCTGGTATAAGTATATTTTGACATGTTTTCTGTGGTACGCTGTTGTGGTGTGCTGTTTTTTTTTAATCTAAACTCCTCACGTTGTGCAAAAAAACTGTACGTGATGGAGGAAAATTGATGTTTTTTTGGATTCAGCACCCTAAAAAAAAAAAAATGTACCAAGAATATCCCATGAAGCTGAGAAAAATTTTTTTTTGCAAGCCTGTGTAATCTGTGTGTAACAACGTTAACATAGTGCTAACATAGCGCCAATTCACAACACAGGTCATCTCAGTGCACTTTACAGTGTAAGGTTTAAGACCTTTACACATTATATAAATACATACATAATAATGTAGAAAACCCAACAGTCCCACTTGAGCAAGCGTGTAAGGCAACAGTGGAGAGGAAAAACTCCCTTTAACGGAAGAAACCTCCAGCAGAACCAGGCTCATGGCGGGCGGC
>JAUYWH010000010.1:16196295-16274270 GCA_034779795.1 Ctenopoma multispine | reverse complement strand
GAGCCATCTCTAACTATAAGCTTTATCAAAAAGGAAAGTTTTAAGCCTAGTCTTAAAGGTAGAGAGGGTGTCTGCCTTCCGAACCAGGATTAGGAGCTGGTTCCACAGAAGAAGAGCTTGATAGCTAAAGGC
Organism: Ctenopoma multispine; assembly: GCA_034779795.1. Lineage (NCBI taxonomy): Eukaryota > Metazoa > Chordata > Actinopteri > Anabantiformes > Anabantidae > Ctenopoma > Ctenopoma multispine. Next base: position 16,274,138 of record JAUYWH010000010.1, on the reverse strand, counting down.
TCTACCTCCCAGTCTGCATTTGGAGACTCTTGGAACCACAAGTAGACCAGCACTCTGAGAGCAAAGTGCTAAGCTGAGATAATAAGGTTCTGTGAGGTCTTTAAGATAAGTTGGGGCCTGATCATTTAGTGCTTTATAAGTGAGTAGAAGGATTTTAAACTCTATTCTAGATTTAACAGGGAGCCAATGGAGAGAAGCTAATCTAGGTGAAATATGATCTCTCTTGTTAATTCCAGTCAGAACTCTGGCTGCAGCATTCTGGTTTAACTGGAGGCTTTTGAGCGAGCTATTGGGACATCCTATCAGTAATGAATTACAGTAGTCCAGTCTAGAAGTAAAAAGTGCATGGACTAATTTCTCAGCATTACTTTGAGACAAGATGCTCCTAATTTTAGCAATATTCCTCAGGTGGAAGAAGGATGTTCTAGATATTTCTTTTATGTAGGAGATAAATGACATATCTTGGTCAAAGATGACTCCAAAATTCCTCACAGTAGCACTTGAGGCCAATGCAAAGTCATCTAGTGTAGCAATCTGACTAGATACCATCTCTAGTGCTGTTACTTTAATCCCATTGACATGTTCCAGTCTGTGCAATAAGAAGTATAGAGAGAAGTCCACTGTCGGAAGCTAAGAGAATAGGTAGGTAACTGTAACAAGTGCTGTTTCTGTACTATGGTTTACTCAAAATCCCGACTGAAAGACTTCATACAAATCCAGTACTGATTAACATCCCACCCCTCCTGTGACCCATCGTTTGTCTGTGTGTGTATTCAGACCCAATGAGCGACGGACTTTCATCGTCATATTAATAATAATAAAACTGCGTTAACGCGCGTTAAAATAATTACTGGCATTAATGAATTAATGCGTTAACATGCCCAGCCCTAGATCAAATCTAACTCCTCACTTGGAGGAGCAGTGTGGAAAACTAATTATTTATGACTATTACACTTACTGTAAACTTTAAGCTATTTGTACTTAATTATACACTATATTGCCAAAAGTATTGGCTCATCCCACCAAATAAATGAATTCAGTGCACAAATAAAGTCCATAAGGACATGGATGAGCGGGTTTGGTGTTCCAAGCAAGGCCTTCGTGTCCAGTGCCCCAATACTTCATGAGGAGGCCTGGCTCACAGTCTCAGGTTAAGGTCAGGGCTCTGTGCAGGCCAGTCAAGTTCCTCCACACCAAACTCGCTTATCCATGTCCTTATAGACCTTACTTTTTGAGCTGGATTTATTGATTTGATGGGGTGAGCCAATACCTATGGCAATATAGTGTATGTGTAGTTATAGCCCAATCTCACCCAGTTGCACTGTTAAACCTGATAACTACATGTCGATGCATCAGTGATAATACGCAAACATATCAATTTTTAAAATAAAATATGTTATAAATGTGAGGGATTATTTATAATATTTTTTATAGTTTGTTAAAATGTGAGTACTTCTTTTATCACTGACTCACTGTACTAACATGGTTCAACATGAGGTTTCCTGGTCTGGGACACAGCACAGAACCGTTCCTAGAGCGACACTGCCCACTAGTGACACTTAAAACACAATGCACTTTCCAGTCTTCAGTTATTTATTGTGAGCTTGACAGATACATCACAGTATTCCCAAATGTCCTTTTAAATACATATAAAAGTGTGCTGAAGTCATCAATTTTCAAGTGTGTTAATAATTAGTCTGAAAAGTTGAATGTTTGTCACAGTCTGTCTAATGCAAGCAGAGAAACAGCTTCAATATTAACTGAACAATGTGTAAAGTATTACAATGATGTAAAAATATTATGCAAATGTCTTTGAAGGGACATTAGCCAAAATGCAGCCCTTTGGTAACGTTTCTTAAGCATAATAGACTAAATGTTCAGGAATGGGGAATGTTCACTGAGACCAAAGTCTTCGTCACCACACAAGAAGTCCCATTCTGTACCCACAAGCACACACGACCACTTCTAATGATCCTCACCACATATACTCTGAATGACAAATATTCTGACTTATACAAAATATCACACTGTCCAGTTTCACAAGGATTTACAGGATTATGGAGGTGTGGAAGTGGAAAAGTCAAATGAACATTCCTCCTGAAGAGAATTCTTCTATATGTTCTGTATGAAACTGACACAGTAGTGGCGCGACAGAAGACTAACCTAGCCAATGACTATGGCTGCTGTCCACTGACTGATACACCTCTCTTTACGTGTAAACATTTTCCTTTCTGTCACTTGTGACACACAAGTCCTTCCTAGGTGGTGGCAGGCTCTGGAGAGCTGGTGGAGCTGGACGAGACTGAGGCCAGTCTGTCCCTGCTGTCACCCGCACTACCTCCTGCCACCTTCCACTGAAGAATGCAGGTGTCCTTTCCGCCCATGGAGAGCAGGTGGGAGTCACTGTGGGTGAAGCAGACGTTGGTGACGTGGCTGCCGTGGCCGTCATACTTGTGGCTCGGTGCCTGGAGAGGAAAGGAAGAGAAGAATCCACTCTGGATCACCACATTGTACCAGACCACATTAAATTCCGCCTCCCTTTCCCCTCTTTGTCTTGTGAAAACTTTAAAGCTTAATATTTTACAACCATTTAACCATTTAAGACAAACAAAGAAGATAAAAGTTCTGGAGTTGATATCAGTCCAAGGAGATAATGTAAGTGAAGGAGGCCATCATGGAGCTAAAAAAACAACAAACATTTGTAAGAGAGCAAAGACCTTAGGTGTGGCCAAACAACAGTTGGGTACATTCTTAAAAAGAAAGAAAACACTGGTGAGTTCTAAAATACTGAAAGGCCTGGAAGACGAAGAAAGACAACTGAAGTGGATGATCCCTGAATCTTTGCCTTTATAAAGAAAGCCCTTTTAATCACATTAGCAGATGTCAAGAATACTCTGAAGACTTTAGCTGTATCATTGTCAAGAATTACAATGGAACAGACGACTTCATGGATGTAAATACAGGGAGTACAACAAGGTGGAGGCTCATTTAAACTTGAAATCTATGTAATTCCTGAATGATAAATAGCATATTTCTCTTTCTCTCACAAAAATAAAGCTGAAAGTCTACATTTTGATCACATCTTGATTGTTTTATTTCAAATCTGTTGTGGTGGTGTATAAAAACTCTGTTACTATACAAATACTTCTGGACCAAAATGTATACTCCTGCACAAATATCAATACTGTAATTGTTAAGTGTAAACTATCTGTTCATATATGAATACATGACTTACACTTCACAACAAGCCCCATTTCCAGAAAATGTAGGATGTAAATAACAGAATGATAGTTTGATATGTGATTGTCCTTTGAAAAATGGGCATTTCATAATGTGCCTCATATTTTCAGTGGGTCTGAACTGCAGACAGGGTTAGGTTTTGGTATTGCCTTTCTGAAATAAGTAAGATTTTTCCTGAAAAACACTTCATCAGCAGCAGTGTTTCTGGATCTGGTTTACATACAGTATTGATTTTTTCTTTGCATGGTGTGTTTGCTGTGTTTACTGACAATAGTTTTCTGAGATGTTTCTGAACCCTTGCAGTGATTTTACAGAATTGTGTCTGTTTTTAATGCAGTGATGTCTTGTGTCTGTCCATCTGGAACCTGTGAAAAGCTCTTTTATATCCAATCATGATACTGGCCTGTTGCTAGTTAACCACATTAATTATTAGTTCTAACCTGGTTCCTACACCTGATGCGACCCATGCTAGAGCATGGAAATTAAACCTTAACAGTTTGTCTCAAACTGCTGGTATTACTTTATTACAAATGGATTTGTCTCACTGAATCTGAGCTGAGGGTTAACTCTCAGAATGTATGGATGACATTTTCTGCATTCGACAAATAAAATGAAAGTTGAAAATTACAATTACACTAAATAAGTACTTTCACAGTATTATAATATTCTGGTTTTTAACTCCAGTTTACACATCTCAGCACCATTTCCTCTTTCCGCTATAGAACCAGTTAAGAACAGGATTTTCTGTGCACATAAGGGCAATACCCAACCAGGTTTATCTAATAAAGGACTTAAACCTGAACCTGAATATGTGAATGTTACCTTTGGTTTAGGACATGGGTACTGGAAGAGGTGGACTTTACAGAAGTCATCAGCCACAGCCACCATCCTCTCACTGTGAGAGCGACACAAGGCGTTGATGTCAGTCCCATCAGAGCCCTCTAACCACACACCTAAAGCAGCACAGCAACACAGTTAGGAGACATTCTTGACATCAGAATGTGCTCTTAAAACAATGCGTTACAAAACTTGAAAGGTTAGAAAGTTTTTGCTTTCCCACCCATGACGTGGAAGCCCAGCACGCAGGTATAAGAGGCCCACTCTCTGTCTTTGCTCTCAAAGCGATTCCTCAGCAGTTTACACCCTGCAGCAATGTCCCCTGTGAGAACACATTTCACAGTTAGTTTTAAAAGGCTCTCGTGCAGCACGAGGGTTTAAGTTCAAAACAATACGTGCTTACTTACAGTAAAGGATCTCATAGTCGCCTGAATTCGACATTATGTACTTTCCATCTTTGGACCAATCCAGGTGAGTTATGAAGCTGGAGTGACCCTGATTACACAGATAAAAAGATGCAGCGTGACATCATGCTGTGTTAAAACACAAGTGTGTTGTGTTTTTCTGTTTCTACAGTCTCTCAGTACATCTTGACTTCACTCCCCTGCCTCCCGCATCTGCTGGTTCCTACTAGAGTTTTGGTATGCTTTGGTTTGTCACTTCAAATTTAGATTAAGGTCACTGGATAGTAGCTCTCATGTATATCTGCGTACTTCACTTGTCTGAATGTGACTGTTGGCATCTGTTGCAAACAGCCCTTCACAATAAAGTAGTGCTGCACGATTAATCCAACTGCAATTGTGATGTCAGCCTGTGTGATTACATACCCTAACCCTAAACATCACCATTTGTTCTTTTTGGACTGCCACATTTTTATGTTTGTGTCTTTGTCTGTGTCTTTCTGAGATGAAAACCTAAAATAACATTCCCAATCACTTTTGTAGTCATCAAGAAAGCAGATATGCAATGCCTGGTGGGATTGCTGCACCAGCCCGGAGTCTTGGACGGTGTTACCAGATTTTTTTGGCAATAGCAGCTGAGTACAGCTGAATCAGATTTCAAAGGCGCAGGTACAGGTCAGGCTCAGTCTCAAATGTAAACATTTACACAAATACATTTCTGTTGTTTCATTAGAAATGATTCAGTAACTTATTAAAACAACTGGAGGAAATAGTGAATTTGTTGTGGAGTATTTTGTTTCCCCTTTGCTGCTCTAGTGACTATTTGAAGCAGCAGCATTGTTGATGTGGGACTGAATCAAAAGAAACTACAGTGTGTGTCCCTGATAGTTAAGCAACATGTGCAGGAGCAGGGCAGCAGTGTGACTTAACAATCAGTATCAGTATGAGAAACTAATGAGTTACCAGTAGTGGTAACTATGACTGAACAAGCAGCACAGAACTAAAACCACTAAGAAAAACTTAGGAATGAACTGGAACATTTTGAAAGGGACAGTTGATATTTAACTCACATTACATTTCCCAAAGCGGCTGTAGCGGCGGCCGTTCTCCGTCACACTGTAGATGTAGATAAAGTTGTCATGAGAGCCGACAGCTAAAAAGCTGCCATCTGAAAACACAGAAGTCCATTCATACAGTTAAAGGGGATTTCTACTCCAGCATGTCTTTGTCTTACAGTTCTTGTTTTGTTTTTTCATTAAGTGCAAAAGGTTTACTGGAATTTGGTTTGGTCTCGGTACAGTCAATATCTGGGTGCTGGGCTCCAGGAAGGTTTCATGTTAGTGATGCCTGCGGTGTAGTCTACAGCAAATGTAGTCCAAATAATACTTAACCTGCTGTTAAACCCAGCTGAAATTTCTACAGCGTTATTACTGAGAGCAGAGAGATATTAGCGAGCTGGCGCTGATCTCTGACCTGGTGAGTATCTCATGATGGACAGTTGCTCGTTCCCATCAGTGGACTCAGAGACCACCTCTCTGGTCAGCAGGTCAACAACCAGCCACCTGTTAGTCACAGGAGAATGGAAGAGGACATTCTAGACACACTGGACAGCAGGATGATCATTTGTTCAAAGTTTATTTAAGATTATTTAGTGTTTTTTGTCACATCTATGTAATGACATTACATTCTTTCTCCTCTGGAAATACATTTTCTAAAACAGAGCATTTTTCATTTACCACCTGTGCAGAGGTGAGAGGGGAACTTTTAAAGTGAATGATACATACAGTACTTACACTACCAGTCAAACGTTTGGACACAAATAGGAATGACCATGTTTTTCATTAAAAGTTACATGTCTTCAGTTGTGTTACTATCACTGCTCATGGTTTTCTAATGATCAGTTCTCCTTTTAAATTAAACATTAAAACATAACATAACATCCTATTGGAAGACAGTACTAATGTTTGAAGACTTTAGGCCTCTGTATGTTTGTGTGAATATTCCTTTTAAAAAACAGTTGTTTTTAGCTACAATAGTCATTTACAATATGAACAATGTCTATTATATGTTGTTTTCATTTACTGAAACTAAAACTTCTATTAGTAAAAAATGTTTTTTCATTGTCCTGTTTTATCATTTTCTTTCACTATAATGTTGCTGTGTGTTGTTGGGTTATTTTACCTTCCTGTACTGAGGCCGACTGAAACCACTGATCCATTAGGGCAGAAACCAGCACACAAACCATATTCCTGTCAGAGACACACAGGGTTAATTGGAACAAGGCTTTATTCTTCCTTAAATGTGTTGATGCTAAAAAGGTCATTCAATCTTCAATGCAGAATTTATTTTTTATCCCTGATTTATTATTAAGAAGATTGTATAAGGATTGTTAACAATTCTTTGAATTCACAGATTCAATCAGACCTCAATGTTCTTACTTTTTTTTTTTTAGGGAGTTGGGGTCTCTACAAACACAGATGAGCTACACTCTCTATTGTCCCTGAACACCTCACAACAGACTCACACTCTGTATAACCATTGGTTTAGTGCTGTTTGGTATCACTGTGAGTACCAGACTGAAGATGGACAAGAGAAAGAAAGGAAGAGGATTGTCTGGGGAAATAATGATGAAAATAATTACCAAGCATGGTTGAGGTGAGTAAAACAAAGGCGTCTCAAAACATATAATGCATAAAACTATACTGAAAAGTAGAGCCCGACCGATAAAGGATTTTGAAGGGCGATACCGATACAAATATTTGTTGGTTTTAAAATCCGATATTCCGATATATCGGCCGATATTTATTTTTTTATTTCAGAAACACACAACAAAACATTAACAGATTTCCCTAACATTAGTTATTTGTAGTTATTTATGAGTTTTAACTAACATAATATGATAATGCATTTTAAAAAGAAACTTGTTTCTTTTATTGTCACAACAGAACAGAGGAACATCAAAATATATTTCTGATAAATAAGTTCTGATAAATAAAATGTATAAAAATACAAACTTAAGATATGAAACGTAAACTCAAACAACAACCAAATCAAAGATACAAAAGTTTTAAAAGACTTGGTAAGCTTCATAAATATAACTTTGAATAGGACTGGAGACAAATTCTGTTAAGTTCTGATAAATAACAACAACAGCCAAATATAACTTGCTAACAGTATATGAGGTAGTGTACTGAATCAGTCAATCCTCAATAGCTCCAGTCCAGCAGAGGCAGGTTTTAGTACAAGAATAGTTATTTGTAGTTATTTATAATTATTCAGAAGGGTATTTGTCCGTTTTTATTTTCTTTTTGAAATATTCATTTCTCACCATTATAAATGCCGATACTGATAGTTTGTAAAATGCCTAATATCGGCCGATAATATCTTCATTGTAAATAAAGGCAAAGATCAGTGTGTTCTACCTCCAGGGTGATGCACCACTCCAGCCTGTGTTCCTCTGCGTTCCACAAACACACCTGCTTGTCGTGACCACAGGTGATGAAGATGTTCTGAGAGGGGTGTGTAGCCAACCCCCACATCTCATCTACGTGACCCTGAGACACACACACACACACACACAAACACACAGTCATATGTTTCAGTACACATGTGCAGTGCTGTATACAGTACACTGGCTCTCACACCATTACTATCTGATATTCTGATGTGTTGCCCAGCTATAGTTGATTCATATTTTTCTCTAAAACAATCCTGGTACCCGACTTGTCAATTACAAAAACTACTGACTCTGAATTCACCGTCTCAGAATGACTCCTGAAAGTGAACTAATGACTAGGAACACTCCTACCTCAGAGTAGGACATGAAAGTCATTCTGAAAGCTCCTACTGTGACTTTCAGTAAGGAGTAAACTAGCTAGAAAACATGTGACACGTCACTACAAGTACAAATTATAGTGACGGGTTGTACATTTTTGTTGACAGTAGATGTTTGTACTTTTACACATTGAATACATTTTATTTCTGCTGCAGGGTAAATTTGTTGGAAAATTACTGTGTGATCTAAATCTGTTGCATCTTTCCTGCTAATAAAACAACGGTGTTTTTTGTGTTCACAGCTTTTGTTATTCTTGCATCACAAACACGTCCAAAGAGCATCGTTCAATGAGCTCTGTGTCATTAAGGTGTACAAACCACACGTTGCAGTTTGAACGTCATCTCTGGTATCTCCTAACCCATTACAACACCTTGAGTGAATCCCCAAGTTAAGAAAGAATGTTTATACATTTCTCTTACTCCTACAATAAAACCAAAAGAGCGTCACAAATTCTTGGCCACTTGATTTCCTACTCTGAGACTCCATTAAATGTGCAGAGGTTATTCAGAGTGAAGTAGAGAAGTAGAAGTAGAGAATGAAGTCTAATGATTCTAATCACCCTTCTGAGCCACTATTCTGCCTGTTGTCCGCTAGCACAAAACAAATGCTAAAGTTGTGAATTCTACTTTATTAGGTTTATACAGTTTGGGACACTTCTGGGCCCTTTATCACCAGCATTACGCTAAGCTGTCAGTTTAGCATCAGATATATCTCCTGATCTAACTCATATCTTCAGAGCTGTCCTCTCAGGACAATGTTTACATTCTCAGTTCCACTATTGTGGATACGTTTCCACAGAATCACAAAATGATCCAAATATTTATTTCAATAAGAGTGAAGTGAGCCTCTGTGGTTCACTAGTGAGGCTTTAAACTTGACTGTCTCGTAGTGGTTGCAGTTTCTGACAGATACAAGTTAAATATGAGCAGAAAGCCGCATTCCTGTGGTCAGTGGAGACATGGCTGAAATGCATTCTGGTGCCAGCTGATGTCTGTAATCTGCTGGATCAAAAGAGACCAAACTAAACTAAGATTGCCACACTGGACTTTCACTGCATTCACATAATCAAATGCTTCTCTGAAAATGAGGCCTGCAGGTAATTCTGTGTTATTGTTCTCACTTTGATTTGACTGGTGTGAGCCTCTTGTCCTGTGTCTGTTGCAGTATGAACTTGTAGAAATGAAATTACTCAAGTTCTGCTTGCTGTAGTGGTATTACTACTGTTCCTGTAAGATTGATGCAATACACAATGTATCCAAGCATGTGGTAGCTACAGTCCAAAAGCTTTTAACTCTAAAATATCTAGCAGTTATGAGGATACCTGCACTATGGCCACAAATCCATCAGAGAAGGTGCCTCTGAGGATGGCATTACGTGTTGTACCAACTAATATTTCCTCTCCATCCACGTCAGCAATGGTGCGGACTGCCCCAAACTTTTCTGGAATCTGAAAGATATAATCGTATTAATCAACAAGTATTTATGTGACTGTAACTTCAAATACCTCTCTAGCAACAACGTCTCTCTCTCTCACACACACACACACACACACACACACACACACACACACACACACACACTGTGGTTCACCTCACACTCTCTCTCAGGTGCCAGGTCGGCGCTCCAGCGGATGATCTTGCGATCTTTCCCACCTCCACTGAGCAGAGCGCCACCCTGCAGGGTGCAGAGGGTGAACACGCTGCCTTCGTGGGCTCTGGTCTGACGCATGATCTGGAAGGTCTCTGAGGCAAATGAAAGACAAATTAAGCTGATTCAGTGTATTTATAAAGACAAATGAGGTTCAGAGGTTTAATCCATCTGAAAAACATTTCACATCTCAGTCAGGTGAATCCTGTTCACTTTCATTTTTCTTGAGCTGTGTCTATAAGTCCACCAATAGAAAACATAATTAGAATGATACACTACAGTACAAACGGGAGACGGTCCCACAATTCACAGTGTATGTCAGGTCAAAAACAAAGACATGAAGTCCAAAGAATTCCCTGTAGACAGCCACAAGAAGATGTGTTGAGCATGGAGTGTTCCCAGGAGAACAGCGGCCTTTGTGAAACGGAAGACGTTTGAAACCACCAGGACTCTTTCTAGAGTTGGCTGCTCAGCCAAACAGAGATGAAGTGAGAATTGTTGAAGAACCTGGCAGGGGGACAAACATCTCAGTAAAACTGCATCAATCAGGCCTTTGTGGTGGAGTGGATAGACAGAAGATAAACCGTTTGGAGTTTGCTAACAGGATTTAAAGGACTCTGAGAGCAAGAGAACAAAGATTCTGTCGTCTGACGTGGAGGTTGCTCAGAACTGAGCAGGATGAAGGATGAAGCCAGTGCCAGAGTACACAAGACTGGAGGATTCAAATCAACACTGGAGTGTCTTCAAGACAAGTGGACAAATCTCTGACTGTGCTTGAGTCGTCCAATCAAAGTCCAGACCAAAACCACACATAACATCGGTGGGGAGACCTGAAGATGTTTGCCATCCAATCTAATGGAGGCTGAATCCAGACTTGTGAAGCTTGTATGTGACACTCACACAAGAAGGGACAACATGAAAAGCAGATTTTCATGTTCTTATTATGGGTTATTAAGCAGAGACTGATCATTTTATTTGTGGGGCACTTAGTATAATTTCCCATGTATTCATTTTTCTATACACTGACCTTTGGCTCCTTTACCCAGAGTTTTGATATCTGCAGCTGATTTTCCCCACGTCAGGATGTTTCCTTCAGAGTCTCCAGTCAGAACATCTCCAGTCAGACTAAAAACAAAGCACTGGATGAACTTGGGTTTTTTGTATTTCTGAAACAGAAAAGAAATAAGACTGTTGTTCATAACAATATTAATATGCAACATTTAGTTTTTACTCAGGTCAGGTCACACAAAAGTGTCATTTTTGAAGGTGCAAGAACCCAAAAACCTTTTTTCAACACAGATTTTAGTTTCTATTGCAGTGTAGAAAAAATTACAACATGGAAACAGAGTTTGCAATAATAAACCTCATTTCCAGCTATTAAAATCTAAATAATTAATAATTTAAATCAAATCAGTGTTTGATTGTAATTAGGTTTTACACTTCAGAATGCACGTGACTAATCTTAATATGCTCACTTCTCTACATCTACCCTTACTTCCCTTTTTGACTTCAAACTGAGGAAGCTGTAAACCTCTGTAGGACGTACTTATACAGAAACAATGACTAAAGCTAAGCTGATGTCACAGGTTTAAAAACTGGACACAAAAGTGTCCGTGTCTGGATGAACACAAGTGAATCTTACTCCAAAGATGCCTTGTTTCTTAGTGAACTGTCCTGCGCTGAGGGTCCAGAAGTAGACATGGGATTTACCACAGGTGATGATGTTGGTGCTGTCGCTGGGGTTAAACTCCACAGCAAACACAGCCTCATTAGTACTCTACAAATACAACAACACACAAGAAAACATTTGTTACACACATTAACGTCAATACTGCACTCGCCAATTGTAACAGACTGAAACAAGCAGACCTTGTTCAGAAGACATTTGGCACAGACAGTTCAGGTCTGGGATGAGATACACTGAATTTGATTTATATTTCATATATTTAATATGTACACTTTAGTGGAGCTTTAAAAATGCTAAATCAATGTGTTTTCTATAAGTAAAGGATGAAAAAAAAGACAGGCTCTTTTTTCAACTTCCAAGGTCCAAAGATACATTTAAAGTTAGGCTTCTTCCCTTGCCACCAGACACAGGCTCCCAAGGTGTGGACACTGGTCTACAGGGATCATGTACACAGGACGTCCAGAAAGTCCAGAAGCATAATCTACACAAAAGGCTCCATTCATGGCTGAGTGCTGTAGAGTGGCAAATGGACTACTCCACTGCAGTAGAGAGGGGCTGGGTTATAATTATATTGTTCCTGTTGGATGAACTCCTATGTTTATACAGTGTGGGTGAGTTTTAGCCTGTCCATCCACGAGCTGCTTTCCCACACTGAACTGTTCTTCAAAAAACTCATCACACACTACTTGAGATGATAACAGAAGTTTAAACATGACCTATTCATTCACACGTACATACAACCAGACAAATTCACTGTATAAAATATTTACACTGTTACCATGACACCCAGGCTGAAATGGCTGTCAGGGAAGTTCTGGGGCTTTGGGACAAAGGTACTGCAACTCTAACTGAAGCTTCAACGGCTGTTTTTATATCTACTTACTAACAGAGGCTCTAAAGAACTCAGTGAGAGCTTTATTAGCCTATTTATTTACATTTTGGCAAACGGGCATCAATAAAAGTGAAGCTGGATTAGCTATTAACAGCTCCTGTTTGTAATGTATCTATACATGCACCACGGGATTACTGTGAAAACATAAAAACATGACGCTTCTCTGGCCAGTTCTGAAGTTATAACAAGAGTTTTTGGTGATTTCTATGCAGGTTTATGGACGTTTATTCACCACGGACATCTGAGACATTGATATACTGATATACAGTATTTGTGGGGGGGGGGGTTGATCATATGTGTAAAATGTGATGCAAGTTGTGGTAATTGGCACTAATGGCTTTAAAGTACCTTAACTGCATCAATGAGCTGTGTCACATCCTTTACTGATGCTGGATCTGATGAACGGCACCAAATCAATGAAACTGACTAAACTGGATTGTTTTGTACTGTTCAATTTGTTTGTAATAGTTTGTTGAGGTCAGCTTACATAAACTAAATTTAACACTCTGATGTGTGTTGAAGTGAAGTTCCATAGTTGTAAACATGTAGAAATATTTTTTTTTCTAAGCTCATTAAGTTCGACCTTACTCTGACTTTTCTTTACCTTGACCTCTGCATGCTTGGTCCCCTTGTTGCAGTCCCACACTGACAGCATGTGTTCATTAGAGTCATCAATCACACACAGGAACGCTCCAGAGTCCTGAAAACAACATCCACAAGAAGCACAGTCCAGTCAAAGTCCAAAAAACACAGCATATAATTACACAGCAGTAATCCCATCACTACAATTGTTTTGTCATTGTTTTAATGCAGGCTGTGCTTTCATCAACTAATTATTTCTTTCACTCCATGTATCAACTCACAGCAAAAGAAAAGGCAACTGATCCTACTCCCCTCTGAAAGGTTCCCAGGCCAATCTGCTGCAGCGTGACAAGGGTGGTGGAGTCCCAGATATGAACACAAGGCTGCAGGGGCTAACACACACACACACACACACACACACACACACACTTTTAAATGACTGGTTAAATACACTGGAATTAAAATGCAGCAACACCCTACTGCCATGACCAACTCTCAAAGCAAACTGTACTTAAATTCATGATAAAGCATTTAAAGATGTTTGCAGAGATATGACAGCACGTGTCACCTTGCCATCTTTATCCACTCCTGCCGTCTGCCCAGATGCCACTCGCACTTTGTCAGGATGGACAGTAAGACTGCAGAAAAAAACAACTCAATTATTTAACTAAATCATAAAAGAACTTCATATCATATTCATATCCACTTTAGCTAAGCAGGAATATTAGAAGGTATCTTCTCAAACAACTATATGCTGAAAAACAGGCTAAATAGCAAAAAGCACATAGATTATTGTCTGATTATATCAAAATGTCCTTGGAGCTGAAGGTCAGTACCTAAACATCTTTTTTTTTTTATCTCAAATCTAAAGTCATTGTTTGAATAAACAGAGAACTGTACTGTAGGAAAAAACTGGTTTGAGGTGAACTGCCTTTATACAAATTTATGAAATACCATACTCTTGTTGGACTTGGGTCAGGTCCAGCAACTACAGACAGAAAAATGTGTCCCTTGACTTTCAGTTAATGCAGCCAAAATAAGTCAGTTAGAACTGAGATTAAATGTGACTTGTTAAAGAAAAGGCCTTTAATCCCAGTGTACTCAGACTGTACTGAAATGATGGTGTTTAAAGTCAGATGTGTATAAGCACAGTGTATCATGCATGAAGCAGAAGGACAGTCCCATCTCCAGGGCTTTACTTAAGCCTGTTCCTTTTATTATCCTAGCTGTCAGAAACACATCACATCTATTCTTTAAGCTCAGAGTTGTTGTGTACAGTGTTGTGGTTAAAGTGGTCCAGGTGCATGAAGTAACATGCAGTGTGTTGACCACCTCCCACATATCTAGTACACAGTAAAGTACCTGCCTCAAAGATTCAAAGATAAGTGTTGAATACCGTGTTGTACAGTGCGAGCTATGGAAAGTCACATGTCACTTTATTTTCCTTATACTGTTTCCAGCATGTTAATATATCTTAATTTTAATATCTTCAAATGAACACCCTTGAAAGTCCAACCCCATCAACTGCCATGTCATTGGTACTAGACGGTACATGTTGATAGGTCATTCTACATCTGTCAAAATGGATTTTCATGAAATACTACAAGATTGTTTCTATTTCACATCAATGTATATTTGGTTGCCACCACTCCCATGGAGACAGTGAATTGTATGCTTTCTGGCCCCAGCATTAAAACTACCAACATCTCTAAAGCTCATTAGCAGACTAGTTAACCGTATCAGTTAAACAGAAATGTAAACGGACAGTTTGTGGTTGAAGAGGAGCATGGCATGTCTTAAAAGCCATGAGTGTATTCAATCACCTCTTCTTTCTGTGCAGCACCTCAGGCTGTCACCTGAGGTGAAGGGATTTTTATTCACTTTGTGCAGTGAGATGAGCTATTTCTCAATTTCCAGTATTTGGCCTAATCTAGGCTAACCACCTGCAGTCCACTACTTCTCGTCTCCAGAACGTGTGTGAGCACGTTAACCATATGTATATTTATTGCACCTATTGTTAAGTTTGATTTTTATCTTGACTGACAGCTCACATTCAGTTCTCTACTGACCAGCGAACGCAGTCCGTGTGTTTGCGATAGTGGCGTTGTGTGCGGTTGTTGATATGGTAAAGCACAATGACACAGGCAATGAAGTACACTGCCTCGCCCGTAGGAAGGAAGTACAGGTTGGCTCGACAGTCCCGACCCCGGTAACCGTAGCTGACATGACAGGGTCAAGGTGGTGCATCGGTTAAAACTGTTCACACAACAATGCATCATGATCAGCTCGTGTCCATGTGGAAATCTGAACATGAATTGCTCTTTGGCATGAAGTTGAATAAGTGATTACGCTATTTTAGATTTGTGACTACACACTGAAACTGCTGTATCTGAATGTAACATGAGTCTCATAAATATGAGCAAGAGGCTGAACACTCTGGTAGGATACACCCAGTCCAGCTCCAGTTTCTCTGAGGGCGGCTCCATTTTCAGGTCTTCATAGTTTTGGATGTTAGAGGGGATGTACATGGTAATAGGTCGGCCTCGGATGAACATTTTGATGGACTGTCCTGGAAAACAAGGAAAGAAGAGGAATAGAATAAACACAAAATCAGACTAATAAAGTTTCACTTTATGCACAATTCACTAATCCTTTATTTACCTCAATTTGGAGCGAGTTTAGTTATTTGAAAGTACAGTAGAGTGTGCTTTGCTGACATAAGAGTGAGTCTACCTTGGCTGTAGGTTCCTCTTCTGGACCCAGGGGATCCTGTGAGAGAATAAAAGCTCGAGGTCAGTCAGACAAATAAACCATAACATTTACAATAACAACAATAACATAAGATTTTAGTCTCAATCTGTGAGCTTTCGAGCTTTTACATTTTTCTATTTCTTTAAGGACTCTAGAGGGTGAAGGCAAGCAGCAAGGTTAGCAGAGTAGGTGTAGAAGACCCATCGTTCTTTTATTCCATCTGAATAGTTAGTCTAACATTCTGATGTCAGATTCCAACCATTGTGAAAGTTATAAGTTATTAGCTGTTTGTCTTTCTTGAGTCTAGATGATGAAGTCAATGAGCAAACTCAAAACGACTGATGACATCAGCACTCTGGACGTCATGCTATGACTCTAGACTACAGTTGTAGCTAAACATAAAATACATGCATTTTGAGCTGTGCACTCAGTGATTGAATAAGCAGAGCGACCTGGTGCAGCTTTGAGCAGGGGCAGTGGAGTGGACAAACAGGTCCGTGAGCGAGAAGTGGAAATTCTCAGCAGTCTACTACACTCGTGCTCGAACCAAGACGCATCACCATTAACAACCAGCTATGTACATGTGTCTCCGAGGTGTCCAGTAGATTTCGATTCTGCTGTGTCACTTCTGCTGACAAAGAACATTGGGGTGTGTGGACTTATTAAAGCATTGATAACTTCAATTCAGGGCTGATGACATATTGGCACGATGTGACATATTTTCCAGTAACGTCCCTGTTGAGAAAGCATCAGGACAGATTCAGCAGGCTCAAATTCATTTCTTCTCAGCTTCCAATACTCACAGCACATTTTGTGACCAACAGTCATTTTTAAATGTGCCCAGAACCTTTGTCATGTGTCTCCCTCACGTTTTACTGTCACTCGAATGTTAGAGATCTAAAAAGATACAATTATGCTAAGCACAAGTATCACTCAAACTAACGAGTTATGAAGAGGCATAATGTAAGACAGCACAGGAAGATTTAATAAACGTTTTCTGGCATCCTTCTCTACAGAGCTGGCCATCCATCATTCCGTCAGGCAGCAGCTTGGCTAACCACAATGGATGTGATTCCCGGCAGCACCCATGACTTGAACAGGCTCTGCAGTGTTTAGATTCTCACATTAGAAAAAGGGATGGAAGGTTTAAAAAAGGAGGGAGCAATGGCGTGTCGAGTGATGTTTCTGACCTTCTTAAAGATAGTCTCTAAATGACCTGGCAGTTTTCAGCTTGACATCAAAGTGCTGTAAAGCAGCTTCATAGTACGTCAGCGGTTTTCTATCACATCTGTGCTTGCAATGCTTTCGTGATGAGGCAAAAGAATACAAGGCTCTGCTTGTATAATTCTTTTATTTCTGTAAATTGACTTTCAACAACCTACAGCTATACAGTACAGTCAATCTTACCCACACTTTCAAAACAACGTGTCTGGCTTTGAGCAGCCATTCACAGAATTCTGACTATAACTGAAACTACTCTCACTGAACTTACATTATTAATAGAATCCTGCAACATGTTTCAAAATAAAAACACTTCACTTAGTAGATAACTCATCGTATGTAGAGACTATTAAACTGTGGTGAAAAAGTCAGAGAATATTTCATATTTAGCTTGCAACACTGTGTATTGAATGAATGAGGCTTAAATTACAAGGCTAAGCATAAACAGGCTGAAGTCCAACACACAATAAAAAACTACACTAACCAGAACTGTGGGCACAAGTACAGACACAGTTCAACTCAGGCTTCGCTAACGCTGAAGTCAAGACACATGAACACATGGGAAAAGGCCCTAATTTAAACCATCTCTTTTAATACCACAAACAGTACTTTACTGGGGAAACGAGTCTGTGATGTGCTGTTTTTGCACCGTACACCAGATAAAGAGGTCACCTGCCAAATAAAAGACACTGTACTTACAGTATGCTAACATCTACCCTGTCCTGTGATGTCTGACTGTAAACACTACCTGGCAGGCAGCACTGAGGAAAAACTGCCAAGAACAATACTTGCACCAATGTTGTTGATGCTAATGTTGTACCAAAACAGTATTATGGATAAAATTACAGTAACTGAAATGATTTCCAACAGAAGCCTACATGAACACAACAGTAACCCTAATCCTATGTATGACACAATACTGAGAGAAACCTGCTCATTCAGCTCTTTGTTGACATTACTGTGATGGTATCTAGTCTGTGCGCAGGTGTGTCTTCACCGTTCATATGCAGGAAATCTCGTTTTTGTGCTGAGTTACAACACAGGTGTACATTACTTAGAAACGTTCTTGTTTTGGTAAGAGAAGCAGATCCTTTGTACATTAAAATAACATCTAATTAACGAGGAATACAGTGGTAATATTGTAAATGATTATCATAGCTAGAGACAGACGTTTTTCTTTTTAACGGCTCTACACAGACATACAGAGGCCTATTAAGCTGTACAGACAGTGTACGGATTCAGCCCAATTTTTGACCCAATTCAGTCACGGCTGACTGATTTTAGAATCAGGCTGAAGTGGTCAAGTACGACAGCCGCTCGTGAGCACGGTCCCAATGCCTTATTAATCACCTGCTACCCAGACAACTGGATGAATCTCTGGCATGTCAGAAATTTTGGCTGGCTGTCAGTATGAACAGTATAATTCTTCTGAAATGAGCGCTATTCTATATGAGCCACTGCCAAGAAACTGAAAATCTCATTCAGCGTTGTGTACTACTTCATTCACTGTTTAGCCCAAAAGACAGCACTCTCTTTAACTTTTATAGCACAAATCTATTGGAACATGTCCACAAACGCACGTGTTTCGGCACTATGCCATCATCAGCGTCCAAAGTTGCACAACACAAAGTATCCTATTAACAGGTGAATACTATGACGTCATCTGATTGGGTGCATCACGCGCCTTCTACTCCAGCATGAGGCTTTCTGGACACGCACATTACAAACAGTGTACCCTAATGGGTTGAATGAAGAATTAGTTTTAAATTTGTTTTGTAAATACTAATAAGAGACTTGTAAGATTGGTGATCTACTATAGACCAACATTATTTCGCCAATGATTATTGTATTTGTCTATTGGATAAACAGTAACAGTATTACTCAATTTTTTCTTCACTTTTTCTTGCTTTTTTATGTAGGTTTTGTCAATTTGTTATGTTTTCTTTCCAAAAAGAACAGTTGTCTTTGGTATACGTATGTGCTACATACATCTATTGTTGGTTGTTGTAATGGCTTCATCTGATGTTTGTCTTCATCAGTCACTCAGTAGTCAACCTGGCTAAAACTGATCTAATAACACTCCAGTAACAGATCCGACACTAAAGAAGGTTATAATATGTTTCTGTTTCAGAATTGTTGTTCCAACTGTAAAATAATGTGTAATGTATAAAAAAATACTTTGGAATTCTTTTGAACTGTACAGAATTATTTATCTTATTTAATTTATCCCTGCTGACAGAAATGGGTGGACAATAGCAAACCACCAGGTATAAGACATACCTAACCTTGTTTTGAGGTATAGCCCAGATCATTCAAAAATACTTGGATATTACTTAGTACTAAATACTTCCTAAATACAGTTTCAAGATACTCTAAGATAAGAAAAAGGCTTAAAGATACATCACCTGCACTGGCAATCAGCTCTTTAGCTCGGCTGGGGAGACAAAAAAACAACCATTTCATAAAAATTAGTATCATTTATGTAGCAGTCCCTGTCTTCAGAGTCACATGATGTGTGTCTTTTGGATTTTCATGGTAAGGGAAATTTATTATTATTATTCACAGGGGCCATCAGTGTTCCAGCAAGTGTCTGTTTGATATGTGAGATATGCGAGGCTGCAGCAGCCATAGGAAAAAGTGATCTGTGTGCGTGTGTGTTGACAGCTGTGAGTGATGGCAGTGCGGCTCACTTCTCCAGGCTTGGCGAGCGGGTGAGGAGGTTGGTTGAGGATGCAGCCTTTTTATCCAGACGTTTTCTTTGCCTGTCCGTGCTCCCAAGTTTCTCACTGTTCCTACGAACTCTGGAACACCACAGAAAAAAAAATCAGCTTCAGCTTCCAATAAACATTCAGTGTGTGTGTCCACAACAACACTAAATCCCACACAGATGGATGCAATTATTACGCTAACTGCATAATATCTGTAAATAGCATATTTGACATCATGCATGTACACTCAGTAAGATGCATGTTTAGAATTATGGTTCACTACAACTTGGGTATCATTTTCATACAGTAGTTATTGCAATCAGTAATAACACTGGACCCAGAAAAATGGACTACTTGACCCCATTAATTACCATGTGTGTGTACCAAGCGTCAAGTTTTTCAATCTAACACTGTACATTTTATATGTTAATTATAATTGATTAATTAAATCATGTCTCTTAATTCAATATATGATGGACAAAGCCACAAAGAGTGTCCCCAAGTTGAAATAACTCTGAGTTACCTTTTAACCTGCTGCCTAAAACTAATATTAGCCTCCAACCCAAACCAACTGCTGGCCAACTGTAGAATAATCACATTTCTAAAACCTGTTTTCATGCAGAGGGTTGTAAACTGAATTCAACCAGGATAAATGAACACGAATATATACGCAGCCGTAATTAGTCATTGTCTCTAAGGATTACTTCGGACACCCCCCCGTTTCCTGGCGACATGCCATTGTACCAAAAGCATCACCAGAGGAAGTGTTACGGGACTAAAAAAAAAGGTCTGTGCGTCTGTCTAGCGTCACTGCCCTTAGATGTAGGAAGTGAAACAGCAGGCAACCAGCCCCTCCTTCAAAATGTCGGCACTAATAATCTTTCATTCAACAATTAAGTGTTGAATGTAGAGGCATGTAACGTACCTCAGCTTTCCACAGAGAGGCATGACAGAGCTGAGGAACTACAGCATATGGGATTCATCATCAATGAAAGTCCTTTATACTAACCACAACAAAGACCAGAGGAACACATGCATGCACAAGCAAATACACAAGTAAACAAAAGCAGCAGTGCTCTGGCACTGTGCTTGCTGATCGCTATTAGAAAAGAAAGGAAGAAGTCACTGGAAGAGATCACAAAGCAGAAATCACCACATGCAAGAGATCCTTGATTCAGGGAGGAGAATGTTAGAGGACTGATTCAAAGATTAGAGTAGAATTGCACTTGAAAAAAACAAGATTTCTTTAAGCAGTTTTTGTGTTTATGCAAAACCCAGCTATGTGGTAGACCCTCAGTGGCACTGTGTCAACACATTATCAAGGTAGTGGCTGCAGTGTGACAGACACTGTGATATTAAAGATATTAACTCATGTTTGTGCATTTCAAAACATTTTCTATGCTTACACTCACGCTAACCCCCGACCTTCCTTGTTCAGTGTATACATGCTGTAATCCTAACCCTCACATCACATTTTCCACTGGGCTCAAATCTCTGTGTGCTGTGAAGCTAACCTTGGCTATGTCACTCAGTGTGGACAAATGCCACTATTATGTCTCGCTACAGCTTTATGTTTTCCCAGCCCCCTGTTCAAACACATGGAAAAGAAAGCACATGGAGGCTGGAGGAAACATGACGACAGAGCGTGTCGTTCCCCCTCAGGTTTCCTGCTCTAACATAACGTAATTAACACCATGGCAACCTGAGGGTGACTGTTTCATAAGAACTAGAACTGGGGTTTGCAAAAGCACAACTCAGAATCAGGAAGGGAATTGATTTGTCCAAAATTAAAAAATGAAGTCATGCAGTCAATCACAGGACAGATAATTATTGTTAAGACAGCGGTGGTGAAGCGAGGTCACGCACAGAGCCGTCTTCTCTCCTTCGCGGATAGGTGACAGGGGCCCGTTGCGTGAGCTGATGTTCTGGTCGGAGGTTTTCACTGAGGTTGAGGCAGGGCCCGACTCATCTGGGGAGCAGCTTCTATCCTGGAATTCCTCCTTTTGGAGGCCTCTTATTGTGGTGGACTGGATGGGCTCCTCCACTGATGATGTCCAGTTCAGCTCCTTTTCCTGCTCCCCTCCTTCTTCATCTTCCTCATACTCCTCTTCCATACCAGGGACACGGTGGAGCTTTACCCGGGTTTCCTCAACAGGCAGGGCTGAAGGAAGAGCATCTTCCAGGTTCAAGCTCTGGGCTCGTCTGGGGGGAGGGACCCTGTCCTGCCCAGCATCCTGCCCTGGAAGGCTGGGCTCTGTCTGGGTCGATCTGTCGAGTGTTGCTGGTCTGGGTTCCATTGACACAGTGTTTCCTATGTGACCATTGGCATTGGTCACAATGCTGTCTGACAGTTGGCTAGAGATGGTTCAGAGATTGAGATCAACACAGAACAGTCATACAAGCAGATTACACAGACATCACATGAGCACAACTGGCATCTAATTGGACCAACGTGCCAATAACAAGCAGTGTGTACAGTATGTACATTAAATATGATAAAATGAAGAAGGCTTGGCGTGTAGGTTGAGTACCTGGTGGTGGGGTGGCGGATCCCATCGAAAGCTGAGCTGGAGGACAATCTCCTACTGCTGGTGCAACCATCTGAGCAGCACACTTGATTCAGCACCCGTGCAGCACCCGGGTTCACTGGGAAAGATATTAAATATTTATCATTTTGCACTTTTTATGAGTTTCCATGAAGTCTGAGTAAAGATTAGACTGAGCACCATCTGGAAGTTGACTATTCGATAGTGCCAGTACAATATTCAATTTCACCAACATTATGGGTTCCTAAAGGTTGAACATCCACATGTTCCTGTTATCCATGCAGTTACTCCAAAATCTGAGAACAGTGAGATGTGCACCACTGCATAAACGACCATTTCTGCTTCTGTTACAGGTGCAAAAACGCCACAGTGACGTCACTGGGCAATGTTTTATCATCAGTGTAGCACCGGTCTGTAGAGTGGATAGAGCACGTTCATCACTCACCTGCAATGAGCTGCTGCTTCAGCACTGGAAGAAGCTGATCATGGAGGCGGATCCTGCGCAGAGCGTCGGCCAATGAGGATTTCAGCAGTGTGATCTCATCCTCCTGAGCCTGCAGACGCACCTCCATCATGGATGCTCTGTCTGGGAACTCAGCACTGCTGTCTGCAGAAACATCATCTACAAAAGAGGTCAGAATGGAGTTTCATCAATGATGCTGTGAGAAGCAGGGCTTACTGTAACTATGGCTCAAATGAGCCTGAAAGAGTGACACAAAGCTGTACTGTGGTTCAGGAAGAAGGTATTCACTTATCTTCACTTATAAGATCATTGCTAATGGTTGTAACAAAATTAATTCTGAAGTGTTTAGATACAGCTTATATATTTTAGATCAACTGATTGGGGATTGGTTTCTTTCTGTTTAACTATATACTTTTGCCCTTTATTGTAAAGTGCCTTGAGAAGATTATGTTGTGATTTGGCACTATATAAATACAATTGAATTGAATATTATAGCAAGGCAAAGATTGTAGACATACTGTTGAGGCAGCAAAGAAGTTTTTCTCTCCGAGTGGCCAAGTCAGCCACCTGATCTGGCCCCAACTGAGCTTTTCATATCTTGAAGACAAAACTTAATCTGAGTAGCGTGAGATAAAGCAGGCTGAACTACATGCCTGACAGAGCATCACTACATAACATAACCAGGAAGTGGAGATTTCTATGAATCACGGAGCCAGTGTGTACTTTATACTTAATTTACATATCAATGCTGTGTCCTAAACATTACAGTGCTCTGAAACAGGGAGATTATGTAAAGGCACTGCTACTTTCTACATAGTTATAGCTACATAATTATCCTTAAATAAAACCACAAAATGCACTTTTTAGGCATGTGATTATTACTAATCTGAAACTGTGGAGAACACAAGTAAATGGATCATTTTACCAACATATGGCCACCAAAACCAACATATTGTCCACTTTGGAAAGGAGTCCATGTACCATGAGTCAACTTCCACATCCCAGTGTTCCCAGGAGCACAGCGGCCTCAATTAAACACTGGCTTACTAAATTCTTGTCTCAGAAGAGACACAGCCAGTTCTTACTCAACACTGTGTTTGTTCAGGAAACATGACATTTCTTTGCTTTTACTGTACCTTTGAATCAGAGTATTACAGCAACCAATTATAGCTGACACTGCAACCTTTCCAATGCACCCTAACCTTTGCAAACGGAAAGACCAGCCTGTCTCTTCTTTTTCTGTGAAAATTCAGAAATCATTTGTGTTAAACAAAATGAGGGAAGTAAAATTATACTATAGACATCTTCTTCACTGTCAGGTCATTTTGTCTGGTACTTTAAAGAGGTTCAACCTTGGTATCAAAATGTTCAGTTACAGTCATTACAGTCATTACAATTCATTACATCAGTAAATGTCTGGATTACTGTGCATGATTTCAGTACAGTCCTATTTGAGAGGGGATTCCAGATGCTTAGAGCACTGTACTCAAACAGAGGAGCTACTCAAAGACCCTACTGTGTGAGTGTGTGTGAAGAAGAGCCACATTTCTGGAGTGTGTGAGTGCATTTGTAGCACATCACTGGTTCTGGTCTAAAATGTGTTCATGTGTGTGTGTCCCTCTGTTTTTGTGTCACAGGATGGAACAAATCTTGCTCAGCCATTTGACGTGTTAGTTTAGCACTGCAGCCCAACATAGCACAGCCGTTAATTTAACGAGGATTTCTAGAGAAATGGTCCAACCACACAGTAATGAGTAGGTAAGAGGCCCTCAGACACCACTCCTCTCTATGCAAATCCTTCACGTTCCAGCAAAATGTAACAAATAGAGATTCACAACCTGGAATTACACTGTGCTGGTAATTGTAGTCTACATCTCCATTTTCACATGGATCTAAAATTGGGCACTTCACAAACTTAACAGATGCTCCCCAGAGTTCCTGCTCTTCTTGAGCTGCTTCAGAGTTGAGTCATCGATCTAAAGATTGCTGCTGGACACATCAAAATAAAATGTATTCTAGTAAGATTAAATGATCCATCACTTAAACAGAACCACAAAGCATTAGCTGTGGCTGCAAATAGACCTGGAATCAAAGGCCAGAGAAGGTCAATAAAAACAGTGTAAATACATGAGCATAACACCTACATGAAAGAGAAATGTTGAGTAGTGTAGTGTAGGTGCATATATATACGGGCGACCTGTAACCCTAACCACAAATCTCTCACACATCTGAATATTAAGAGACACTAAACGGTCCAATTCTAGCTTTGTTTAACCACAATCTTAACCAGTTTATTCCAGGTTATAACAGACAGTGAAAACTTTTTTATTAATGAATGCTGATCTAAAATTAACTCTCAGTGTTTGCATGCAAACTTAACTCATCACTGCAACACTAACTTCCTTGTAGCCTTTTCTAGGAGCTACACAAACATCGGTCTTGACAGACATTTCATCAGTACTACATTATTCAGTGCTCTTGTTATTGTAAATGAACTTGTCTCAGCCCATCTCCTTCACAGCAGTTAGGAATTTATTACTTTCCCAAGTATGTCAAAGAAGCAGGAAAACAAACATTGCAGCCTTTAGTCATAGAAAGCTAATCAAAACCAAACATGTTCGATTTCGCTTTGTGTCGCATCCTCAGCGACTGAATCAAACAACGCTCCTGCAGTCAAGTGTGTGTCAATGCACACAGCTCACATTGTCACTAAAACATGGAGCCCTACAGGTCAAACGACATTAATGGAGATCCACACATCTACAAATCTACCAATTTCGGAAGATCACAATTATGAATCCAGGTGGCTTCTGATGACGTCTTCTTTTGGTGCAACCGTTTCATTGGAACAGGTCTTTCATCATCAGTGCTGTTGCACAACATCTGGAGCTGATCCAGCTCAGCAGTGCCAGAAATGTGACTTACAGCAGTCAAGTGATCTCAGGTCAGACATTAACAGCTCTCATCTTTTCTTTTATTACGTTGATTGAATCAGATTCCTGGATATAAAGAATTACACACATGTATGCAACAATACTCCTACTACTAAGCAGGAGTAACATCGGAGAGCAACTGCTTGTAAAGAATTTCCCTCTGGGATTAATAAAGTTTTTTGAATCTTAAATCTACACAGTGGCAAAAAAAACTATGTGAACCCTCTCACATACATTCATTCCTCTGTCTGACTGTTTTTATGCACCACTTCTCTCATCATTCTAGCAGCTGCCACCCCCCACCTTCACCACAGTAACCCCAGGCTTCCAACTCATCCTCCACAATCAAAGTGTTATCAGCTTTGCCCCCTATGTTAACTCCTATGTTGACTTTTGGAAGCACAGCTTACCGCTCTCGTCATTTTGTAAGGTTTTGGAGGGCTAATTTCATACTCATAGTATGTGATTTTGTAATGAAGCAGCTGGTTGATCCAAAAATTAGGGAGGAAAGCCACACAGGCACGGGACTTTCTAGCTGTGAGGTGATCGTGTTAACCGCTACACCGCTGTGCCGCCCTGTGTGGATGTTTGACTCAACTACAACAACAGTCATAGTATTTTGTCACTGGCAGCAACTCTTTGAAGTTTCAGCAGCTTTTTTTAATACAGTCCCAGGTATGCTCAGTATGATACTTTTATCGTAGAGATTCGCTGATCATATTTATACAGTAATTATTCTTATAAGTAGTATTTTGACAAGGTTTTCTTTATTACACTGCACACCTTAGGCTCACATTATGTCTCCACGGATTTGCAACCTGGATAGTAACCTCTTGCCAGAGCAGTAAAAAGGAAGTATTTCATGAAGTGACTTAAGCAACTAACTGGGATTTTCCACTGAGACCAAACACACACACTCCCTGTATGAGTACACATACCAATACCCACTGTCCAGCCTAGCACTATGTGCAACACATACCGACGGTCCTTTTTTCTCTGCCAGTGCCATTTCTGATCTTCAAACTCTGGGTATCTGCTGATTCTTACAAAGAACACTGGCTACGGCTTATGTGGATCGTCCCCATAGATCTGACCCTTACTGGATCTATTTAATGAGTTCAAGATCAGAATCTAGAGAAAAGCTTAAATAATGCCAGGGCAGACTTTTTTGCCAAGGCAGGTTTAAACTCAAAATGAGGAGCGGGGGAATTACCTTTCTATAAAAGAGAGCGGGTGGGGAGAAAAGCACAACATTTTCTTCAAAGATTCAAGTCACTTTTGAAAATATCTGGAAAAATCATTCAGACAGTATCTCTGGCTGCAGATGCCACTGACATATCCCTTGACAGTATGTGGATGACCTGCCAGTTAACTAAATAATAATGAATGAACAGATATCTCCTGAAAATATTTACTGCAGCAGCAAAAAAAGCAATCATTAGTAAATGTTTACAGCCTAACTTTCCTCCTGTTATTGAGAAATAATCACCATGTTCCATGTGTGGCTACATTGGAGGCGTTTGTCCTCATTACATGGGAGTCATGTTTCTGAAACATTCTGTGGACTGACTAATGTGCTAATATGAAACTATTTGGGAATAACAAGCAGCGCAATGGCGTAAAAAGGGCACTGCATACCAACATGGGAACATCCGACCAAAAGTACTGTGTGGTGGAGGGTTAGGGTATTATCAATAAAAGAGCTGCCACATCCATGGCTGAACACATAGCTAGTCATCACCTCTGATCCTGCTGTGTGCGAGGAAGATTAATTCGTCTCTCACATCTAGCACTCATCTTTTGTCTCAACGTGGTTTATGGTTGAAAAATGAATAGCTATCTAACAAAGGAATATCCGGATGTTTGGGTCCAGCTCTACATTCAACAACAAATACACTGTACACTACTGTATAGGGATGTGCTTCAGTAATTAAAGGTCAACATCAACAACGCTTTTTTTGAGGGGCATGTGATGCAATGACATCTCAACTAATCGATTAATCGACTTAAACTGGATTGATTAGTTGACCTCAAAAAATTCCCATCCCTACTGTACAACTATTGTACTATCTGTGCTTATACACAAATGCACATTCAGTATGTGCACATTTACTGAAACAGCATTTGAGCTCTTTGTCAGATGGATGGAGTTTCTAGTGTTTCTTTCAGGAATAATGTGACAGCAGTTTCATTATAGTGAGGCTGAGGTGTAATTCCAAATGTCCACATACTTTTTTCAGCCACTGCAACTGATTGCACATAATCTTGTTGAGTGCTTCAGTTTAAACACTGGGTCGTCCATGCGTGTGCAGAGTTTACCAGCCATCCTCAATGCTCCTCATTAAACTCTACCTGATGATAAACAATGAAAACACTTCAGTCCTCTGTTTGTGATGCTGCCGCTGAAATGTGGACGGGATAGGCTGAGAACAAGCAGAAACACATGTGAACTGCTCATTTTCACTGTGGACCTCCTGCTCATTTCTGCAGGAAAAACTAGCCCTCATCAGTCAGAGAGCAGCATCAAAGCCCAGCTAACATCATTAGCAAATAAACAAGTTTCACCCTGAACCACATGAACCGCATTCAACGCCAACACTCAGACAGTAATGGATGGACATATTACTATTAAACCATCCTTGTCAGTAAATCTTCCATGTCTTCATTTTGATCATGTGAGGTTCTGCCATTTAAAACTTTCTCTTTTTCATGGGAGTTGTTTTTTTATTACATCTCTGTTTTAAAGATAGTGATGCTGGAACTCTTTGGCTGTTTCAAAATGAAACACTGGATCTGAACCAGGGTAAAATTCAAACTTCAGCTACGCATGTCAAAGACAGACATCCAGATTTGTTGTTAATTTAAAACTAACAGTATGTTGTTAAAATACTAATATCTTGCAAAGCAAAAATGCAGTTGCTATCGATCCCACTGATCTTTACTGTATAACAGCTCTGAAGAATAAAAGCTAATATAATACTGTAGATCATACAAGAGAAGCTTGTCCTCTTTAGCTGGGACGTTCTCTCGAGCTCCAACCACATTCTGTACATCTGGACAGAAACCAGGCTCAGAGTCATAACTCTCAGCAGCTGCACCAGATATACATGTACTGTATGCAGTGAGGTCCAAAGGTCTGGGACTATATGAAAAACTGACCTGGAATCAATCAGAAAGGTTGAGAAGGTAGAGACGCAGTACATTCAACAGTCAGTTTTAATCAAATTCAGGCAATTGTGATGTCATGCCTTTGTACAAATCTCAGATTTCCTTATCTAATGAAGCACACGTTCAGATGATGAACATGAATTTGATCGACACATCAGAACCAAGTGAATCACATCACAGTCATTGTTCAACTGTTACAAGTTTGGCTGCGTCTCAAGTTTCCTGCAGAACATTGCTGACTAAGCAGCGAAGTGATCGTGGAAAACAACATGGCATCAGAACTAAGTGAAAGTGTCAGAAGTCAGATTGGTATTGTCCAAGGGGGCAGTGCATGGCACTCTAACACAGTATGTGGAAACTGGATCAGTTGTATCCAAAGCACAATCAGGCAGACCGCACTACTAGAAGATCACAGACCAAGCTGAGAGAAGGAAAATCCACTGCATCACAGATACAAAACATGGTAAATAAAGAAGGATGTAGCAGTCAGGAAAGAAAATGGCTAAGATATACAGCACAGGGCATCAGTGATTAATCACAGTTTGACATTTATGGCAGTTGCAGAAGGCTATAGGAGAGACAGCAGCATTTCTAAGACAGGACACATAACATTGCTGCCTTCATCAATCTGATAACGCGGCAGCTTTCTGTCAGTGAGACAATTGTCACGTTTGTTTTAAGGTACTCATACGTAATAATCTACATGACAGATTCATGGTGTGCACTCTGTATTTCATACACTAACCAAGGCCCAGTTTGGTGTTGATCACAAAGATATAATATTTCAACACTAAACTTCATTAACATACACAATAGTCTCCACTTGGTGAAACCTCTTATTTAAAAACACTGCAAAAGGCAGGACAGTGATTGGATATTTAAAGAATTTAATCCAGGCCACAGACATACATTACATGATATAAATCCTGTGTCTTTCACTAAAAAAATTAATAAGACATTAATGTGTCAGCTGCTCTGTGTGTTCTTCAGTGCTATAAATTCACTAAAGCGTAACTGAAGAGTCCTGATGAGCTATGAGCTGAGTAATGAGCTGTACAGATTTGGGTTGTTATTATCAGTGATAGTGATGTGACACTGAGACTGACTGCTGAACTGTAGCTTTACAGAAAGACTGTCTACCATTGGAGCAGACCCAACATCTGTGTGCATCTGCTCAGTTCTCCTACAGGAAAGGCACACTAAACAGGAAGTTTCCCTCCAAACGCACTGTTTATTGGTGAGTTTGTCCTCACTGGGAAAAAGAAGCCTGGATCCATCTGCAACTCCTGCACACACAGTAAACATCCATCTGATAATAAAAGGCAACTGTTAGGAATGTTAGTGAAAGTCTTGATACTGTAGTCAACATACAGCACATCAGAAATGTTGCATCCAAGTTTAGTTTCTGTGCAGACTATGTTGGGAAAAGCTCTTTTTAGAGTGCATGTTGTATTTATGGTGAGGCTGTAAATACACCAGTCTGGTGGCAGCACACCCACTGCTGCTATAAAAGAGCTTCTTCACAGGATCTGTTTTGGCAGAGGAAACCTGGACTTGGTAGATTTTGTACATGGACTAGATGAATAACAGCTATTAGCAGTGTTTTAATGTGGAACTGTCATGGTTAATGTCCAAATGTCCCCAATGTCTAACTTACAATCACAAATAAACATGTTATAATTACTAGCTAATTAATTAGTTTTTATACTTTAGATTTTATTTCAGAATATGCACATATATCAACCAGCATTAGTACAACATGAGAACCTGGCTGCTGAACCTCTAAATACAGTCTTGATGCATTGTAAATCAAAAACATCAGATGTGTACATAGCTTTACATAATTTATACATGTACAAACAGATTTGATAGGTTTGATATATTTTGCAGATATTTTCATGGTATGTGTGAATTTATGGGCAAATCCTGAAAACATGGCAGTGATGCTGCTCACCAGCCCCACAAGTTCTTCACCACATGTGGTTCACTCATGTTGATTTGTTTGTTTTGAAGAGTAATACAGTGAAAAATGAGTATTTTCCAGCTAAATTCACATTAATGTGCAGAGCAGGAAGTAAAGAAACATACCTCCCACATATTTTCCAATTGTTAGCAGGTTATTTTAACGTCTCATCTTTTGATAGGCTGAGCTTTTTTTGTCAAAGTCCATGTTAGGACAGTCACACTGACTGACTTCTTTTAATATATGTGGACTATAAATATTGCTCTGGCCACTTACCATCCTGCTCTCATGTGTTTTTCATCATGCTGCTGTCTGTAAGTCTACAGACCTAGTCAACATCCAAGCACACTCAACTAAAACAGCATGGTTTGTAAACAGGAAGACATTTCTAAAACGAATAAACTCATATAAGGGAACTGGTGCAATGAGCTTTTTTTCAATGATTCACTGGCAGAAAGCCGCACTGGGTCCCTGTGCATCATGTGACCAACGTGGAAGTTGCAAGGAGCAACAAAAATACTGATGTTTTCTGTGCATCCCTGCAACATCCACCCTATCAGAGTGCAGTGTCTGCAGCAGGGGCTATCTGTTCTCAGGAGATAGCAACACTCTCACAAGATCATGTGGAGATTCCGGCCTTCCTCAAACTGCCGACTATTAAAATATCAACATGCCATTTTTATTAGAGAATAATAACACAGTATACTTACAAACTGTTGTAAACATCTAACTGCAAGACAAGCCCACAAGTTCCCGTTTCATTCAGTGGAGCATACCAACATCTACACACACAGACAAACACACACATGCACACACACCTGCATGCATGATTGCTTTCCCGCAGTACTCCGAGTGTCTGGTTTTCTTGTTTCCATTTTTTTCAGCTACTAGCCAAGACTGCGGGTGAGTCATAGCTGTTTGGCAACACCTTAGGGGAAGCAGGAATTTGATCCACATAAGAGTCAGACAGCAACTGCAACTGGAATTCTGGTTAATACTCTGGGAATGTTACGGTGATTCAAAACTGCTACACAAAGTGTTTGCAGGTAACCCAACAGGAAATGAGGCAGATCAGGCAAGCATAGCAAATATGGCAGCCAGGTGCCTTTTATTTTGTCTTCTTGAAACACTTTGTGTTTGGAAGCTTAATTTGTTCGCTTAAGTTGCCAGCACTACAAATCAAATCAAATCAAGCCACATCAGAACAGCCCTGATCAGGCAGATTTCCTAACTGCTAACAGCCTCCTCTGCTCCTCTACGGACATGATTTTAAAACCACTTCGTAACAGAAACCAGGTCTTTTTACTAATTTAATAATTATGTCTCTGACAGACATCTCTGAAACTCACTGGCTGATACAGGAGCTAAGAGTGATTCTAACTTGAAAGCTAAATGAACCATATATTTTGGATATTTGTACTGTATGACAGCCTTCAAGAAAAAAATGTTGTGTCTGTGTAAACAACTGCTCTTATTTCAAAAACTCATTGAAGAACCAGAAGCTATAAAATGTTAACTCATTTCCTGGTTTTAGGAGTCATTGCTACTCCTCCTACTAGCTCTCCTTTACACACTGGTCTACTTTCTAGATGTAGATGTTTATTCCATATGGTTTAGTTATTACCAGTGTTATTAACAGCAAATAGCTATCAAGAGTCCAGAGGTTATTTTTGCCCTCAGGGTCGTCTCATTGGTTAATTCAGCCTTAATAACAGTAAACTAAAGCAGATGGGTCTACATCTTTAAGGGAGCTTGTGGAAATGCAAATTATTAATTTATGGTTCAGTTTATGAAGGTAAATGAACCGGATCAATTCACCGACACACTCCCAACAAGCCAGCGTGAGGCCTCAGAGAGGCTGGTGGTATTCAGATGAAAAGCCACAAGTATCTGATGATCTGAAAGCAGGAGGATTTGATTCCAAAGCTGGAAATACAAATCAAATCCTCTATTTGTTTTTCACTTTTGTGAAAGGCTCAGGGTCATTCCAGGTCTTGTGGGAGGTTGGCTGGCTGACAGCTGCACAGCCACACACTCTTGGAGTGATCGGATTCTTTGGTTGAGTCCCAGTGCACAGCTACAAAGCCGTTCTTGTCCAACTGGTTGATGTGCAGAACGAGTTTACAAAAACTCCCCTTTTCGTCCGGCCTGATTACAGCCAGAAGCAAAGGAAGCAGCACATAGTAATCAGTCTGGTATGAGTTCTAGTGATACTTTTCGTCTATGGTGAATCTGTGTGTAAAATGGGCTACTGCTTCTTCTACAGATTATTTCCACTGTCAAAAAACTGTAACACATGTAAAACAATGTGTGCTAGAATATCAGCCTCCAAACTGAAAGTGTATCTCATGTAGCAGTTAGTCGACAATCACATGCTGCATTTTCTCACAGTGTTCACCCACTCATTGTGCTGCTTAATGACCTCAACCACCTACAGACACCAGTTGTCCCAAAGCGCACTGCTTTTAGTTCTCCTCTTTGATTCTGACACCTCACTGCTGCTCAACATCCTGTACGCCCCTGCATTGGTGTCTGAGGTCCCATCTGAGAAATGAAACGGAGATCAGCATTGTCTCTATGAAAAACACTTTCACGTCCCCTGCTGCACCACAGTCCCTGTACTGTTTGAATGGCTGAGCTGTGCAACATTTAATTCACAGTGTTTGAAGGAGTAAACATTTAACATCAGATGAGTTGGCTCCATTATACAAATGATCTGAAATCTGACTCCAGCCCACAGCTCAAGTCAAACTTTTCATTCTACTAATTGTGTTTAAATTACAAACTTTTTTCACAAATTCAAAAAGAGCTGTAGAGAATAATCAGGCTAATTAGTCCAATCAGCATAGCTGTATATTAGTCTACAAAGCTTGTTATTATGGGGTCTAGCAGTTGGCACTGAGGGAATAAGTTAGTAAAATGAAAGCAGGGCTCTATGCTTGCATTGATTTTCATAAACACTGGTGTTAATATATGAAAACCATTATTGGGAGAAGCCTGAATCAAGTACTGAATTTGTTAGTCTAACCTTAATCTACAATTAGCGCCAGCTAATGAGAAGCTGCTAATGTTACATGGATATTTCTGCACCGAGCTTTGCTAATAGCAAGTCAGAATCACTCACAGAAAGATAATTAATCACACTCACACAGTTAGGTTGAATAAGTCTGACTCACAGGCGGTGGCTCCAGTCCATAAATGTTGTCGAAAGAAACGAGAACCTTCACAAAGCTGATGTTTGCATTAACATGGCTATTTACACAGGATGAGCACTTTTCACTCTCTAACAAAGTTATGTGGAGACCATAAACAGGAGTAGGAAAATAAAATTAGATTGTGGACATGTGAAGATACACCACAATGTTGCCCCTACCATTATACAACATTATACCCCCCCCCCCCCCCCCCCACAAGACAGTCAAGGTAATGTAATGTAATTCGATTTTCTGTACAGCACCAGATCACATTAGAAGTTATTTAATGTTTTCTTTCCTAAAGAACAGGTCTATACATTGTTCTTTTATTGAATTAACAATTCTCCTCTAATCTCTGTGTAGCGCATACACACACAGACGGAAACTAGTCCATCTAGACTAAAACAGTTTGATATGTGAACCTTCAAAAGGTGATTCTGATCTGCCCAAAACATTTTGCCTGCACTACACATTTCCTCATTTCCTCACTAACAGTAGTCAACCTTCTTAAATTAGGTTCTTGACTAGACAGGGGTTGAAAGTCAACACATGCAGTTGAGCTGCTCAATGCACAACTGACGTAAAGGATAAAAGCATCTAAAAATAAGTTTTAAAAAGCCTGAGGAGATGGTGTATGTGTAAGCTCACGGTGCTGGCAGCAGGTCAACACACTGTCACATCTTTATGCAATATATATATGCAAGACCACACTCGTTCCCCAAACAGATAACAAAACATGAATTATTCTGATGATGAGACATGAGCTGATCTCACTGAGTGAAGAGGGATGAGGATTATAATTACTGATTTAATCAGAGGCTGAATATGGGGCAGTTGAGAATGCAAGGAGAATTTAAAAATGTTTTACCCTTGATGACACTTCACTGTCTTCATTCAACAAAGACGCCAACGTTTCAAAGATCTTGAGAACTTTGACACAAACACACAAACTGGCAAATCAGGAAATATGTGATCAAACTATAAATCTGTCCATATGTTTGATTTTACTTGAGGATTGCACACACATTTGACGTTCAAAATAGCGTTAAAGTTTAAAATCCAGCACTAAAAATACAAACTAGTGAAACTCCAGTGAAACAGCATGTAATACTTAAAAACAGAAAAGGAAAACTGAAATAGATGCCATCTGCTGATGCAACTTCCTGCTGATCTCTGCACAAACTGCACTATGTCCCAAAACCACACTAGAGTAATGTTTGTTTTTCACAACATCAATCTTTCCTTCTTTTCTTAATAAGACAGTCTTTCTGACACATGCAGAAATTAACAAGAGAAGTGTACAAGAGACAGCTGCACCAGTAAAATCAGTTCAAAGCGGTTTGGATGCTGGCGATTTAAAAAACACCTCATTTTGTTATTTGATATGATTGTGGATGCACATCTCACTCACCTTGTAGTGTAAGAATTAGCACAATCTACCCAGAAATTTTAGTATAGCAAATGAGACACAGCTTCACTGTGTGGTACCTGTAGTTCTTCTCTGAGAAAAATATCTCTGGTTCACATGAAGTGATGCATTTTAGTTTCCTTTTTGTGTGCAACAAATACAGGGAGCTGTCAGATAAAAGGAGTGTGATTTATTTATGTGGGTGTATATAACAAGAAGTGACACTACTAAACCAAACCACACCTCGTCAACAAAACACTCAGTGACAAAGTAGTTCAAAAAAAAAAAGTCTAGCACAATCATCAGAAGTGTGGGGATTATTAAAGTATAGACTGAATAAAATGGTTCTGTACAAGCTTTTGTAAAACTGAAATGGCCTTACATTACCACAGCAGCACAACCATGCATGAGCACACCCTGGGGCTCTCCAACCTCAGCGTGACAAGACAACAAACATTTATTACAGTGAGTTTTGTCTGAGTGTTGGCTGTTATCAGTGCCTGAGAGCAGTTTTTGTGTACTGTATGTTCTACTTTATTGTAACTTAATAAATGACTCCCTACAGCACATGCTAACAGCTAGTAATGCAATACTGCTTCTCGAGACATTTGCTATTTGAAAGCAGTTTGTTTATGCTATAAAACTAAATTATGTAAATTATTTATATGCCAATTATTTATTGGCAATTTAATCAGTATTAATCAACTAATGAAAAAAACAAAAATACTGTTAGTTTAATCCATAAAAAACTTCTGCAAAACCTGTTTTTTGATCGGTGTGGGTAGAGACAAATGTTG
The DNA here is from genome assembly GCA_034779795.1 of Ctenopoma multispine. Classification (NCBI taxonomy): domain Eukaryota; kingdom Metazoa; phylum Chordata; class Actinopteri; order Anabantiformes; family Anabantidae; genus Ctenopoma; species Ctenopoma multispine. The sequence goes on along the minus strand of JAUYWH010000010.1, from coordinate 16,237,865 downwards.
GACATATCTGTGGACATCAGTGTATCGTGAGCTGTTCATATTATCCAACCCATGATATGGTGCAAGGCAGCTGACAGCAACACACAAAGCAATGGTGCATCCAGATAAGTAATCAAATCACATTTATTATGACACATTAGACGAGCATCATCACCATTAAAGGAAGGAACCACTGAAACAAGTGGCAGTCTCTGCGTGTTTGCATTTCCCTGACCTCCAGCACTGAGACACAGCAGCCTCGCCCACAGATGCTGGCAAGCATCCCGTCATATTTACTGCTCTCCACTGCTTTGCCACCCCACCATTTTACAAGACAAGTAAACACAACTTCAGCACATAAGGTGGGACAGCCTACAGATGTGCAACAAAAGCAGCATTGTGCAACTGTGTTAGTGCTCCCAGCATTGTGAGGAGAGAGCGGGTGGAGCTTTATGAACACGAGGTTGTTGGCTGTATGTAGAAAATCAGCTTGAAAAGGGATTTTTCAGCTAAATACAGGTGTCAGCTGCCTGTATATAAACATGAACTATCTGTTAAAAGACAAGTATTCTGCTCAAATGTTAGTCCGTGCATTAGTTTTGTGTTTTTAACCTGGTGGCAGAGTTTTCAGTGTGAGCTGAAACCATGAGGGCACGGCCTCAGTGCAAAACTCGATTTACAAAATAGATCATTTCATACTGTTAGCTAACTCTGATATCTGTCATTAAGAGAGAGACGGTGAAAAAAAATAAAAAAATAAAGTTTCAGTCACGCCTCAAATCGGAGCCATGTCATGTGCCAAAATAAATGAGTGCTGGTTGGAAAAGAGTTGAATTATTACGCGCTAAAAGCGAAACTAGCTAGCAGCAAGTGTTTACCAACACTTCAGGATGTGCGGCAGGTTTTACAAACACCTACACAGTGGCACAAGTGCCGCAGTCATTTTGTCAGCTTGTAGCCAGAAATTACCTCACGGTAGTAATAGCTGAAAAAAAGAACTGTTTTATAGGGCGTTACTTACGGTAACTTGACGGTAAATATAGAGCTGAATAGTTAAACCTTGTTTAATTCGTTGTAACGTTAGTTTATATACTGTATGCTCCAAACACCAATAAATTCAAATTCTACACAAGAACAACCTTTTACCAACTGCTGTCTTCCTCCTAATGCCACGAAAAGTGCGAGACAACTGTGAATAGTTACTAATAACTTATATTAATGACAAATTGTGATTTTATGGCAGCTGTACAGCCAGGTGTGCAGCCGAACAACCTGAACTTGACAGGGTTAAAATACTGCAAGTCATGCTGTTTGGCATGTGTCCGTTTGCGGAAAAGCTAAACATGAATTACTGCAAACATGTTAACGTAATTTGGCGTAAAGTGTTCCCTCCATAACGAACAGTCAGTCCGAGGTTTCATTATGCTGCTGTCATTAAACATTACTACACAGGAACTCAAAAGACGTTTCCATTTATTTACTCACCTAAACTGTTTGTATAGGAATTCATATTCCCAAGTTGAAGTTGCCTGAAGTTTCTCTAAAAGTTAAATCTGGACTGAAGAACGTTTTCCATGCTGTGAGAGGAGTGTCACAAGCCACATACTGGGAGCTGCTGTCAAAGTGCCAGGTTTAACAACATAAATGCCGGAAACAGCCGTTTGACTTTTCCTGTATGTACTTTATAACAATAAAATGATTTAAAGTAATTAAAAATTCACGTAGACATCCAATGATAGTATGAAATTACTCTAATTACGGGGAAATATCCTGATAAAATATCGAAATAAAAAACAGACAAATTGTTAGTTGAGTACTCTGGAGCGTCCTCCGGAAGTCAGGTACCTCATTATGGCCGACTTGACACTGTTCGCGTGAACGCATCATGTAGACGCATTATGATGTCAAAAGCTCTGCTTATTAACTATGTCAAACTGTTATTTTATCTCGGCTATATAAATGAGTAGAAATGTTATTTTGTGTAGCAAAAGAACGCAGCATGAACTTATTCAGGTCTCACCTCCGACTCTGTCCGACAGAACCCGAGGCAGTGCTTTGCCGCCACCACGCGACAGGGTTGTGTAGTTGTGCACGCGCCTATGTGAGACGTTTTTTATTGGAAGTGGACACAAATGGATGAAGAAGCTGTCTCGTGGGAAGACTGCAGACCGGATTTAAAGATGGCGCCCGGTAACTGGAACGAAACAGCCTGGCACATTGAGCAGAAATGTTCAGGATACCAGTGGCTTATACAATAAAAGGCTGATACATAATGACAAACGCGCTTACCAATGAAGCTAGATGAAAATATATGTACAACGTTAAAGGTTCCTACCTTAAAAATAGATAGAAGAAAGAGACATATGTTAAAAATTGGAAAATAAATAAATATTGATATATCAAAAACTGGGGGGTTACATATACACATTTAGTCTTAATTTCTACCAGGTGTAAATAATTATTCTGACAAACGCCTTAAATATTAAAGCTGGCAGTCTACACTTTGAGAACATCTTCCCCATTTTATTTCAAATCCATTATGGTGGTGTAACAGAGCCAAAAGTGAGACAACAGTGTAGGCTACTAATGTTTCTTGACTGTATGTCATCATCATCAGTGTAAAAACATACATTTTATATAATGTTTTTAACCAACATAGACAAATTTCCTGTGAATGTCTGTATGTAAATACTGTAACAATTAATCCTGAGACTGAAACAATTAGTTATATGGATGTGATAGTGATATTACTGATGGATGTGTTTTTGTACTTAAGTACAGTAATACAGATCTTTTCACTTAATTTATATTCATAACTAAATTTTTTATTCTATATTTTTCACCTTTGAAAGTTTGTTTGCAGTTTACAGCATAAATACAAAATGAGCACACAAAGAAACCTTGTTTTTAAAAGCTGATTTGAAATATTTGTTTTTTGTTTTTGGCAATAATTAAAAGGATAAATTTGTGAACAGAAGAAATGATTTTTTTTCAGTAAGTAGTGAGAAATCAGGTTTGTGAAGGGGTTCTCTCCTTCAATATGTACATGAATTAAAATTAACCAGACTTGAACCTGTTAGATTTATGCAGAAACTTTATTGTGATGATAATGAGACACATGTGGAACAAATCTGGTCTACACATGTACATTCATGTTATCAACAGCATCATGTTTTGCAGTAAAATACATTGACCTTTTAGAGGATGACTTGTACTTTTGTACTTAAAGTACATTTTATACCAGTTGCTTACTTCATCTTGATTACATAATTTGAAGCGGTACTCCGTCTTTTACTTCGCTTTCAGTTGTGATACATGTGATTAAATGTATTTACATAAATAAGTATAAGTAGTACTAATTTGCTCCTATTTTTCCTTTGCATGATGAGTCAGTTCAGTGTCATATCTACGAATATACTATTCTATGAAAACAGTGGCATTACTTTATTTTTAATTAATGTCATTCAAATTAAGACAACTGTAGAACTGATTTTTTAAACAAGTCAATACCAAAGTGTCCAGATCGCAGATTAGCGGAACATAAAATTGCGTTCATGTTTGTTTCTGTTGTTTCGGGGAGGTTTGTGTGTGCTGGACCCGGATGTTCTCCCGGCTTTTCAACATGGTGGCGTCCACAGAAAGTGATTTCTGAAGGAGACTAATTTCTTTGAACGTTCCTCGGTATTAATGGTGAGTATAGAGTGCAGCATGTGTAGCGATACTTTAGTACATTTCACACGTACACCTGTCTGTTTCTAGCGTCTTAGCAAATAGAGCCTTTATGATCAAACCAGACTCACTAATACACTGATTCATTAAGTTAGCTGAGTGTGTCACTGGATACAGTTTTGTTCATTGTCCCTCTACAGTTGAGCTTCCTGAGGGTCGGTGCGATGGCTCGATCATGAAGTGTGCCCGCTGCCTGCTCCAGCTGCGCGGTCTCAGACTGGTTGGCCGGTCAGCCAGGTCTGCTGCCCGACACGGGGCACTGGTCCAGTCAGCCTCCAGCAGTCAGGTAAGAGCGCTGCATAACACACAGAAAGCGGTACATTGTCACTAAGCAGAAATGCAATGCAAACCCTTTTCTTCATGTCAAACAATTCCCATGTGCAGAGCTAAACCAACAACGTACATATACTGCTAACATGTATTGTGTTGTGTTTATGTCTAAAAACATCTTCGTTGATCAACCACCTCCTGGAGATTATAACAATGTTCATATGCTCTACATTTGTACACAAACTGTCTGACAGTCAACTGCTGGAGTCCAAAGTCTTTAGATATATTTCTGCAACCCTTACCAGCCTGGTGAGCATCAACACAGAGGATTTCTGAAGTTCTCAGATCTTCTGTAATCTCCTTTGGTGGAGCTATGACACACAATATCAGACTGTGGTAGTGAAGACCTAGACCTTGGGTTCTTTGTATCTAGGTGCAAGACGTGTGTAAATTCAAATAGGTTCACAAACTTTCAAACCCCACTGCATGTTGTGTTGGATATTCCTGTTCCGTGCACATGTAAACGGAAAAAAACTTTCACTTGCAGGTGCTGAGGCATTTTCACATTAGCCCAGTATGCTCCGACAGTCGTCCTGCACCTGCAGAGTTTGTCAATGATGACAACAACAAGAGGGACAAGTTTCTGATCACCCATGATGACCTGTTTGAGCAGGTGGCCAAAGAGGCCAAAACCAAAGCCACGTTTAACAAAGTGGTGGACATCTTCACCAAGAGAAACATAAGACGGAGGGGTCACGTAGAGTTCATATACGCTGCTCTGAAGAAGATGCCGGAGTTTGGCATTGAGAGAGACCTCGCCGTCTATAACAAGCTTCTGGACGTTTTTCCGAAAGAAGTGTTTGTGCCCAGGAACTTTATCCAGCGAATGTTCAACCACTATCCCCGACAGCAGGAGTGTGGAGTGCAGCTGCTGGAGCAGATGGAGAACTATGGTGGGTCACTGTCACACAATTCAGGCAGTGAAGGCAGGGATGCACATACATTTTCTCCAGATAACCAGGAAATAAGTGTACATTCACAGTAACATAGCAGTGCCTTTCTAACTTCATTTTAAATGATTTCAGGTATAATGCCGAACATCGAGACCAAAGTCCTGCTGATGCAGATTTTTGGAGAGAAGAGCCACCCCATGAGGAAGTATGAGCGCATCATGTACTGGTTCCCTAAGTTCAAAAACATAAACCCCCTCCCTGTCCCCAACCAGCTGCCGGAAGACCCAGTGGACCTGGCCCGCTTCAGCCTGACTCGCATCGCTAACGACCTGGACGCTAAAGTTTCTGTTTACCAGGTACAACCAGGTGTTAAGTATGCTGCTGGAGGAAACGGCTAGCCTAGCTTAGTTCAAAGCTAAATACACCTACAGCCAGTTACAGTAATGACCAAATACAAGTATTAAAGATAACATTGTGTCATTAAGATCCATTTTCTAGCTTTTTCCAGTGCTTTCAGCTGCAGTCTTAATTCAAGCTTAGTGTTTAGATAAAGTTTTTCATTGTAATAATCAAACAGACTAAATGTGACAAAGGTCGTTTTGAGTAAGTTTTTTCAGTGATCTAGAATATTCACAACTCACTGTTCCACAGTTCAGACCCAGCAGGCAGGACTTTGGGGGAAATAACCACCTGCTCTACTTTGTCGATTACTTGAGGATGTGAATTGTGGACTTTTATTTTTTAAAGTTATTGTCATTCATTTTAGAATGACAAAAATGATGTTGTTTTGCTGTGCCCAATAGATGGCCTGTACAGATGTTTCAGAGAGCGGAGAAGAGATTACACTTCCACATATAGTAGGTATGGAGCCACCTTGTTAAACATCATACTGCTGTGGATTTAAACACACCAGATTAGTTTGACATATTACTGCAGAATGTAAACGTAGAACCTAGTGGAAAGAAGAGTTCAGCACTGCTGGTAACAAACCAGGACACTGCACTGACTGAAAAGTAATGTTTCAAATAGTATCATTTACATCGTCTATGTCACCAGGTATCCAGAGCCCCAACCAGATGGAGCTGCTGGCCAAGCACAACCCCAACAGGCCAGTGTTTGTGGAGGGGCCCTTCCCTCTGTGGCTGAAAAAGACCTGTGTGTACTACTACGTCCTCAGAGCTGACCCTGCTCCACCTGATGAGAAGGTGGGAGGCCCTCTCTTATCTTACAGTTTCATTTTAACAGCTGTTCGTGATCTAAACTGTCTGTCATGATGTCATGATGAATCCTTCAATACAAAAGCCAGTTCCCAAAAAATTGGGTTTTTCTACCTCAGAGTGAAAACTAAACTAAAATCTGTATTTTGTTGATTTATTTAAAATCTTTGACAATATTTTTGAACTGTAGGTAGTAAAAGTCTTTCACAATCTTGTGCTGGGATAATTCTCTGAAGCTGTTTGGCAGTAAGTGGTGAGACATGACCATGAGCCATTATTCTGGAATCATCCCGTCCTGGATGAATCTTCTAGGAGTTGTGTCCTCTCCTATGACGAGGGACTACGTTCTTCTGATGTCCTCCTCTGAACGTCACAGTTTGTATTTGTCACTGACTGAACTGCGTCTTTGTGTCTCTCCACAGGTAGAGGAGCCCTATGATGCAGAGAGGTGTCTGATCTATCCTATGCAGCTAGACCTGGATTTGGACCGTGACCTGGGGGATGAAGAGAGCTTTGATGTTGAAGACTGTAAGATATTCACAGCTTTCTTTTTAGCACTCTTACTGAACAGAAGCAACCGTTTGCAGTGTGTCATGCAGCTCTTGTGTGTGTCTTATGTGTGCAGTGGACGAGGGTCCAGTCTTTGCCATGTGTATGACCAGTCAGGGAGACCAAGCCACCCTCAACCAGTGGATCTCTGGCCTCCAGAAGAGCAACCCCGTCCTGGGTCAGGTCCCTACTTTGTTTCGTCTGGATTCTGGTCCCTGGGAGCTGCAGGGGGTTGACGGAGAGTCAGGCTGCACAAGCAGGCCTGACCCAGAGTCACAGCCTGAAGAAGAACCTGAGGTTATTATGGAAGAGGAACTGACGAGGAGCCAGGGGATGAAACTGTGACCAGCAGCCTGGCAGTGTTTTTAAGACTCTAAGGGACATTCCCAGCATCCAGTGGCTGGTTGTAGAAGGATTAGTCCATAGTGAGTCTTCAACCCTGTACCCCACTGCTCAGCACAACCAGACTCTTAATATTCTTGTAGGATCAGGAGTCAAATAAATTAAATGAAAACAGTGTGTAACTCTGTCAGTTTCATTTTAAGTGGTGAGACTGTGGTTCCCAACTTGCTGGACCCAAAGCCTGCAAGGGGTCAAAATATCACACTGACAGGTAGCAATAAATAAACCTTAAAATTAACTAACTAACTTTGTTCACATGACGAGTACCAGTGGAAGTGGGCCTTAAACATGTACTTGATCCTTAGTGTGATTACTCCACTACTTTCAGTGAGATGCTGAATGTGTGAAAAAAGATGTAAAACCACAAGACCAAATGTAGAAAAGGTTTATTACTGAAAAGGCATTTCAACATTCCCTTTGAACTGCTAAACAAGTCAGAATTACATTCTTTGAAGGTAAATGAGCTTAGTAACTTCCAGCTATTTACACTGTGGCTGTGCGTGACTGACGTCCACAGCTCTGTGCTCAGCATTTTATTCTTCATCAAAATCATACAAAATAAAAACAGAAATGAATTCCAGAGCTGACCTCCGATATACAACTGTTCATCCATTTACTACTCATGCAGGAAAGCTTTTGAATCTCCAACACTCACAAAGGGGCTACTTATGTAACAGAACTACCTATATGAATAATGCATCATCAGTAACCAGTTATATATGAAGAGATTCAATAAATAAAAGTGCTCAAAACAAAGTGAAACAGTGCAAAGAAGAAGCTCTTCTCCTGATCACTGTGGAGTATTTAGTGTATTTACAGTGCAGAAGGTTTTCTCTTGATATGTTGTCTCAGTACAAAACGTTCTGAAAGAATGTTCAGGGTTTGAACAGCATGTGCACTGGTGTAGCCGTCTAAACAAGGGTCTAGACCTGAACGCAAACCTGCCGGTCATGCACCTCTTACAAATATATGACAGTAAAGAAAGTTCAGTTCTTGTGCTATATGTGTGCAGCTGCGTCCTTAAATCAGACTGATACTGGGGCTTTCATCTAAATCTACTGTATCATTTCCTCTACCTGTGGTGGCTAATGTTAGACTAGCTGATTAGATAGATGCTGCCATGTGACATCACTCAGTCCATTATTTCTGCTTGTGCTGTAACCTCAGCACTTCACGTGTACAGTGTGAAACCCCAACAGAAGAGTGAGTTCGAGTAATGCTGCATGAAAACCTCTCACAGGTCACATTAATGCAGAAATAGTAATTCTGTAATTCTGTCAATCAATCCCCACAGTATCCACAATTCTCAACTTTGAACCTGTTCTCCAGCAGCGGGGGGGGGTGGTGTTCAGGATAGTTTTATAAGCTCACAGATGTTTCCTCAGTTGCTTTACTTGAGTCTTTAAAGCAGTGGTTATCAAAGTGTGTGGCGCAGAATGGTGACAGGTGGGGATCAAGTGTTTTATGGATAGAAACATCCCGATATTTCAACCACTTCTCTCGGTTATGATTCTGTTCGTGTAGTTTTTCGGCGGTTATAATGTGAAAATGAAAATATTCAGACACCCCTGAAGCAGCACCGGAGAACAGCATGTGTAAAATAATTTACCGTTATATTCTGACCGATCCTGACAATTAACGATCATGAATAATTTATAAAGTTAATAAAGAACCAGACACTCAGTCAACACTAATGACAAATATCATCTGGTTGGTAAAAAGAAAACCAGCTGTTCAATAGTTTGAGGTGGTTCCAGCAGAAAAATATACTTTGTAGAGTTTGTCACAAAGAGCTCACAGTCAAATGTGAAAATATGCCAAAACTTTATCTCCGTTTACAACAGCACCACAAACTTCAGTCTGTGACAGACACAAACCTTCACCATTTACCTGTGGGGTAATAACTAAATAAAAGAACTCAGTAAGATACCATATCGCTAAGACACCGTCCCCACAGCGATACAAACACCACAAAGATGGGTTTAAAAAGCTGCTACTGTATATCAGTACCAGTTGTCCAGTAGTTGGCAGTTGTCATTTTTCACTGGTCTCTTAATTTCTTCCAGAGCTGTATGGTCAAGTCGAACGTGCGAATCTTACATGAGAATGAACATTACATAGAAGAGTTTGTCTCTAAAAGAGCTGTTTCCCTCAGTATCAGGGAATTTATTTAATTTTCTAAATTTACATAATAGTGACTTTCTTTACTTTAGTCATTGTTTGAAAACAAGAAAAAAACGCTCAGTTATAAATTCTGATGACCGTCTGTTGTAATAATGTTCTTATAATTAATTCTAATATTGTATTCGATTTGCACCTGAAATGTTTTGTACAAGAAAATACCGGGATAAAAAAGGTAAATCATGACAGAGCCAAAATATGAATATTGATTTTTGTTCATATCGCCCATGAAATCAAATAAAATCTGCAGAAGTAAACAACAAAGTACTAATGTCATCATACAAAGTCACAGACAGAACTGACCAATGTAAGAAACCACACATGATAGCAGAGGAGCTCATACTCTCCACAGCTTTACATGTTCATAAGTGTGATGTTAGAGGCTTTTCTGTCATTGTTTTGTTGAGGTGGCGCGTGAGAATATTTCTTCATACCAAGTGGGGAATTATAGAGAAAGTTTGAGAACCACTGTTTTAAAGCATCAGAGAATCTGACAAAATGAAGGAAAATGGCTTCTGTTCCGTAACAGCCACATGTGGTCACAGTGGAAACTGTCAGGTTTATTTTTCTCCTACAGCAAAAATGACCATTCACAGAGTCTTCTGTGGAATTCAAATGTGTGGGAAACACTGAATGTTGAATGATGTTTTATCTGTGTGTTACTGAGACGCTTTGACTCCAGCTAAGTACTGTACAGTTCCCAGAATGCTGGATCTTTCCTTTATGATTTAAATATTGATTTAAATACTGTCCCAGAATCTCAGCTGTGGCAGCCTCAATATAAAACATGTCCATATTGATTAAAAAAACGTATTAAAACACTGGTAGGAAATGAGGTAAAGCTGCTTTTGGGGCTCAGTGTTCACTGTACAGCATGCACTTTCAAGGTGACTTTCTATGAAGCTAAATAAATTGATATAAAAAATGTACATGTGGGCTTTCTCTCCTAGTCTGTGGTCATCAGTTGACTCCTGCAGTCACGTTCTCTGCTGATTAGTCCCTTTGTGCTTCTGCAAAACAAGTCAAACAGATTTAATAAATGAAGGAAATGTCAAAAGATTTTCCTATTAAGCTTAACTAGTATAACTAGTAGTATATCCTGATTATCAGGTGTCTAATATCTCTGAGAAGAAATCATCATTCTGTGTGCAAAACTAGTGAGAGGAGGTCACAGTTCAATTTAAAGCCCTATTAAACAATCAGATACCCTGATCAGCCACAGCACTGTACCTGCCAAAGATCCGCTGTGCTGCTGGAGTTGGCTGGTGAAGAAGCGCTCCCGCTGGGACACCTGCTCGTCCCAAGCTTCCAGCATTCGCTGTCGCTCCCCGGGTTCCAGCGTAAGGGTTTCTGGGTGGGCTTCATCGATGTGGGCTCTCACTGCCTCCAGGCTGTGAGAGTACTGCAGGTCCCCACACACCATGCACACCAGCAGCTGGTTCAGTGGGTCATAATCCATGAGGTAGCGGTTCCTCCACATGGCGTCTGAGATAGGACCTTCCTCACCATCGTTATTCTCGTAGTCGGCGAACAGAACCTCTGACTCATCTGAAGGCAGAAGGAAGTAAAAGCAGAGTAAGTTTTGTGCAAATGTTGCCATTTTTAATGTGCATTGTTTCTGTTCAAAGTGAGGGCTGATACTCCACCTTCTACTGGTGCTGTGTAATTCGAGCATGGAAACAATCCCGTGTTGGTGTCCACTGAAGAGCTATGAAAGAAAGAAGAGTTACATTAATTATTATCCTACATAGTGCCTGTAGCAGCAATAAAATATATACAGGAGAACAAGTGAGGGCAGGTGCCCACTTCCATCTTGCCCATGTCTCTCTTGAAAAGAAGGCTACAAACCTCAGTTGGATACATCTATTTAAATTTGATTTTTCTTTATTAATTAACTAAAGTAAATTATTTTCTGCGATGGTGCTGCGACAAACGTGCACAGCAGCATTCACTCACAGATTAAGTTCACCCCACCCTGCCACCCATCTACCACCACAGTTACATTCTCTAGCTCCACCACTGTCTTTCTCACCTCAGTAGATGATCTGAATCCTCAGTGGAGTTCATCCACTGACCCAAATCCTGCAGGGGTAACACAGAGAACAAAAACCTGAGCTTTACAAACTGTCCTGCACAGACTGTCCTAAACAAACTCATATTTGGAGAGTTCAGCGAATGACGTAAGAGCAATGACTATGTGTTTCTACTAGCGTGCTCAGTTCCTGTGTTTAAATGAACAACGGCCTGCATGCTGCATATAAGCATAGTTAAATCTGCAACTGCAACATCAGCAAACAGGACAGAAATTACAAGCTGCCACTGTAACTCATGCTGGAACATTTTTTGTATTGTGTCTCTTTGTAGTCAGTTTACATCTCTCTTGCATCATCCTTGAACCAAAACATCTGTGATTTGTGAACAGACATTTTAACCCACAAACACGGTGTCATGCCATTATCAGTCAATTAACAATGCTAAGAATGAAACCTGATAGGTTTGTAAGTTACCTATGCTCTTTATCATTTAGTTTGAATTAGATTAGACAGAGCTACATAAGCACTGTAAACCTGCACAGCTCTTACCTGTGTCTGTAAGTCGTGTGCAGGAAGAATCGGCCTCCAGGTGTCAGACACTCTTCTAGGACTGATTCCTTTGTCCCGAATGGCCTTCCTTGCTCTCTGCTCCTTCTTTTTGATCCGCCAGTACTCCCGTTTCCTCCTCAGAAAGTCCTCTTCAGTCTCACCAGGCCCTAGCTTTGGTGGAACCATAGTGCTTATATGTACCAGCTTGGTGGGAGGTTGTATTGTGTGTGTGGGGCTCTGAAGTTGAGCACAAGGGATTTTTATTGGACTGAGGGTGGAATTTGGAGTTTGACCAGGGAGTTCAATGGGTTGCAGGTTGATGCTGGACAGTGGGTTGTCAGGGGGCGTCAGAGGAGGGAGTGAGGGGGCTGAGTCTATATATGTGCTTCTAGACATCCATTTTTGGGAACCTGAGCCAGGAGCTCCTAGACAATTAGATGTGATCTGCGAAGACCCGATGTTCATATTGACCTGCTCATTTCTGAGTGAACATGAGACGCTGTTGATGGGCAATGTGACTTGGAGTGTGTCAGGTGACTGTTCAGCATTGCATGTTGTGGGGCTAGTGACCAGCACAGTGGGCATGCTAGGGAGGGCAGTCGGACAAGCAACTGATGGCTTGGATTGAAGGAGCGGTTTTGCTGGAAGATTTATACCTTTAACAGTGTTGATAACAACGAGACCTGGAGCCTGAAAGACAACAATGATTTCTCAGTTTAAACAATTAATATATTTTCTATGTTCTATTGTGAATAAAATATGAGTTTATAGGGTGCAAATGATTGCATTTTGCTTTAATGTAGATTTTATACAGCGTCTCAACTTCTTTGGAATTGGGGTTCTATGCTGCTAAAGAACATATCAATTAAATGTACACAGTCAATAGATTTCTTTCTGCCAAGATATCCAATCAACATTTAATTTTGTCACTTCAGTGTTATTAACGCTTGGGTTCCTTGTCACTGCCTTTTTTTAGTACGTAATTGCTTTTGCAATGTTAGTTGCATTTGAACATACTTTTAGGAGGTAGAGTTGGAATAAAATGTGACTCTGTTCGTTTCCAAGACAACACACAGAGATAAACTGTACTGAATCTTGAATAAATAATGTGGTGCTTAAACTTTGAAGATTCTGTAAGATCTGTAAGCAGTTTTCTAAGTTAGCTACTTACTATATTGGATATTTTCTACAATGTATCAACATTCAAACTTTGCAGATGGTACAAAATGAACACCTGTCACTTCACCTGGATGTTTCTTGAGGAAAAGCGACTGCTGCATTCTCCCTGCGTCTCTTTCTGCCTGGCCTTTAACCTGGCCCTTTGCTGCCTCTTCATCAGCTTCCAGTACTCCCTCTTCTTCTGTAGGCTGGTTAAGCTGCTCTGCTCCATCATCACATGACAATGTCTTTGTGCTGGTGGGACGTTGCTGTTTTGGCATTGTTCTTGTGTCTCACACTGTGGTTCACAGTGTGCAGGATGGAGTTGATCCATGGGAATGTGATGTAGCTTTGGTGGCTCTGGGGAGCAGCAGTTCTGATGGCTTGCTTTTTTGGTTCGAAGCCTCTGGGTTCTGCGTGGTGATGACGGGCCATTGGTGGCTTCATTAGAAGGGTTTACTACAAAGTCGGAAGTGGTTTGGGAGCAATGTTCAGAAGTGGGATGCAGGACAACCTCACTGGAGGTATTATGGGGGGGAACTGTCTCATTAAGATGTGACCAGTCTTTCATATGAGGGCTTGGTGAACCTGTATGTACCAAGGCATCAATATCTGGCTGCCAGCTTTTAATCTGTAATGTCAGATCAGCAGCAATTGGAGCCACCTCATCCTTTTCAAAAATGAGCTGAGGTAAATTTGGCTTTACATCTGAAGCCTCTTCTGTTGTCTCCATTTTAATGTCAACCTGCTCACTTTGACTTTCTGTCACTGTGCTGAGTGATTCCTCTAGGAGTTTCTTCATGGAGGCCACGGCTAGCAGAGTGGTAGCGTGGCTGTCTGCGCTGAGAGCCGTATCAGACTCTGGCGGGGGCACTGGAGGTGGTGGCGGGGAGGTTGGGGGCTTGATATCTGGACAGATGGCTTGTTCTGGTTGAAAATTTAGGTCAACTGCTGGCACAGATTCACTCTCTTGTTTTATCTCGTTAGCATGTGCTGTAACAGGCTCACTGCTTTGAGGGTGAGGTTTTGAATTTCTTGTATGGCTAGTAAGACTTCTGCTCAGCTGTACATTGATTAATGCAAGGTGCTTCTGGGCCTTCCTCCTCTGTAAGGCTGCATTGGCCCTCGCATGTAGGACACCCTGCTTCAGCCGCGCTGCACGAGCTGCTCGCTGCTCGCGTTTCTTTATCCTCCAGTACTCCCTCTTCTTTGCCATCCTCTCCTCTTCTGTCAGCCCTGGATCCAGAGAGAGCACTGATAGAGATGGAGAACTGTTTGAGACAGCCATTTTCATGACACAGCCACTGAGGTTCGTCCCCGTTGTGCATCCTCCAGAAAGGGTATTTAAAGAGGTTTGAGGGTGAGTAAGTGTGAGCTGACCCACTGTTCGGATTGCCAATGAGTGTGAATTAGACGTGCTTTCATGTGGAGTTCTGGTAGGCTTGTTTTTTGACTGTCCAGCAAGAGGAATAGATACTTTAACCTGAGCTGAGCAGAGTGGTTCTGCGTTAGGCTGATGATGATGTTGTGTGATAGGGGTGCTGTTGGAACCTAAACAATTTTCCTCCTTGCTTTTATGTGCTGCTGTGTTGTGACCCGTCAGACCCTGGGGAATGTTAATGGTCACCGTCCCGTCCTCTTTGATGAACCCTCCGATGGTCTCAGAGGCGTGGGCAAGGGTTCTTCCTGCTGATTGTGTCAGTGCTCTGGCTTTCCTCATCTCCTCTAAGATTTTCTGGTAACGTTTCACTCTTCGCATCAGAGAGTCTTTCTCCTTTAACCGAGCCTTTACCTCCATTGACAGTTTAGCTCGCTGTTCACGCTTCTTAATCCGCCAGTACTCTCGCCTCTTGGCTAATACCTGCTCGGGTGTGTCATTGGGGTCGATTCTGGGCATATTTCTTGTGCCAAAGAGTGAGGCAAGCAATGGAGTTTTACATCTTACGTTTCTTTGACTCATTAAATTCCTCTGGGCTTCAATGAATCTCTGTCTAGGTGTTTTACAGCGTGCAATCCCCCGGGTAACGTTAGAAAGATGCACGTGACTTGGAAACTTTATCTGCAATTCCCCTGTTTTTTTCACAGCAGTAACATCAGATGTGATGGCTGTCTGTGCTGTCATGTTTCCATGCAGACATTGTACTTTGGTCGGATTTGCCCGACTTTGTAGTTTATCGTTTTCCTTTTTGGCACGTGTAAACAAAGTTTTAACCCGAGTAGGATACTGCTTCCGACCTTGCCCTGGAAAAACTGATTCAGATGAAAGATGCTGAAGGCCTGTGTTGCTCACTAGTCCTGCTTTTTGCAATGTTTGCCTCTGTACAGCAATCTCTACGCACTGCGTTCTCTCTCTGGCTTTAGCGATCCGAGATGCCAATTTTGCTCTCTGTTCTCGCTTTTTAATCCGCCAATGCTCTCTACGCTTGGCTGCTCTCTCCTCCTCAGAATCCAGGGAAGGTTGTACATTGCCTTTAGCTCTCTGCATGGTGACCAAGGCACTCTTTTTTCTACTTTGAGGTGCTGTGTTTGCTGTTTTGCCCGCTCTTTTAAAAGAAACGGGGCCACATGGAGAAGACACATGAATCATACCTGTGGTCACATTGGTGGGTAAGAGTTTGGGCTGAATGCGTAATGCAACTTGTGCCTTGTGTTGTATTTTGGGAAATGATGGGCCCTGCATAGACTCACATGGCTGAGGTGTTGTTTTAGCGGAGCTGCCATTGCTGAATCTGGTCACTCTGACTGGAGGCACTGAGGAATTGGTGTCCAGCTGGGTTCCACTAGGTGTGGGTGAGGTAACCACTTTGTTCGCACTACCTCTTGCTGTCAGGCATTTCACTGTGGCTGTGTTGTCGGTAGCTCTGGCTGTGATGGAACATGTTGCTGGCAACTGTGGCAAGACCTTGTTGAGTTTCATTGTGTGGAACCATTTCTCCTTTTGACTTTCTGTGACTTCCAGTGAACTGTCCTCCGCTACCCTTCCACTGTGTGATGCAGGAGAGACACTGGCTGTCTTATGTAACTCATCATTCCTCTGGAAAGTAGGAGCATCAAATGAGCCAGATAAACTGGAATTCATCAATACAGTGGCATTTAGATGTTGAACCTTTTCCCTGTGACTATCTTGTGGCTTTCCTCTTCGTTCTGACACTCGGGCCCTCTGCTCTCGCTTCTTGGTTCTCCAGTATTCTCTCTTTTGGGCGAGTGTAGCATCATCATACTGAGAGGCAGGCCGGTAGCGGTGGGACGTTGAACCACCTTTACCTTTTGCAGTTGGCATGCTATTGCCAGCTTAGACAACCCATCAGCTCTAGTCCAACAGTACTGGTTGGCTCTTCCCTTGTCACACTGTTTCAGTTCATCCCCTCAGTCCAGAATCCTCACTTCCATTAACTTACATGATGTCCTTCCATATGGTGCCGTATCAGGTGTTTTTGCTCTGCTGAGCAGCTGCCAAATCTCCCAGACATCACATCAGTATGCAGATACCCTGAAAACAAAAAAAAAAATTTTAGATGCAGGAGTAGGTCCAAAAATCACTGTGAACACAGTTCACTGTGCCGTCTGAAAATGTAAGTTAAAGCTCTATTATACAAAGAAGAAGCCAGATATAAACAGGATTCAGAAACAAAGCACCAAAGCGCATTTAAAATGGTCTGTGGCAAAGTGGAAAACTGTTCTGTGGTTAGATTAATTGAAATTTGACTTTCTTTTTGGAAACCACAGGCCTTGTGTCCTTCAGACTAAAGAGCAGAGGAATCTTCTGGTTTGTGCATCTCTGATGGTGGGGTGGCATTAGTGTCTATGGAATGTGCAGCTTGCAGACCTGAAAAGGCACCATTAATGCTAAAAGCTATATCCAGGTTTTAGAGCAGCCCATCCAGACAACATCTTTTCCAGGGAAACCCAGTGAATGTCCTGCGTATTACAGCAGAACAATGTTAAACCACATACATCTATGATAACAGCGTGACTTTTGTAATAGAAGATTTCTGGTGCTGAACTGTCCTGGCTGCAGTTCAGACCTTTGACCATATTGAAAATATTTGCAAAATCTTGAAACGCAAAATATGAAAAGGAAGACCCAGGACTGTCTTGTAGCAGCCGAGACTAGTCCTCCCCCAAAACTCCACATACACTGTGGTAAACATGGCTTTGTCCCAACTTTTTTGAGATGTGTTACTTCTACCAATTTCAAAATCTTATTTTTTTTTTATTCAGCTGGTGTAAACATTTCATGTAAGATTTTCTACTCACTGTTATCATTGTATTCTGTTTTTATGTTGCTTTTACACAGCAAACCAACTTTTTTGGAACTGTGGATGTACAAATACATTTCACTCCATGTAAAATCCGGTACAACACCACAGACCATGATCTCATTAATAAAGATGAACGATGTAACAAAAAGTGAGCTAAAGTAGTATGTGACACGTACCACATTGGATTAGATATGTATCAGTGAAGAGCTATTACTTTACCTACAGTTCAGAAAATATCACATAACAACAGAAACATCAGCAACTGATGGAGAGAAACGTGTACATCACATTTCCCCCATGTGATCATTTCACATATCACATGTGAAACACTGTCGATGCGGCGGCGTGGGACGTTTCGCGTGTTCATGCTGGAACTTGATATGAACATGCAAGTAAATTAGAATAATTAGAATAATAATTAGACTCACTAAAGCAAGTGTTCCCGTTTCCGCTGACGCTTGTTTAAAGTCGATTCAGTGCAAATCCAAAGACAATGCACAGGCACTTAAACGCCCCTTCAGTCACAACACCAGCGACCTCCACATGAGACACAGCTGCCTGCATCATATATGTCAGAACATATGTGTATTACACACAATCTTTACTGTACAAATGTGTGAAGCTGCTGCAGAGGAACCAGGAAGGAAGCGGAGTGACACTGTCCCTTTAAACCTGTCCCTTTCTATCACAAATTACATACGTCGAGAGCCATTTTTATTCGTTATTCTGTCTCTATCTGAACATAAACGCAACTAGGCCACTCAGCTGAAGCGGATTTAATTCTATATTCAGAAAGTCCGTGAAAAAGCGGCTGCATTAGAGCGTAAAGCGAGTGTGAAGCGCCGTGTCTCTGAGCGACACAATGGACAAGCTCTTCCTCGTCTTGTCCACACACGGACGGGCTCCTGTCTGTGTCTGCTGCCTGTCGAAAAGACGCCACGAACCGCGCGCGGTACGCTCGGAAACATGTGGAAGAAAAACATGCACAGTCGTTACCTTTCAGTTACACCTAACTTTCCGGGATACTTTTGTGAACGTTTTTTGGGGGTTTTTTTGGACAGATATTTTGGCGAGGACACTGCAGCTACTGTCCGCCAGCCCTCCGAGCTCTGAGGCTGCCTTGACAACGCCGAAAAGTACCAGGATGTGGGACCTGGATGCTGTGTGTGTGTGTGTGTGTGTGTGTGTGTGTGTACAGTGTGTGTACAGTGGACACATACCGTATAGTCGCTCACAACGCACCCATCTCTCCTTTTTCAGACCCTAAATATTAAAGTTACAACACAAAATGCAGACAATACTAAAAAAATGTCTAACACCCCATTTACCATGTAAGGACTTAGTGAAGCCTGAATGTGGGACATGAGACAACCGATCCAAAGAAAATTCAATAACAATGCACAGAGATTAGACACAGCTTGAAATAACAGGGCCCAGTTTTTTCCAGCTTGGAACATCTGGACAAAGGTCCATTGATTTATTGGATTTCTCTACACATGACCTCAATTGATGGATCCTGTGCAGAGGCTGCAGGGCTGCACTTTATTGAATGACTGTTCCCTTTAAATGCGCAAATGTGCATTCCTGTAGACTGTTATTAATATTACTGTTATTATTATTGGTAGATGATGTTCTTGATCAATTAATTAGTGTTATTGTCTATAAAGTGTCAGATATTTTACAAATGTCTATAATACGCATGTTGCCAGCTAATAACGATTAAAGGCCATAACAATCTATTGAACATCATTTTAGTGCCTGAAATCTCAACACTTTTTTGCATGGAAAGAACAATTAACCAATCAGCATTACATGTTGCAGATTCATATTCTGCAGAAGTAAAATATTAGAAAAGTACTCAAATCATTTACTTAGCCTAAAAGTAGCAAAACCACAGTGCAGAAATAATGTCTTACAAGTAAAAGTCCTGTATTTGCAACTAAAATACAAATTAGTATTAGTTCAAAAACAGAGTATCAGCTTGTTCACTATAGAAGTAAATATATATTTGGATTTATGAATGCATGAATGTGTTCATCAGTTAAGTAACTGTCATAATGCTGCAGCAGGAAACTGTGGAGTTTAGTTTTCCACTGTATAAGCTGTTGTTCATGTTGCCTATTGTTGAAATTCATTGATTTGTTGGAAGAATCTAGTAATAATGTTGATTAAAATATTATGATTATACTGTAGTTTGTATTATTAATCTGATTCTAGAAAGTAATCAAATATATCTAGGAGAGTAAAAGTAAAGAGAGTAAAGTAATATTTAACTTGGAAAAGCAGTAACGCCACCAAAGTATGACGTAGCAGAAAATGATAGAAGTAAAGTAAAATTATCAAAGCATTGCATTGTACTTAAGTACAGTATTTCAGTAAGTGTATTTATTTTACCACTGGTAGTATCAGTATCAGTATCATTATATAAAGTATTATTGCTTAAGTTACAACCCAGAGAAACTTACTAATCAAGCAGACGTTGTTCAAATGCTCTGATTGGTTAAAAGGACAAGTCTGCACCAGAGTTACCAAGTAAGTAGAGTAAGTAGTAAGTGCTCAATAGCTCTGACTGTTCAAAGACTCTGACGTCATGGGAGAGGTCAGCTGCCCATAACATCATTTTTAGAGCATATTTCAAATAATGAAAGAATGCCTACATATTGTAGCATTAATTAACATAAACATATGAAATTCATCTTTACAAATCCCTATTTCAGGTGAACTGCTGTCAAAAGTGGGCATCACCCAATAAAAATAACATTTTATAAGACACCAAATAACACAAAGTAAGAAGTATGACTGATATGATTAGCTGATCCACGGGTCGAACAAAAGTCAAAGTGCCAAAATGTTTCCAGAATGTTGAACGCGGATAAAGGTTTGGTCTAATCCAGAGTCGTGAGCACAGCTGATCCATCAAGCTGAGCAGGTGAGTCAGTGATGAAGATAATGCAGCAGGTTTTCTGTGCTATAAACAACAATAAACACAGGTATTTTAATAAAAGTATGAGATCAGATCTCCAGCGCATCACATTATGAGCTGGAGCTCGTGGGGCCCTGATTTGTTGTGGACCCGCCTCGGCATTTTAACCGCTGCTGTGCCGCAGCGAGCCGCGTCCTCCACCGCACTGTTTAGAGAGAACAGCTTAGTCTTAGCGGCTTATCGGGACTAGTGCCTGCTGCGCCGTTTGCCCCCCCGCTCCCCTCCCCTCCCCTCCCCCCCGGGGTGGGTGTGCATTGTCGACGCTGCTACTGTCTCTTTAAATTTACCCAGGAGCCCCTTAAGGAGCCCCAGGGGCCCCTAGTCCGGCTCCCCACCCTGAAGACAAGCAAGAGCCTTAAAATACATTAGTGGAGGCCTTCGCGGAGGCGCTTCCACACGGAGCCGGACGCCGGAGCGGAATCCACGATAGTGTGATTATATGAAAAGTTAACTTGGCTCCCGTGCGGGGCGCGTGGGGGGTATGTCGCGGGGCTCCTCAGCTATGGGCTCGTTGTACAGCGCGAGACAGATGCGTGTCGAACGGAGCCGAGCGGAGTGAACGTGCGTACTGCTGTAACAACATGTTACTGTTGGAGCATGTTGTTTGGAGTGTGACATGTCCCGCTACCGCGCTACGGTGCAGTGAAGGAAGCAGGAACACCAGCCACTAGTAAAGCAGCCAGTCAGGCCAGTGATGGAAGAGAAAGAAACGGGGGAACGCGAGCCCGTGGACCTCCGGCGTGCCGAGCAGACTGAACTGCTCTCATTAATAATAAGCGGAGAGGAGGAAGCGACGCAAGAGGACAGTGACTTGGGAGGTAAAGGGGAAAAACTGCGTTATTATTCTTGGTGCTTCCCACCGCAAAGTGAATCTGCGTGGCTGTCAGAGCCACAGCCATTGTCAGGCAGTCAGTTAATCCGTGTCAGGGACAATGCCATGGAGCAGCATGGCCCCTCTGTCTCTGTGGCTCCTATAAACAAAGGCTCAACAGCACGCAGGCAGGCAGGCAGGCGGACTGACGCACGCAGCTGCCACCTAGTGGAGAGCGAGGGCACAGGCCTCCTTACGCCAATCCATACGACTTACATCTGGGCTTGCAGATAGAATGAGTCACTATACAGTTTGTACTAGTATTTATACTCACTGGACTCACACACATGTCACACGTGTACAGTCTAATGCCCTGCAGCTCTGCAACCAATTCTACTCTTACAAGGTTATAATTTCTCACTTTTTGATAAAGCTGTCAGAAAGGTGATAATTCTGCTATATGAGAGTGGATAACCTGGTCCTCCAGAGCCACGGTCCTGCTTGTTTTCCAACCATCCCGTAACTTACAGCTTCTGACTGGCTGAACACAGCTGAAGTAAGATAGTCAGTAGTGGGTAGAGCGGGGATAACTGGTAAACAAGCAAGACAGTGGCTCCCGGATACCAGGCTTCACCACCCCTGTAGTATATGTTTAGATTTAAGGTCATAGTGTGTGGTGGAGTTGAACTGGAGTGCATTCTGTTAAATGAGTGTTGTTTCTTAACATGTGATAGTTTATCTGTGATATGTCAGTCTTGGCAAGTTTATGTCATAGTTCTAGAGTATCTTGAAAAAGAAAGAGAAAGCTCCACATTTACCAATACAATAGAACTTTCTGAGTGCAGGAACTTACTGTCTCATAATCTGGAGCTTCCTGAAACCTGAACACGAAGCACAAAGCTGGTTAGTCCTGGTTTGCTTCTCTTCTCTTGTGTTACTTTCTATTTACACCACTAAGTGAATAAGCATTTTCAGTTATGAGTCAGGGTGTTCATGGAAAAGACCTAAAAAAGTATTGAAATTGTTGCGAAGAAGTATGATTATCTGTCCCTGCAGGTGCTTTAAGGTTTTCAGTTTGCCTCATTTTACTCAGCAGGATTTATTTGTTTCTGTCTTGTTCCTGGCAGAAGAAGATGGTCTAATCAATGGCCACGATGTGGAAGAATCAGGGGCTGCGATGGTCAAACCTGCTACAAGCTACTGGAGCATCACAGAAGGCCCCGACCACCCGCCCCTCCTCTCCCCTGCCCAAGGGCCCTCTGGACGAAAACCCAGGGTCCAGAGAGCTTCACGCCCAGGCCTCAGTCGGATCCCAGGTCGAGACCACCGCCGCTACTATCACGAGTACTGGCGTAGCGAGTACCTGATGGATTTTGACCCCCAGCGGCACGGGATGATCTGCATGGTGTGTGGCAGCTCACTGGCCACCCTGAAGCTCAGCACCATCAAGAGGCACATCAGGCAGAAGCATCCAGACTCTCTGCTGTGGAGCACCGCTGACAAGGAGGTGATCCGCTTAGGTTGGGAGAGTCACCTGAGCCTGGGGGGAGGTCATAGGTCATACTGCTCCACTGCTGGACCTTCACCTCAGGGAGAAGAGGAGCAGCTGGACTCAGGCCAACCTCCTGTTGGTGGGTAGGACTCTATTTAGTCCTGGATTGGCTGGATGTTTTCTAGGTCTCACACTTGGTGGCAGTTATGTTTAAGTTATGATATAGTGGGAGGAGAAGTAGACTGAGTAGTGATTTACTGAATGGAGAGGGGAAAACTGTACATGGATATGACTGCACAAAAACAACAATTCTCATGTTAACAATTTTGACTATATTAATACAGATTATACGGTATCTATGTTGTTGGAAAGGTAAATATTTATGGAGGCAGAACATCTAGAGAGCCCACCAAACAGCCCTATCCCCCCTTGTAAAAGTATGAACAGACACATTATATTTTATGTGTTTAATTGTTCTAAATACTAATTGTGTCCTCTCTCCTGATTTTCAGCAGAACCCCTGGACACAGTGACTCTCCAGGAGCAGCCACAACACCCCCTTACTCTGTCTCCCCGCTCTGAGGAGAGTGAAGCCCCCCACATCCAAGAGGAGGAGCAGGACCTACCCGGACCATCAGCCCGGACTCTTGAACGCTACCTGAACGATTCACTGCACGCCTGGTTCCGCCAGGAATTCCTGATGGAGTATGAGGCGGAGGCTGGCCGGCTGCTGTGCATGGTGTGTGGAGGAGAACTGCCCTCGCTTCATCTGGACCACATCAAGAGCCATGTGCTGGACACCCACCCAAACTCCTTGGTTTACAGCTCAGAGGAGAAGCACTGCATCCTGCAGGCCTGGGCTCAGACTCATGGTGAGAACGGGCATACAACTATGCCCATAAATAATGGAATGTTGAGGCTTTTTGACATTTTTCCTCCATACACCATCACATAGAATTTGAATTAAACACATAAGGTGAGCGAATACCTTCAGTTTTATTTTAAGGGTTTTGACAGAAGTGTGGCATTAATCATTCAGGAATTACAGCCATTTGCAAACACACAGTTGTGGGAGCTCATAAAAAATGTAACTAACATAAGTATAAACATAAGAATTGCATTTAATTCTTTATAAAAAATTCTTTGCAGTCAGTGACTGCAGGAAGTCTGTAAACCATGGACATGACCAGATGAAGAGGTTCCTCCCTCAAGATGCTTTGCCAGGTCTTTTCTGTAGCTGCCTTCAGTTGTTGATTGTTTGTGGGTCTTTCTGCCTTCAGTCTTGTCTTCAGTAAGTGAAAAGCTGCTCTGTTGGGTGAGATCAGGTGACTGACTTGGCTATTGAATACTTTTCCACTTCTCTGGGCAGAGAGTATAGCTCTATACACTTCAGAATTCATCCTGCGACTTTTACAGTCAGGTCATCAATAAACACCAGTGACCAGGTTCCATTGGCTGCCATACATACCCATACTACTACACTACCTCCACCATGTTTGACAGATGATGTGGTATGCTTTGAAACATGAGCTGTTCTTTAGCTTCTCCCTACTCTTCTATTCACGTCATTTAGGTACAAGTTAATTTTGGTCTTATCCATCCAAATAATCTTATTCTAGAAGTTAGGGGTTTTAGGTGTTTTCTGGCAAACTCTAATCTGGTCATTCTGTTGCTGAGCGTTACCAGTGTTTTGCATCCTGCTGTGAAGCCTCTGTATTTTCATTCATAAAGCGTCTCTTGCCGGTAGACTTTGACAATGATACGCCTACTGTCTCAAGAGTTTTCTTGACCTGACTAGATGTTGTGAAAAGGTTCTTTTTCGCAGTGGACAGAATTCTGTCCAAAAGTCATTCACTTTTGTTGTCATTAGTGGTCTTCCAGGCCTTCTACTGCTGTTGCTGAGCTGAAAGCTGAGCTACAAGTTAGCGCCTTCGTTTAAAAGATGTCACAAACTGTTGGCCATTCCCATTTTTTGCTGTCTATGTGATTAGGCTTTTTTCAGCTAAGTGATGCCTCCTTCGCTCATATAAACAGCTTTTTGAAAGTTTCAGTGAACAGCAACCAAATGTAACACTCAGAAGCAGCTCCTGGCTTTATCTGCTCTGTTAGTCATAGATTACACTTGGTCATGCAGCTGCTTATCAGCCTTTTTTTTCCATTATTTATGATGGCGGTGTGTGTATGAAAATGACTGAAGGGTTAATGCCACAGTTTTGTCAGACCCCCTGAATTAAATCTGAAGGTCTTGACTTTGCTCACATCTTGAGTGTTTCATTTCAAATTGAGTGCGGCGGTGTACAAACTAGTACTAATGCATTAGTATTAATGAAAGGGCCTAGTAGTATTATTGAAAGGGAATGCTGTTGATTGAAGTGTTTGTTAATGTGTTTCATTAGCATCCAACCATATCCGCCATAATGACTATCTGGTTTGACAGTGTTTATAAGTTTATAGCATGCGCACAGTGCCAACACCTCACTGGACCTGTACGTTTTTTTAATATGTTTGTAATCTTTTGTACTTTGTGTCTGTGCTCTGTCACAGAACAGTCGCAAAGCAAATCAGAGCCGAACACCAAAGAAGGCGGCATGGACCTCTTTGCTCAGGACGTGGAGACCATCCAGATCAACACTGACTTGTACCCAGAAGGTGATGGCACTTTAACTCAGGACACTTGTCTTATCGGTGAGGATGGAGGGACTCTGCAACAGGGACCCCAGCCCCTCCGCCAGCCCAGGAAAAGACAGCTGCGTGGAGGCAACCCATGGCGTCTTCGCCTCGACTACTTGGTGGCCTACGGGCCTCAGGGCCAGGGCACGTTTTGCATGGTGTGTTCTCAGGTCCTGCATGAAACCAAGGTCAGCAGCTTCCGCCGCCACATCCAGGAAAGTCACCCTGAGACCACAACCCTGAGCCGACAAGAAAGGGAAGCCATGGCTGCTGCCTGGACCAAAGATTATTCTAGTGAAGGCACACAAATCCAAGATGGTAAGATGATTTAGACGCATGCTACTGTAAAACTGTCAGTTCTTAAGATAAGATAAGATAAGATAAGGTAATCCTTTATTAGTCCCACAAGTGGGAAATTTGCATTAACAGGTACCCTCTTTGTTCTTATTTCCTGTTGACTATGTAAAATTTGAAAAATTTGCCACAAAACATTTATGTCACTCTCACCACTAACACAAGTACTGTTTTCATTCACTAATTATTTCCAATATATATGTAGCCTATTTTTCTACACGTGTTGCTGTACATACGTACACATTCAAACGTTTAGAAAAATAGATTTGAAGCCTGAAGTTCGAGTTGGGGTAGTACTGCATGAGTGAAACACAGGGAAATTTTATCAACGAAAAGTAAATATTTGTTGAAGTTTTATTTAAAGACTAAATTATAATGACTACAATAATTTTAGAAATAACAAAAACAGAAACAAAAATTATGACAAGATCTTTGTTCAGCACACGATGACGAATAAAGATAAGACAAAATTATTTTCGATAGAATCTATTTTTCTCCTCTGTTGCACGGATCCAGTTTGGCAAACCCGCAAACACAAGGCTCGGTATCAAACCACCACAGCTCATACCTGTACTCTATGCTAACTTTAGTTACACATACACCTATCCGCAATCATATTAATATAACCTGCTGGTTTTAATGTTGGGATGGACCGGTGGGCTCTCTGACCCTATCGACGCTAGAGTCATATGCCAGGATGGGTTTAGACAAGAAAATTTCTAGTTAGGAAGTTAGGATGAGGACAGATGTGTTTTGGGTTTAATTGTAATACAGACATTGTGTGTGACAACACAACTGGATGTTGAACTCCAAGATTGTATATTTTTGCAGAAAACCAAACATGATGTTGTAGATCAGATATTTGGAAGGACAAAATTACATTGCCTTTATATTTTATTATGTTGATTATATATATGCGACTTCTCATTTCTTTAATAGTGAGCATATTTTAACAGAAAACTAATCATGTTGCAATTATGTTACAGAAAGATATTTATGATTGCAGTTTAGTTGTATAGAAACACACAATTTATATATTAATTTCTATCATTTTTAGGAGACTAGGTTGTCATACACAGCAGCTGAGGTGTACAGTGTGTTGTTGTGAAACAAATCAGTCTCAGCCAGCCTACCCACTGCAAATAGTCAACTTTTATCCATGCGTGTACCTGCAAATGCAGTATAAATAATAATAATGATAAAGACTTGCATAACAGCATCATGAAAGTAACCTATTACTAACATACTGACAAAACATGACTAATATTAAAACAGATTTTGACTGACTACATCTTTAATAAGGGTTAGGGTTAGATAAATAAATGGGCTAAAATAAATGACTAAATCATAACTTAAAAAACTTAGCTTAGCTTTCAGGAAATGATGAATAATTACGATAATAAATTGAAAATTCCTGTCAAAATTAACACTTTTAAACATTTAAAAGGCTATTTCACCATTAGAAAATCCTTTTGGAACTATTACAACCGCTGAAACCACATACATTTTTATGGAAAGCAAACAAGGGACATTTTCTTGAAGGCTTTTAATGTGAAACACTTGTAGGAAGTAGAATTGAGTGGAATAAGTGAGTGAATAAAAATAGTATTTCCCGTGAAAATGAAATGTCCATTATACTGAATTTATCATGCTCATTTGTCATGCACGCTGTCTAATTTGATTTGAGCAAATGTTACATACAGATCTTCATATAAAGCAGCTTAAAAACACAAACATCCTGAATGACGACTTACTTATTGGAAATAGACAGTATCAAAGTAAAGTAGCTAGTAGCTTAATGTTCTTTAACCCTCTATGGCATAGTGCTGCGCTTGGGCAGCAAACCACATTTCTGGGCCTCACACTGCCCCTTTGATTTTTTTGGGGGGTAAACAATTTAAAATATAAACTAACATGTATTTGTCCAATAAAAAGAGGGGTTGAAGTGCATGTGAGATTGTGTCTGAGAAAGTAGCGGTCCTTTTAGGAAGCAGAGCTGCAAGGTGCACACTCCCACTAATTGGTCAGAAGAATATCACTAATTGACATGTTTAAATTTGTGTTAAAATATATTCATGTGCATGAACATGTAAAGAAGCGTTTTTACATTTTATACTTTTTGTATTATTTGTATACTAAAACTGTGTTTGTTGCCTTGGGGCAGTTAGGACACTTTTGTTCAAACAATATAATTCTGTAGTGTCATATATGTGCATAGTTGCAAAATAATGACCATAGTCATTTTTTAACTTTTACTATACACTAACACTTACAGGAGATTGACACAAGAGCATTGTATGTGTGAAATGTGCATGATTTAGAAGTTAGGGCCATTTCCTCAGACAGTGGTGACAGCTTGTATAGAATGATAGTGGAGACAGTGAGGAAGTGTGGATCCCTAAATCAGGCTTCTTTCGGTGCCAAAACAGCTCTGAATCATCGAAGGATGCCGTACTCTAGACACCTGAAGTTGTGCTGTGGTATCTGGCACCAAGATATCCTGATCCTGTAAGTTGCAAGGTGGGGCCTCCATAGATCTGACTTATTTGTCCAGCACAGCCCACAGATGCACAATTGAGACAACACAGATCAGCCTTTACTCCCCATGTGTCTCAATGAGCCTTGGCCACACATTACTCTGTCACTGGTTCACCATTGTTCCTTAGTTGGACCACTTATGATGCTGGCCACTGCAGATTGGAACACCCCACAAGAGCTGCAGTTTTGGCGATGCTCTGACCCAGTCATCTAGTCCTCAAAATTTGGTTGTTGTCAAACTTGCTCAAATCCTCATGCTTGTCCATTTTTCCTGTTTCACACTTTAACTTTTTAGGACAAAATGTTCACTCGCTCCCTAATATATCCCACTAACAGGTGATAATCCGTGTTATTCACTTCGCCTGTCAGTGGTCATAATATTATGCCAGATCGGTGTATGTACATGTGTGTATATATATGTTTATTTTCTGTTTGATTGGTTGGAACCATTTCTGGCTTATTTTAGTCAGACTTATATATACACTTATATACCACTTCACATCATCACCAAAAAACCTTGGAGTTTTAGAACCCTCGTTGCACAGTGTTGACATGAGGCAAGAAACCCAAATCTGGTTTGGTCACATTTTATTATTGATATCTTATCAGGGACCACAAAGCTCCCAAAACACTGGGTGAAATATCTTTTTCTCCAAAAGATAAAAAGTCATGCCATAGAGGGTTAACTACTTTCTCTCTCATTCACTGACTGTTTTAGCAGAAGTCAACTGCAGTGAAACTACTACAGTCAAGCTGAATGAGGACGTCTCTTCTGATGTCAGAACCCCCAGTAAAGCTGTGAAGAAGGAGGAGGGCGTGAGTGGAGGAAAGGGTAAAGCAAAGGACAGCAGCGCAACGCCTTCTCGTCACGGCCATTACCCGGGGAAGGACCAGAGGAGGAACTACCAGGTGCGCTGGCGGATGGAGTACCTGATGGACTATGACTGCAGGAGACACGGTCTGATCTGCATGGTGTGTGGAGCCACTCTAGCCACACTGAAGGTCAGCACCATCAAGAGGCACATCCAGCAGGTACATCCAAACTCTCTGGACTACAGCCCAGAGGAGAAGCAGCAGGCTCTGCTGACCTACAACCAGACCGCCTTGCACTTCATCCACTCTGATGACTGCTTCACCTCCCAGGATCACGGACACACCGAGCTGGCTCCCAGTACAGCACACTTTGGCACTTAGAAAGGGCTTCCATCTGTTGTTCCTCAAATGGCCCCTGTTTAGAAAAAGCCCTCCACTTTCTGTCTTAAAGGGAAGTCCAGGTATTTGTCAATGTGCTCTCTTTTTTTCTCTCACTCCTTGTCCACCTTGTTCTAGCCAGATTTCCTAAACCACCAGGTAAAACACCAGGTGTCATAATAAACAGACAAGCACTAGGATTTCCCTTTAAATCTGAATCTGAAGAAAACCTGAACACAACCTAAAATATCATGGCCCCTAATTTAAAGTCTTATTTGCAAAGAGCAGGATTACCTTGAGGACCTCCTGGGATTTAGGACATTAACCCTACATCTGTATATATAATGTATGCATATATACATTTGCATGGATACAGGTATCTCTACCAGATTTTTCAATTTTCACCAAGTTAAAGCGTTATTCACACAGTTGCTCATGTAGCTAAAACTGTGTGGGAACATTACAAGAAACAATCAATCTATAGTCTGCAGTGAGAAGGCAAATTTGATCAGATCACCTCTGTGCTTGCTGTAATGTGGGCAGTGTTTTGAATTTGTCATAATAATTTAAGTTATTGCATACATTCTAACTCACATGAGGTCTTCAGGTAAAGTCAGACCAACGTTAACAAGCAAAAAAAAAAAATCGATTTTTTGTCTTTGACTGATTGTGATAAGATTAAGTCATTTGTGTTGGACTTTTGTATGAAGTCTAACTTAACGTGAACTTTGACACACAAGTTTGCACAATTGACCAAAAACAAACTGTCCTGACAGTGCTGGTGGAATGCAGAGACTACTTTTATAAAGCTCTGCTGAAAAGTGCTCCACAAAAGAGGCACTGTTTAGACCCAGCATGTGCCTCTCATTACATACATTCAAATCATAGTGCTCGAACTCTCCGAATACCACATAAAGAATCTGTAAAGCAGTACCTGGCAACTGTTTCTATCTCTACAGAGTTACCCACATTCTGAAGAGATTTTTTCACTGTTCTAGGTGATTGGAGTCAACAACCATCCAGTTTGGTCCTGGCCATCTCGTTTCTGTTCCACAGGAACAACAATGGTGACGGGACATGCTGTTGTCTTCACTTTTCATATTCATTGTAAATGTAAATGTTAAGAAAATGTTTACTTTAAATGACAACAATATATTCTGACACCATCTTTGTTTTTGTAGAGAAGAAACTATCATTCCCCTGACAAATGTGCTAAAATAATACAGAACGGTTTTTGACTCCCTCCACCTACAATAATCTAAGAGCATTTGAGAAATACCTGTAGAATATGAGTGAGTGCTGTAAAAATGACTCTACAGAGTTAGAGATTGTCGACGTGTAGTGCTTCACGGGGTATCCAGAGAAGTAGCACTGTGCCTGGAATGTGTGTCATACGCGAGAGGCACAAACTGGGGCTAGAACCTGTCGTGTTGTATGGTTAATGGTCAGCTAGCATCTACAATGTTAGCTTTGTGTCTGCAGAAGTTAGCACTCACATGTAGCTCAAAGGCTGTTTAAAGAAAACACAAATCAACTGTTTGGTTTGACTGATCCTGAAAATGAGGGTTTATACATTCAAACTCCTTCATCGCCTAATAGGTCCCAGAAGGGATCCAGGAAGGGATCCAGAGCTTGTTTCTGGTTGGGGCCAGAGTCTTACGCTCTCAGGAAGTTAGAAACCGAGTCTTTGGCTGAATTAGTTTTACGATAATGTGTCTGAAGAGAACACAGCACTTTGTCCCCAAAAATGTAGTAAACCCAGTTTTCCTTGTGTACAGCCAATAGAATGAGACTGTGTTTGATGTTCTTGCTGAAGACAATGAATGCCAGTGTGCAGTCACTGAGTTCACATCGCTCTTGTATTTAATTCCTTGTTTACAGTGGAGGAGGACGGCCGTGTCTCTCTCATCCATTATAATGAGATATGTTATCTCTGTTTCATTCTGCATTGTTGATACCCCGACCTGCATCCTTTTCATCATTTACAACTCATCTTAGCTGAAAGCTGCACAAAAAAATCACAATGATTTTTCCTTTATACAAGCACTTTTATGCACCCTGGTTTCTACAAAACGTGTTTGTAATTATGTCCCGTTTTTCTACTTGGTTCGACTAGGATGTTCTTTAACTGCTGGACAACGGCTCGGTGGACTTTTGCTTTTGGACTCCAGCTTTGGTACCGCGTCTTGTTCTCATTCACAGTTTATGCAACAAAAGAAGCTGAAGAATAACTTACTGAAAGAAAAGTCTGCCATAAAATCTCTCTTCTTCACCTGGAAAATGTAACTCAGGGATTCTGTTTTCATCAACATCCATTTCACCAGGAAGCTTTTATTGGATACACGTGTTTGGGTTGTACAAGTGAGATCACAAGGACAACAGGGTTTCAGGGCCACTGTTCCAAAAAGTTGTGCATGGAAATATTTATTGACAAAAGTCATGTTGTTGTTGGAAAAATTAAGTTAAAATGTGTTTAAGTTATAACAACATTATAAACAACCTAGAATATTCAGATCACATTGTAATTTGGAGAAAACTTAAAAATCATAGAATTGATTATAATGATGTAGTTATTTTAAAGAAGAACATGATCTAGAATCAGTATTCTGAGAAAACAATGTTATTAGATAAGAATCAAAGAAAGAAATGGTGGTATTAGGAGATCAAGGTGAAATATTGTTTTTTCTTTTTAAATAAGTAGCTGTAAGTTAAGTTAAATGAATAACTCCTGAGGAAAAAAAAACTTTAACCTGCCCAATCAGCAGATAATTCTTTTTGACACATTTGTGTCTCGACATTCAAAATAAGAACTTTTCTTCCTCAGAATGGTGACTATAACAACATTTTCTCTTAATATCTTTATTTTACTTACTAAATGTCATTTGTTCCTAACAGTGGCCCTGTTCATTTGTTGCACCTACATGTGAACAACACATAGATTCTAAATTGTTACATTTCTGAAGACTGATCAGCGTTGACTTTTTGATACAGACATAAAGTGTCATATTTCCACTCCACATGTCACTCTAGAAGAAATCTGACATAGCACTTAATTATTTAAAATGAAGTAAGTTAACGGTGAAATGAATGACAGAGTATTCGGTGCATTTGCTTGTGTGTTTGTGTGCGTTTAATATTGTGTATGTGAATGATCAGCTTCTCATTGTTCTTCACGTCTGCTCAGCTTTCATCTGTACATGGCCAACAAGTGAGATATGCATCCTCTTCTCAGTGATCTTTGAATAAATGCTCACCGTGGGACTGTCTGCTTATTTACATAGTATTAAGACAATTATTGGAAAGTATGTAGACACCCTTATTCCTATGTTATTCTTAAATCACTATAACAAACAAAGACACACTATCATCAACTGAACTTGATCAGTCGTCCATGAACTGCAGGGTCACTGGTTAGACTACTGGTGCTCGCTGAAACCCTGTACTATCTATCATATATGTGCAGCTGTCCAACAACAATTTCCCCACAGTGATCTGTAAAGTACATGTCTATCATTAAATGAGGCCAACTGATAGATCTTCAACTAAATTAGTTTGGTCTAACAAATGTATTGACTGCATTTCCCTCTTCAATATTTTTTCCAGAGCTGAGTTTTCAGGAAGGGACCTAGGGCTTGTTCCTGGTTGGGGCCCAGAGTCTTATGCTCTCTGGAAGTTAGCAAACCTGTCCTTGGCTGAATTAGTTTTACAATAATGTGTTTGAAGAAAACACGGCACATTGTCTCCAATAATGTAGTAAACCCAGCTTTCCATCATTTACATGGATGGATTAATGGGTTTATTGACCATTAGGAGGTAGAACAGCCTTAAAGTGGCAGCAAATCAGAGAGCTGCTAATACATGTACTGTTCTATAATCATGACCAAAGGTTACATTTGTTAACCTGCGGATTGTGTGCTCAGTCCTTCACCAACTTCACTGCGGACACTGCAGATAACTTGAAAACTAATGAACCCTATCCCTGAAACATTTCTTATAAAGTCAGGGTTTGTATGATCTTTGCTAGCTAACATGTCCTTGTCATCCAGTCAATCTGGTCCTTCGAAGATGACTTTGCTTGGGCTTCGTGATCCAGCCAAAAGTCATTAAGATCCACTTTTGACTGACTTATTATCCAGGTTTAAGCCAAAGCATCGAAGATCTAATCAAGCTAACTGTGGTTCATGTAAAGAGCAGCTTGCTTTCCAGAATAGCTGCTAACACTTCATTCACTCTATGACCATATTTGAGTCCATTATGTGAAACCATGTGGGCTTTAAATGACTATTAACGCTTAATGGTTTTATTATGGTGGTTTGGGCTAAATTTAGAAACTGTAATCCTCTCCTCCACCCAAACACCATCACAGACAGCAGCCTCAAGCCAAATCTTATTTTATAGATTTCATCTGGATGTATTTTTAATCCCATGTCCTCCCACACGTAATATCTGGTGTTCTCAAAGCCTTGGAGCACTCTATACCCAAAGAGAAATTAGCACACCCACCAAACCATAGTCTCTCTTTGACGTGTTTTTATTAATTTCACTTTGACATCAGTACACATACCACATACTGTTTTTTTTTTGTTTTCTTTTTTTCCTGCAACATCTTTCCCAAAGCTTCAGAAATTGGAACCAAAGTCGTAGCTAATACAAAACAGGGCTGATGTTAGTGAACAACCTCTAGATACAAGTAAAGAGCCAAAAGCAAAATGAGACGAATCAAGTCAAACAAACTCCTGCCACACACCCGATGAAAACACGGAGGAACAAACAAGAAAAGGAGGAGAAAAGCAACATGCTGTGAGGGAACACATTTAAATATGCCAAGATTTATTCATATTATATATTAAACTCTAAAAGAAGCAATCTAGGATTCTGAGTGGTATTTATCTATTTAGCCTTGGTAGCGCACTAGGGGAACAAAGCCTTTCCTGAAATGAAGTTTCACTGTAGGGTGCTGCACATGTGAAAAGCTAATTAGCTCTGCGGTGAGGTCAGCTTGAAGACCACTCATTCAAGTAATCTTCACTTTCAAATAAATAAACAGAATGCATAATTATATTATCAGTTTCTGCATCCAGGCCCAATTTCCCCCTACATACTTGTTGGGACTGTATGCTTGCCCAGCTGACAGGAGAATGGAGGCTAACAGCAATGTTGCATATTTGGCTTTAAACACAGTCTGAATGGAAAACCATGCACAAAGAAGTCAACCAAGACATCTATGAGGTGATCACAGTGAGACGACACACAGTGGAGGACATGCATGGGGAGGAATGTTCCACCAGAGCAAACATTCAGCACACAGGCAGGTGTCTGAGTAGTAGGAATTTTGAGTAGTTACTGCATTGAAAGGCAATGAAATGAACTTTCACTGCTGACCAGTTGAGTTCAGAAATCAGGGACATTGACTGTGTACAAACTTTTTCTGTAAAATAATGAAACAGTCAAGTCAGTAAAATACTTTGTTGCTTTCCATAAATTCATATATGCATTAAAAACAGGGTGGCAGGGCCCACATGACGATGGGTTTTACCGCGTTCAGAAACAATCACAAGTAATCATATTAAACAAAAGTCAGGGTCAAGAATATGATACAGCCTATAGAAACGGTGAGGATCTATCTCCAGCTTACACTATGACATGTGCTTCATGACAAACACAGCTCTAGAATAACCACTCGGAAAACTACGTCCATATTCCCCAAGCTACACTTTAACTTAAAAAATAGCATCCCCTACAATTGTTACGGCAAACCCCCTCAACTCTAAACTACTGCTGACATTTTGTGCGGAGTCTAAAATGTGTCAAAATAATTTAAGTGTTTGATTTTAATAAATTAATACAAATAAATAACAATTACAAATTAAGCTTTAAATAATTTTTAAAAATTAAATTTTCTCTTTGTTCTCACAATTTATCTCATGCTTTCACATTCTCCATTTCATAAATGCTCTGATTTGTTGAAATCGAAAGACTAACATAAATTTTCATTGAACAGCATCATTTCACATAGCTATTTCAAATGTAATCACTAAAACGGTTGCTCAGTTTTACCCCTCAATTTTGAAAAACAAAAACAAGGTCAATTTAGTACCTTTTTATTTTCCCAGAGATATCATAACCTTCAAAGCAGCAGGTGCACATTGGGTCTGTTTTGACTCATTCTAGACTCCAGTTTTGAAACTCAATACAAGTTCAGCAGTTGATTTTCCTAAAAAAAACAAAAGCAAGCTGGGAAGACACTTTGGGATTTAGGGTGTGGTGACACATCAAACAAACAGGAATCGACTTTTTGAGAGGTGTCTAGAAAAACCTCCATTATAAAATAATGAAGCTCAGTGACACTTAATGTAAATCTTACAATGCTGTTGTCAAGCTAGTAGGGAGTCAAAGCAGCCATCCTATAATTAATAACAATAGAAGTAGTGATAAGAATATTCATAATTTACAAGTAAATGAGATCTCAACACTTTGTGGCTTGAACAGGTGTGACAAAAAAAGGAGTTAGGATTGCTGTAAGTGAGGGAACTTTCCTTTGATATAAAAAGCGAGGCTAACATGTTCCATACAGCAGAGAGCCTGTAGTTGTCTTAAGGTGTATATACATACAGAGAACTGTTCCAGAAACGCCTTGGATCAAACCACGGTGAACTAGACCAAATTATCACAGCTGGCTCAGTGTTCCAGTCCTTTTAATTCAACCTGCTCAAAGGTCTTAAAAGAATAAAAGGTCAGTGCATTGCAGAAATGTACATACACAAGTGCCTGTAAGGAGAATAGAAACAAAGTCAGTAACCAGGCCAATCAGTAACAGCAAACCCATTACCAGTTTCTAAAAATTAACTAATACGTAGCCAAACAACAGCTGCAGAGCAAGAGAGCAGGAATATTCACAACACCCAAAAGGTTGTTTTTTCCTTTTTTTTTTTTTTTTTTTTTTAAATACATTTTTTTTTTCTTTAACATTTCCATCTTCAATTATCCATTTACCTTCAGGGAAATGTGTGGTTTAAAGTACAGACATTTGCTTTTTGTGACAAACCGCAATCATCCACCTCATGCTCGCTGTACACAACAAAACCAGGTCATAGATTCAGTCTAGTTCACTCGACCCTGCCTCCAGTCTTGCTGTGGCGCGCCCACAGACAGGTGGGGGCCCGCTGCAGAATTACATCACTTCCTCGCTAGCGATGCACTTCCTGTCTGCACAGGCACAGTTCTTTTCTAATGCTTGCAAGTTAAGCTGCGCAGTAGTTTTACATTGAATATCGAGTAGCTCAGAGATTTTCTACCTAGCAAGGTTCAGTGTAGTAGAGTGGTGATGGTAGATGGAGTAGGAGGGGGGAGGAGTTAGACTGGGCTTGTGGGGTAAATTGGGAAAGGGGCGGGACACGGGAAGGAGGTTTAAGATGATAATGGACATGACGATGGTGATTGTGGAGATTTCGAATCGGAAGAGGCTGATCATTCAGTTTTGCTGCGCTTCATAGCTCCAGGAAGTTTCTCTTGCAACCTGGGGAAACAAAAAAAATTTGTAAAAATGTGCACAATCGATGACAAAATAACTAAAAGCTGCGGGTTGTATCAGTGACACCCCATCACTGAGGAGATTCACTTACTTGGCAATTGTGTTGTTGATTTGAGTACGTGCCAGGTCAATGTACTGATCAATCTGAGTCTGCATGGAAACAACAAGAGAACAGAACAATCAGTTAAAAATCTCATTAACCAACCAATGAAACCTAAGCGGTACTATTATGAGATGAAATACACTGATTTTCCTTTCAGTAGTCTTTTTTGTTTTGCTACCTTCAGCCTCTACTGAAACAAAATCCGTCTCTTGCTCTTACAAAAAAGCCAAATATCATTCTTTTATGTTATGTTGTGCGCTGGGGCGGTTTGCAGCAGAATATCAATAAGAGTCAACGCCTTCAAGGATGGAAAAATGGTGGATTTCAAGAATTCTTGAAGTATCTCATGCTCGTGATGAAAAGTGACACAGCATGAGCTCAAGAGAATCACAGTAAGATGGACACTGCTAAGTTGTCAAAAATCCTGAAGGAGCCAAGTCTAAAGGTGAAGCTCAGTTTACACATCAAGCTACATCCCTGCCCTCCTGAGTGGTGCTGAGCTCTGGGTAATGACTGAAATACATCTTAGATAAAAGACATCTAGGTAAATACTGACTAGTTTGTGAGAGTTAAAGCAGTTCAGGCATCCATCTAGGATGCCTTGTAGAAGACACACATGACCCAAACTTCAGACAAAGCAGCTCATTTTTGGAGGAAGCATAAACTAGGACTATTTATTAATAAGAATCTGGCAATATGCTACATATAATGATATAAGGGCTGAATTTCAACACATGATGATATATTGTGATGCTGTGAGCAAGGCAATATATTACAATTTTATGAATTTTAGTTATAAAAGTATACTTTTTTATGCAACAAGAACATCTATTTAGCATTGCGGGTTAAAACATAACCACAAAATATTTGCATGTAAACTATTTAAAGTGAGAGATACACTCAAGTTATCAATATTTTCTTAAACCTCTACCATACACTTTGACCAGTAAGAGATAGCGTCATCCCCTAAACTCAATTTCCCATTTTTCTCATTTCACATAATGTGCATCGTGATGCTGATGGACATCTTGTTTGACCTAACAATGACTTCATGCTCTTTGCAGCTGGACAGCAACAAGAAGGACGCAGAAAGCCTTCAGTGTCTGATCAAGACTGGTCATCCTGTGATCTCACTGCTGATGGGTATATTCGCTAACCACTGATGTCATTGCTGCTCTCGGGAGGGGAGGGGGGCCCTGTGACTCAGTTTGTCAACAGACGCGATCATCATGACCTTACCTTGTTCTTCTCGTAAATTGGAGGCACAGCAAAGAGCAGGATGTCAGCTGGAGAACACAGAGAGGCAAAGACGTGTTAGGATGATGCATCCAAATACCCACAGCCTCTCCTGGTTTGTCATTATGCACTTACTGAGCAGCATACTATTTTGTTGTGTGCTATTGTATAAGAAAAAATCTATAACTTAATCTGAATCCATGGTTATTACTTTCAACACTTATAAGGATGTAGCTGTCTGTACAGGACATGTAAAGAATGCACTGAACACAACAGGCGGCTGTAAGAATGTGTGGAAATGGGCTGCCAACAATTCAACATTAAACAGAAACATAATAACTGTGGCATGTTTCTTGGTTCCCACTGTGCTTACCCAGGATGAGAATGGTGATTCCATTGAACACAGCCCCTACGTAGGTGAAGAGCCACATGAACACAGCCAGCTGGGGACGGAACAGCCAAATATCGTTCAGTCAAAGCAACCCCTTCAAAATAAACTATATACATTCTTTTGAGCAGGTTTCAAGTCAGAGAAGGAGATGTCACATGCTTCCTTTTTGAGTTCTCATTTCATAACATTTCACAACACAAAATCTCCTGCTCTGTGTTCAGAATGAGGTATTAAACTTTTTATTTTATTTTAAGTCACTGAATTAGATAATTGGTTGGTTCTAGAGGTGGACTAGTAGATCTAAACAGGAT
Organism: Ctenopoma multispine; assembly: GCA_034779795.1. Taxonomy (NCBI): domain Eukaryota; kingdom Metazoa; phylum Chordata; class Actinopteri; order Anabantiformes; family Anabantidae; genus Ctenopoma; species Ctenopoma multispine. The sequence continues at coordinate 16,198,972 of JAUYWH010000010.1, read as the reverse complement.
AAATTAGAAAAAGGTAGCACCCATGTGTGGACTAGGAATAGTTTCCCCTACATCAGATCAAATGGTCACCATCAGAGGATGACAGTGGACAGTGAGTGAAGTCAACAACTGCTCACCTTCAGGGAGTCCACGAGGTCCTCTACCAGGAAAAGGCGGCTCATTTGCTTCAGGGCTCGGTTGATGTAGGTCAGACTGGCGTCCACGTGCTTGCGGAAGGTCTCTGGAGGGATGCTGACATCCTTATCTATCAGCGTTCTGCAGAGAGAGGAGGTGGAGGAGGAGAGTGAACACAAAATGAGGCTAGGCCTAAAGTGCTGCAGCAAAAAATACAGTCCCATCTAATAGTATTGGGATTGTAAGGCTATTTGATTTGTTTTTGATGTGCTCTGAAGATCAAAAGCTATCAGACAAAAAGTCTAAATTTCTTTTTATTTGGTACATGTAAACACAACATAGAACATAGCACTGTTTCAGATGACTTAACATCTTTCTGTGATGAGGCTCATCCTGTTCGATTTACTGAGTCAACGGTAACATGTTGAAGAACAGGTGAGAACAAGGGTATAAGACCGTTTCTAAAGTTCTGATTGTTCCCAAAAGCAAACTGGCTTCAATAATTGTGAAAAAATAAAATAAAATATGGACACTGGACACTTCTAGACTTGGCTGTATGGACAAACTGAGTAACTGGATAATAAGGAGTTTCAGATGTCCTCTGCAGAGATAGTAGAACCTGGCAGAAGAAGATCGCCTCTGTAATACTCCATCATACAGACCTAACAAACATTCTGTGGTCTGAGGACACAGAATTTAACAACTCCAAGCACTATATCTTGTTACTGATACCATCCTTACAGTGCAGCATGGTGGGGAGGGGGCAGAGTAAGATGGACTAGCCTCAAGAGTGGACTGCAATGCATATTCAGTACAGTCACAAAGAGTAGAAAATATACTGAAGCTTGTTAACATCCAAGCTGCTGCAGCGGACGTCAGAGTGGCCACTCTTACCTTTAAGGCTGTGTGCTGTATGTATATCTGTTGTAAGATGCATTGAGGTTCATGAAATTACATTTTGTCTCAATACTCAACTATTATAAACATCAAAGTACAAAACTTTTTTTAATCAAATAACAAGCAAGAAAGGCTTAAATTGACAAGATAGTAGTTTCGACTTTTACTTCCGTTTGGCCTTACTTAAAGGGGTGTCCCTCGTTAGATTTCTGCACAGCCTGGACCACAGACTTGTAGATGCGGAAGGTGATGGTGACGCAGAGCAGGGCCAGCAGGAGATAGGAGACCACGCTGATGATGCTGAACGCTGCGAGCGACAGCAGCAGTAGCAAGGACAGACCGAACACCAAGCCCGACTTCTTGGGGTCTCGCCAGTGAATCAGATCCTTCACTGCAAAGAGGAGGGAGGAGTTTTAGTTCATCATATAATGTGTGTTATTAGGAACACACTGTATTAAATGCAACTAGGTTTGATTGGCGTATAGAGATTCTAACCCTAAATTATTTGATGAATTCAGTTTTACAGGACTTTCTATCCTGTCACAAAGGCAATGGAGAAGTGCATAAGAACATCTGATTACTGACTCAAGACCATAAATCTCAGCGAAGGTCTTGTGGTAGTTCATTGGGTGGAGCAATGTGGGGGTTTCACATCACTTTGTCACATGGTGTAACACGGCCCTTTCATTTATTGATACAGCTTAGGGGAAAAATAGGGAGTGTCTGGTTTGATGCAGTGGATCTGCCTGGTGATATAAATGTAAGAGAACTGTCATGTATAAGTGAGTTTGCACAGCAGGTATGAACTGAAATTGTGTTTTCAACCCAATAACTGTGCAGTCCATTGCAAAAATGAATGTGTGCCATGAACCTCTGCTGGAGTCTGCAGCCAAGAACAGAAGCACGTAGCACGTTTGTATGGATGTCCTGTGGGCAGTCAAGCATGAAGTAGTGACATCTTCTATACACGGTGGTTATGTAATAACTGAATACCACTATTTTCCTATGTGTGGAAAAGCAGGGGAGATTTCAAAAAGCCCTTTGTAAGAGAGGTGGAGAAGCCACATGGGCAGATGCCTCAGGGACAGTTCAGGCCTCAGTGTTCTAGCTTGTTTATTGAGAACATAAGTTCTGTTATACATATCACAGAAAAACAGCTACAGCAAACTTGCTTTGTCAAAAGGACATAACTCCCATGAATTATTCTTTAGCTAAAGTCAGATGATGTCTTTTGTAATACAACATTTTTTTATGTAAATTAAAAAATATGTATGATATTTAGGTACAGTATGTGTAGACAGAACAAGACACTAACTCAAGTACAATACAAATTTTATCTGTTAACTAGGAGGATACATTGCATTGCAGGATACATTGTTTTTAATAACTGATCCTTGTAACGTTTTCCTCATGCAGCAACAACAAGCGGGGTTTCCTGACCCTGCACTGCAGGGGTGTGTGCATGCGTCCTCAGCTCTGCTGTCGGAACCCACAGGGAGGCAGCAGAGCATGCTGGGAGCTTGACGGATCTCGTTCATTATCTCCCTCCCTGTCGCCCTACTCTGGCCTGTTTTCAATGTCCTTAAAGCCACACACACACACACACCCACACACACACACACACACACACACACACACACACACACACACACACACACACACACAC
>JAUYWH010000010.1:16174664-16196195 GCA_034779795.1 Ctenopoma multispine | reverse complement strand
ACACACACACACACACACACACACACACACACACACACACACACACACACACACACACACACACACACACACTGGTAATATAGACCTTCTGAGCTACACTATTTACCTTCTGCCGTTATGAACAACAATAATAATTTAATAGAAGAATTAAAGCAACTGAAGATGAAGGTAAAGGTAATACAAGGGGTTTATGAGAGTCACACTGTAGCTACCCATTATGTAGTCTGAATGATGAATCTGTTAGTATTAACTCAACAACGCTGGGTGTACATGTTGGAACAGTATAGTAGTGAAAGTAACAGTGGGAGTAAATTCAAGTTTAATATAATGGGTATGGTAACTTAATCCTGCTGCTTCTTATTGTGGGGAACTGCACATTAACCTTGCCTAAACTTTTCTGTTGTTGTAAAAGCAAAGTTCCTCAGCTGTAATAGAAATTACTGCTTCTGACTTAGAACAAGATAGCAACCCCAACAAGCAAGACCTTACAGGTTTGCATTAGCTTAATGGGGAGTCAAAAACCAAGCACTGACACAGGTTTAGTGTTAACATGTCTTTCCTCCATTTTACCAATCGTCCTGCAGAAGGTCAAAACAAACCGACTGCTTGAAGTAAAGTCTGGTAGAAATAAAAAGCAGCGAACCACTTCCTACTGCCACTATATGGATGTCACTGATATATGGTTGCAGTGGGTTTGTTATGCAGCAAATACCGCTCATATACAGCGTGACAACAAACTCAACTACTAAAACTAACTTACTTAGCTAAGTGTATACCCCGCCTAATAACCTACAGAGTTGTGGAGCAGTGCTGCACAGAAGCACTAAAATAGCACACGCTAGTGCCTGGAGGGGGAGGACTCAACAACACATGCCTCTCAATGGAGCAAGACACAAAACAGAGTTTTGTCTTCAACACAAAATCATTAGAATTAAAGATTATTTTAGAAACTGTTACATTATGTACACTGCTAACAGGCTTGTCAAAACACTGAACATATGAGCTTTAAAGTATTTACGATTTACATGGATCTATTAGCAGAAATGTAGTATATAAATATTTACCTTATGGACACAGTAGGGCATGGAAGGGCCCCCTAGCTTGGAAATGGGTGGGGGGTAACACTGAATGGGTTACATCTACATGTGAGGGTTACTGTCTGCATACCAGCCTCTGTGCATTTGTACGTGCAATGAGATTGTGTTTGTGGAGCAGGGTACTGCAAAACTGGCTGCTGCAACTTCTGAAATATAATATGTTCCAGGACTTTGGCTTTGCTCTGGTCAACTGAGGACTGAAACACCTCATGGCAATATTGTACATTTCACATGATGGCATTTTGTCTGAACCCCAAGTACAGATTATAAGAGGCCTATTAATATGGCATATTTGTACAAATTTGTTAAATGCCTTGTTATGTCATGATTTTTACAGAGAGTGCTGTGGAAAATTGCATGAAGGCAGAAACCTGATCCCGGGGACTGACTGTGGCGTGTGGCTTCCAAGGTTCTTGCAAGCCAACACTGTAGCACCATATTTAAACCCCTACCTACCCATTGCTGAGCTTTAAAGGACAGAGGGCAGGAGAGGGTCATAAGCTTAAACAGAGTGGTTATCACTAGACCATATGCAGCCTTGGTGTTCATAAAACACACTACACAGTGCTGTACCTGCTATAATCTAGTCTTTTCAGTTTGATAACTTAAAGTGAAAGAGACACAGAGAGTGAGCATGGTTTAACAATGGGCAACAACAGTTATTTTCTGAGCCAGTCCAACAAATTGGTAAGCAAATATTGGCAGGTGTACCACAGTAAGACAGGTATTAGTGTATACAGTAAAGGAAGAAATGGGACTGGACAATCAAGCAAACTCACTAGGAGTGAATAGGAGGATGAATGCTTGTAACCTTAAAATACACTTAGCTTCTTTTTTTTTAAATTAAAACGTATAATCTGCACAACATACCTGCTTTATATAATTACTGGTTATGTGTCAACTTTTCATTTATACAACCAAGTACACACACACACAAGTAAATTCATGTCTTTGAGACATTTAGATTTCTTCAACCTATATCACTTGAACTGTAATCATATTAAGACCTTTATGCTCTGGTGATAAGTTTTAACAGCTATGGTCAAAGGCTACTCTTCCTAGATCTAAAAGTGGAGAAGGCTGGAAAGAATTCTTTTACCAAAAAGCTCTCGTTTATTGCCAGAAAGCAAATCCCTACAGGCATATACTATTGTAAAAACTGAAAAAAATATTTTGAGAAGGATCAGGCAGAAAGTACAAGGGAGAAAATTTGTTCTGTTGAGGTAACTGCATGAGGTTAGAGGCCTACTGCCTGAAAGGAAGAGGTGTTACCTGATAAGTGAGTTAGTATTGCTGTCAAGACATGCTCAGCAAGATGATAGGCTTCAGCCACCCATTCGTCAATGGCTTCCACCTCTTTGGAATACGTGCTGTCATATGCACGGTTGCTTTGAGAACATGGAGGGTTAGAAACTGAGATAAAGGAAGACTGCTGTACAGATGAAGCATTGGGGCTAGCTTTGTCTTGGTTGGAAGCTTCCTCCTCTTCTTCTTGACTGCTGCCCAGCTCTCTGAGAGCACTGATAGTAAGCCGTTCTTGTTCAAGATCCATCACCATGGATGGAGTGGGCTGGGGAGGCGGCAAATCTGTTTTATGGAACTCTGTCTTGGAGGAAACACTTCTGTGCACATTGTCTGCTTCTTCATCCTGCCTTGATTTCAGGCATTCTCTCATGAACTCCACAAAACTGTCTGTAGGCTCTGAAGGTGAGCTGTCAGGGTCACTGCTTTCTGGATTACTTGTTTTAGGTGCATCCAAGGATCCAAGTGGATCCACTTTAGTGTCTTGCTTGATCAGAGAGTCAATTTTTTGCACTGAGGGAGAGTTTCCATTTGTCATGTTTTCTGAAACATCATCAGTGGTTATTTTCTTATTGAAATCTTGCTCATTGACACTGCTTAGAGTCCCACTCTGTATAGAGGAATACTGGTCTTGGGAAGATTCTCTTAGGGATGTCTGAGCAACTTGTTTGGGGAAGGTGTTATCATAATTCAGTGAAGTGAAGTCATCCAGAATTTCACTGTCCTCGTGAACATTTTGTCCAGAGCTTGAACTCAATTTTTCAATGTGAATTTCAGCAGCATCGGACAGAAATCGCTCCTTAGCACTGTTAAGCCCTTTGTTATCAATGTTATCCAAAGGAGAGGCTGCATCAAAATCATAATCGAATGACTGTCTGTCATATATATCATCTTGCATGAAGCTGCATTTAGAAATGGAAGCCATTTCCACATATGCCTCTTTTCCAACTGTGTTGCTTTTTTCTTCAACTTTGGATTTGATGTAAGGAACTGGTTCCTTGGATGCAACCTCCGTCTTACAAGATTTGATCATGATACATTGTCCTTCATCTGACCACTCATCGTCATTGTCTGGGAAGTCCACTTCTTCATTTGTAACTATGAAATGAGAGGGATTGTCATTTACTTTACTACAAGTTGTCTGTGACCTTTCAGCTTTCGTTTGGGAAAGATCAGATATGGAGTCCTCTGAAACAGCTGGATCGGGTAGAGCCTCAGGTTTTGATACAGCTTCATGACTGACTGTTTCTGCGAGAGATTTGAATATCTCATGTTTGGGAGAGTATTCAGCATCAGAGTCCACAGGAGAAGACGGAGGAGAGTAGCCTTCCATGAATTCAGTTTCTAAGGGGCGTGTCTTGGGTGGGTCATTTATACTGTCCTCTAGCTCCGGTTCTGAAATTTTGGGAGCCTCTCCAGTTAAGTCCTTTATAACCTCATAAACTTCATCCCCCTCTGTTTCAAGCTCAATTTCCATCTCCTCTTCACTGTAATTTGGCTCATCTGTCTCGATAACATTGATTGTTGGAACCTGCATTAGCTTCCTCTCAGACTTTGGTGGAGGAGCCATCTCAGTGGGAACATCAGGAGCTGCAAAAGCAGTGGCAGGATTATTTGAAACTGCTGGATCAGAGGATGGAGAGGAATCGGATACAAGAGCAATAACACCATCTTCAATGACTGTATCGTCTGATTCTCCTGAGCTCTCTGCTTCACTTGCCTCTGGTGGTTCCAGGTCTCCAGTCCAGTGGGTCTTCTTGTCACATGAAACACTGTGCTTTTCATCCATGTTATCTGGAGGGGAACCAGGAGGAGATGGGGAGCCAAAGCCTGTAGGAGGTGCAGGTGAAGTAGGAAGTGCTGAATCGGGAGCTGCTTGAGCCTGGACACCTGATTTTTCTTGCTGGTCCCACATGTAGGCTGTTGGCAAAAAACTAAGATCGAACTCTTCCTCAACACTTGGCTGCTTCGGCACACCACAGTCATCTTTCACTTTTGGAGCTTCAATAGGAGAATCCATGAAGGCATCAGGGACACCAGCAAAGGTAGCAATAGCATCAGGTGTAGCTATGTCAGTCTCCTTCTCTGCCTTTGAGGAAACATTTTCTGAAGGTGGAGTGCCTTTAATTAAATCTACACCATCCAAGTGTGGTACAGGAGGTAAATGAGCCTTCATCCATTCTTCAGTTTCTTCAAATTCATTCACTTGTCTTAAATCTCCAAGAACTTCAAAGGGGGATTCCGGTGACTCCTGGTCACTAGAACTGCCTTTTTTTTGGACAGATGGTGTAATTTTCTCAATGGGATTTTTTTGCATCTCAGTGGGAGATTTCTCATAGTGTCGATCTCTGAAGTGAGAGAAACCTCCATCGCTTCTAAAATCAGATTCCTTCTTTTTGGCAGCAAGTGCTTCCAGTGCCTTTATTCGCTCTGAAACGGGAGATGTCTTTATCGGTGAATCCGGCTGTCCATCTGGCGGCCCTGCTTCACTCCCGTAATGACCAGGTGTGAATGAGCCAGACTGAGAAGGAAAGCGAAGCGATGTCGCTACACCTTCACAAGTTTTGTCAGAGCCCAGGACGACTCTTTTGTCTGCTTGTCATGCAAGAACAACGACAGCGAAGAAGAAAAAGGGGAAGTCATATAAATCACAGGCACTAAACCCCCATGCAAGTCTAATATTATTCAGCCAGGCCTTAATGTTGCAACCCAAGCATTCATGCACTGCATCATGGAAATGTAAGGCAGATTATATAATGAATGGCAATTTCACTTTTTCATGCTGCTTTTAAGAAGGCATCAAAGAGAATTCAGCATGGTAACTAATCAGAATGATCAAATGAAGCAAAAGGAAAACAAAACCTTAAAGATAAGACAATTTGTATAAATCATGTGCAACTATGGTGAATACATGTCAGTTGCAATGTCTATAGCTTGCTATACACTTGCAGGCTTGGAAGCAGTTTCTTTTTGATAGTGCTTATTTGATATTGTTATTTCATTAGTAGATTCTTTGGGCTGACTTGATGTATGAGAAACATACAGAATCATACAAACAATTCTCTTCATTTCATGTAATCTATGCTTCTTGTAAGAACTAGTCAGTTACAAAGAACATTTGTAAACCAAGGATGATAATTAATGTTATTATCATAATGTTTATAAACACCCTTACCCAGTACCCTAATGGGACGAATAAAAGTTTCACATTTTAAGCATCCCAAGTTAAAGAGTTCAGCTGGACATAAGCTCAAACAAAATGTGGAGTTTTGCTACAAATTAGGACCCTTTATACCATAACATAAAAAAAATTATGAAGCTCAAAATTCAAGAGTTTTCTATAACTTCAGAGTTGCATTCATTCTTGTGGTCAGTTCCTTGTTACATAATGGGGTAACTGTCTATTATAATTTGGGAGAATAAGAATTATGTAATGTTCGGACACCAAAAGGGTAACAAATTTTATTAAACAACATGGCTGTCCATGTTCAAATAACTTCAGGTCATCGGGTCAACACTATTTGATCAGTCACACTGCTAAGGAGACTTTTACAATGATTAAGATGGAGGGTCCCGCTCTCAGGCCACATGGCTCCTTGCCATCCTGGAGGCAGGAGAGCTCTAAAGATGTTCTAGCAACAGTTCAACCAATCACATTATCTCTTTCAGCACCAATAAATTCCTTTATCGTTTTAAGCACCAACATCAAGCCATTGTGACAGGCAATTGGCAGTTATATTAAGCAATAAACATAGCTGCCCTGCTCAACTTGTGCACATCAACTACTCATTTACTCAGTACGTGCTTTTAAAAGGGAATTTAGTATGTATAGTTACAGTCTGTGCCTAACTGACTGGTCCACTTGGTCTTGGATAGCACTGCCACCTCCCCTCTGCCACAATACAATGCCTTGTTCAAACTAGGCCACATGAATGAACTTTCCATCTCACCAGCAGTGTTGTAGTCTTTTGGCCCTGTTCTTGTAAACAAATTCCGAAACAGCTAAAGCTCTGAGAATAAGTTAACAAATGTTTGTGCCAGGGTTACTGGATTAGTACATAGACTAATGTCAACAGGATTATAATTCAGTAGTTGTTTAATGCACATTGTTTAAATGTAGCTGTCAGAATCTCTTCTCAGTAATAAGCTACTAGTAACATACCATCTGCCTAATTAGACCTCAGTAGTGTTCCATGTGTGATTTATGTAATGTGCTTCCTGCAGTAACTGAGGCCCGAGAATCAAAAAGAACAGTCTTGAAAAGGAGACTGTGCATACATGAAGCAACAGGTTTATCCTCTATTTATTTACTTCAAATTTGATTAAATACATTTATTTGAACTTGCAAAAAACTACAGTACATTATTGACCTTGGGATCATAGTGTGTTGCAAAATAACTGCAACTGAAGGTCCACTTGCAAGGGTTGAGCATATATCTGTTTTTTCATATGATCACATTGTCACTGACAAGTCTACAGTAACAGCTTGGCACTCAGAAAGGTGCCCCCCCCCCCCTCCCCATCGCCTTCTCAGCAACACCACCAATAGTCAAACAGCAATGGCAGGCATACTGAGAATGGAGATATGGAATTATGTCTGATTGTACACTGTACTTGTAAGGATTAGTAGACAGAAAAAAGAGCAACTAAATTCTAATTCCATGGTCATTTTAATTCAATTTTGAAATTCCCACCTCAATAGCAAGTTGCAAAACTGTGCCTGATGTGATGTAACACTTAAACGTGAAATTAAATACACCAGGCAAAGAGGGGGTTCCTAGTGGCATGGAAAGTTCAGTACACCTGGGTAGAGCAAGACTACAATGGTGTCCAACTGATCGGTGTTCTGGTGAGTCCCTGCCAAGACCGGCTGAGGTGGGTTGTCTATTTTGTATCTGTATGTGTGAATGCATCATTTGATACATACAATGTTGGTGTATAACCCGTCAAGTGGGCCAATGTCTGGACACAAAGGGAAAATTACGGCAAAAGTCAGCAAGTGGAGAAGTTATGGTCCGTTCACACAGTAGTAAGTAGTTAGCAGTAGCTGGGTTCTATGCTGTGTGAGAACAGTATATATTTTCAAGAAGAATAGGGAAGACTGCTCTTTGTACATTACTGATGTAGCATGTCAAAGGTATGTTACTCAGCTAGCTCACATACATTACTGGAAATTCCCTCATAAATGACGGTACACACAAAAAGTTCCACAAGTATGCAAGAACACAAGTCCACTATAAGAAATTGAGGTCAACATGTACAGCCTTCTTTTGGTGCAAAAATGCCCCATTTGAAAAAGCAGTTCGGCTGAGACTAAAACATAAGGTAAGTTTTAAGTAGATTAATTAAATGAAAACTAAGTACCATTCCAATTGGCTGGAATTGAAAGTCGGGCCAATAGTCGACAAATAAAGAAAATGTTAGCTTCTGAAAAAGCTGCTGGACAGGAGAACACTGTCAATAATGCCAGCTCTTTAAACCTTTCACAGTTCAAAGTCGAATGAGCATCAGATATAACATTCTGCACTTAAGTCAAGTAATGATCACTGTTGATAAAGAACAACCACGCATTGTTAAAAAGCTCATTAAAACCCAATAAGTAGACTTTCAGTTTAGATTGCTGCAACAGTTCTTTAGTATCCTATGAATTCCAAATAAGAACAGGAATCATCTGGTACTATTTGATTTGTCTTTTTCATGACATTTAAGACATTAGTACATCCCAAGTAAACCTCATAAAGAAGGCATTTTAGATTGTAATCTTAAGAACTGATATACTGATAAAGCACATTAACACATAAGCCAAATTTGATATTGTTGCTGAGAAGCAGATGAGTCAGTAAAAGTTCCACAGGGTGCCGCCATGACCTGTCATTCTTCAATTCCCAGAGTGAACTGGTTGGATGCTTGTGATGTAACAGTGTAACAATAACGTGTAACTAAGCATTATTCGTGCCTCATGTTATGATCTACCCCAATCTATATCTATGCTAACATTTAACTATTTGACAAATACTACTTTCACAGTACTGGATACCATTTGTTCACACAAGTTCAGACACAGTTCAAAAAGAAAAACTGATTTTAAAAAAAAATCCCTACTTTTTAAATGCTTAAGCAAGGATGTGAGACATGCACAAAGCCTACAAAGCCAGAAGCAGATAGTGGGGTGGAGGTCAGGTGAGCAGCCACGGGCAATGGCAGGCTCAGACCATTGGGTGGTGGATGATATCTCCAGTGCCACTCATCCTCCAGGACCCAGTTGCTAGGGCTTAGGGTGGCTCAGATACTAGGGCAGCAGGAAGGTAGAAGCACCCCCCCGAGACACCAACCTGATCCATTTTTAGGTTTCTGCTCTTGCGCACACAATGAACTTGAACTTCTCTACTTTCTTAAAATAAGGTGGCAATCATGGGATTATCTTGAACCTACAGTGAGTGCTGCTGACCTAAATAATAATCACTAGGAGGTGGTACTATACAGAATACATGATTCCTTGCTCTTTCTAAAGATTCTGAAGACCAAACACAACAAGGAGAACTGAGTTTGAGAAAACTGACTACAGATGAAGAATGAAAATTTGATCTATCACCTCCACACCATTAAAAATTGAACATATACTCTGTGTACCTGTATAACCTCTGTAGGTTGCAAGCTACTAGCAATATACTAAAAAAATTACTATCAATGTTATTAATTAATGAGAACAAGGGGAGTTACACTGTCCTGCTAACTTACAATTAGTGCACTAATTGAGGGTCAGCAGCCCTGGAAACAGATGGGAAAACATGACAGAGTTTGTAGGTGAAGAGCTGGGTACAGACCAGTTGAGCTGGGGAAGGAGCTGGGGTTGGAGCTGGACTACATTACATTGATAGTTTATTTGCAGGTTCAATCAATTTTTGTTCAACTGTTACTAGCAGGAGAGGGGCACTAGAAAAAAAAAGGGATGAAGGACAGCAGCAGGCCAGCGTGTGAGTACAGGACAGAGGGAGCGAGCAGGCGACCAGCGTAAGAGAACCATACACTTGCCTTGAGGAGACTGAATGAGAGATACAGGCGAAGAGGAAAGAAAGGAATCTGAAAAAATAAACAGGACAGAAGAATAATCATCCCAGAAGAAAGAGCACCTATCTACTGCACCCATTCAAATAAAATGTTAACTTATTCAGCCATAACAACTCTACATGCTGTTTAAAAACTTCAAAGAACAGAATAGATTTATATAACATATACTGTAACACTAAAGTCAACATAGATGCCCCATGCACATGCTCTCATTGTTTACTTCAGTAAACCTACAGTCACTAACACACAAACTTATATTTTAGGCAAGACCAAGACAGTTTACTTAAGAAGCAGACAAAAATCACTTCTTGTGTTGCGGACAGATGTTCTTCCCACAAAACTCAATGATATTTTATTAGTCTCATAAAACAGGTTTTCATATGTTTGGAGTGGATAAAACTGACAGGTTGGCACGTAGCCTTGACCTTGACATCAAACACCTTTGCCATGAACCAGAAGCTCAACTATGAGCCCGACTTCACCACACAACATCTCACTAGAGGTCTTGTGCTCAAAAATCCTTGCACAAATCTCTGCAAACATTTTCTGGAAAATGGGTTAGATGGGTTGCATCCCCAACACAATTATTTTTATATTGAGACAAACCTACAAAGTTAAGTATGCTATACAAAAAGTGTCCAAGTGGTCGTTCTCATCATTGGGGATCTTTATCTTCCACTCTGAGATAAGCTTTCATCAGGTTAAAGAGAAAGTTGCTAGGTACATCTTTCTCATCAGATGGTTTTGGAATGCCAGGAGAGAAGTTTACTCAAGGGAGGAGTGTCATCTACCTTTAGTTCGGCTCCACTGGAATTTGTACAAGCTCAGCAAGTTGGGATTAGTGAGTTCTGGCAGTGCAACATTCCTTCTCTGAGATTCATTATGGCCATTACTCTTTCTCTCTCAACCCTACGCCTTCACTGGTTAACCACAACGCTAGCTCAAACTCCTACTCGTTTCAATACTTCACATCCTTATGCACATCCAAATTAATGAACATGCATGAATGTCATAGTTCAAGAAAACCAGGACAGTAAATGCATTTTGAAATCTGCACATACCCATCAAGTCATGTCATAATAAAACATGCAAGAAAGTATGTAAACACTAATTCTGAGTGGATATGAATCACAACGAAGGTTGTGGGGCAGGATAGCAAAACAAGCTGATAACATGTGTAAAGTTCTGTTAGCAAAAATTTATTGACAGATTACACAGATTAACTTTAGCATTCCGATTGTACAATGAACAATGTCCTGAGAAAAATATCTGGATCCTCAGCTGCCAAATGTTCCACTGTCTTCACCAGCTAGTCTCGAGCTTTGTCTGTGTGCCTGTACTATCTAGATCGGTTCAGTGTTTAATTGCTTTTTATCAGTTATTTTTGGGGAATTTTTCTTTAATCTTTAATCTGTTGCTGTCAAACATGTAACTGCATCTCGTTAATGCACTGACTAATAGTCCAACCAAGTACTACAGCAACTACAGTACAGTTACTGATAGACACCACATCCTCATCTGAATCAGTCAATTTATCATTAACATCCCTATTTTCAAGGTGCTGAAGGTACCAAAAGAGACTAAGATTTCTCTGGCAGCATAACATAAATCATGTGTGGTTATAAATGTTATGCTGGTAAAATGTTCATAATGTATCTTGAACATGTTACCGTTTTTGTTTGCTAAATCTGCTGCAACAAATAGAAATAAAGACTTTTTGTAGTACTTTGCAAATAATGTAGTTTTGAGCTATTAAGTCCACTTCAGCTAATCTATTGAAGAGATAGAGATAGAAGTGATGGTGTAGGGTGGGTCGACCGCCATGCGTTCCATTCTTGTCCTGGTGCTGCAGCTATCCTGTACTGTCTACCCGAGTGCTATCTGATTGCCTCTGTGACCGCAGTGATATGGCACACTCAAGCAAAGACCCGGGGAGGGGGGGGGAAGAGGGTTACTCTGTGTCCTTTCATGCTTTGACTGCATTTCATTGTAGCGAGCACCCATCTTCATCAGCGAATCTACAAAATATGGATTTATCAACACCGATGAAAATGTTGTTGTGTAGTAGAGAAACAATTTAGTAGTAGTCGTTAAATAAGTTGCAGATATAACAGCAGACAGCATGAGACAGAGTGCCTGTCCATGAAGTAGACAAAAACATTCAAACCAACAACCTCCACTGCTGTGCAGCATGACTAAGGATTCGGCTGATGGAGTCATCAACATCCTGGTGGGAGAGGTGTTCAGTATACTGGGAATTTATGAGAACTATGACCTTGTACTTTCTCTGACTGTCTGGGAATGTGTTTTCACATCACAGATGAACACAGACATTAAAATATGGTTGTCACAGGTAAAAGGTGATGTAGGCTGAGAAGTGTGGAGTGGGTGAGATGAACTGAGTAATATGTTGTTACATTTATACTTAAAGTTTTATTTAAAAAGACATCCCTAAGTAAATCAACTGGAGTGATGTTAACTCTTAAGAATGACAGGATGTTATATAGATTAATACTAATACAGAGGAAAAGAACTCGCAGGTCAAAATAAAGGTGACGTTTGAGGCCTCCTCTAGTAAGGTTAGTCTGCTCATATTAGAACATTCCGATGAGGAAATATGAGCACAGAGACAGCTGTAACACCCAATGGTGAGCTAAGGATTCATGTTCAGCACAAGTGCCTGTGTGCTGCAAAAATCTCTAGTATTAATTCTGAATTAAAAAAAAATGTTTAAATGTTTTTGATTGTGAAATTTTTCTCATGACCAACTTCCTCTGGAACGCTGATGCAATGTAGTTTGAGAAATGAGGTCCTCTTCTTGAAGTGTGCCACTTCCTTTGTGACTAGTGTCACTCATCAGTGTGCCACTCGAGTGTAATTGGCTCATCTACCGAAAAGAAGCTACAGAGACAGAGCAGACCATCTGGAATCGGTATCATCCACTAACTCAAAGTAATGTATACTATGAAAATCACTACTACAGTTAGTAGCATGTGCCATAACTTTTAAAAGAATCCCAGGGAATGGACTAACTGCAGAGTCTGTGGAAAACAGCATTTAGCATTTAACCCTGTCCAAACAAGGATGGCACAGTGATGGAGTACTCCTGAGACATTAATGATCACATCATCATTAATGGATGGTGAGGTACAGGTAAAATGTTCATTTGACAGTAAGCAAATAAAACGCTGAATGTAAAAGACATTCAAATACTCTTAGCAGTATTAGATGCTCCTCCAGCTCATTGGTACTTACATTCTGACCAATCAGAAATTGTACTAATTTAAAAACCAGTCTTCAACACCCATCCCTTGAGATGCCGTGACATTTTTCAAATCTGTTGGAATAAATGCTGCCAAAAAACATAACATAAAAGACATTTTAACCAAAAAATCTATTTGATGCTAAACTTAAATAAAAACGTTTTGTTGTTTTAGATGCAAATTAAAATAAAGTCATACATTTCCAGAGGAAGCTTTTACAAAGCTGTGCTCATGTCATTTATGCCACAGCTGTAAAATTTAAGGAGAAAGGCATTAACTTTTAATGAGTAAAGTCAACTGAGTGAAGTGCAAAAGTCCCTGCATCAAATATTACTTGGCGTCAAAACTTTAAAATTTACTAAATTTATTCATGACTGTTAATTTTGTGGTACAAAAATTGAACCATTATTAAGTGTTGAGTATTAGATCAGAGGTTTCTGTTCTTAATTCGCATGCTTACTTTTACTGCTTACCCTACTGTACATTTCTAGCAAACATCATTTAATTTCTGCTTTCCTCTCCTTAGTGATAACAAGTTAAAGATCAAACTCAATGAGGCATTATGTGCCGCACCCTGCCTTATCCAGTTGACACCCATCATAACAACCTTACAAATCCTTTGGATTACCAGAACATGGGTTTGAAGGATTTTTAGCTGGCTCACATGTAACAGCTGACTGAAATGTGGAGTTCAAGTCAGACAGCTTAACACACTCACACAAACATATGCACAGTCAGTGATGGTAAAGCTGCCACTCCCTGACACACAACCTGTCAGTGAGCTCCTGAGAGGCAACACTGCTCCTTTGTTGTAATTAGGCTCGTCTAGTCTGTGTAACTTGAAAAACTACAAAGCACAGTAAAGGCGAAGATGAGCTCTCAGACAGAAACGAATGAATAGTGATGAAGCAGTTCAGGCGTTGGTCTTCTTCTGTGAGATGGTCACCGTTAAGAAGACGACACAAAATAGGGCAATGCGCCTTTAAGAGATCCTTCCTTTTTTGGCAGTTGCCCAGTAACAATGCATCTGCAGTGCAGAGCATCGCAGCATTTAACACCGATAACGCTTTGTCACCCTAAACGTTGCCCTCTAAACAGTTTGACATTGATTTGTTTATTTTACTTATTTGGGAGAAAACATAACCACGCGCGGAGCATGACGTAAGAATATTTTAACGGTCACCGGGATAATGGCTGACATGAAATGCAGCAAGCAGCACCTATTATTTCCACAAATTAGCACGCCCCTTTCAAAAACGCACTGGGTACTGACGTCCCTCAAGAGCAAAGCGACGTATAACTGACAAGTTTCACAGAAACACGATGGCGTAGCGTTATCGCCATACAAGACAATGGCGTGTTCCAGGGTTCAGGCCAAAGCTCCACAGTTTTACGGCATG
Source organism: Ctenopoma multispine (assembly GCA_034779795.1). NCBI lineage: Eukaryota > Metazoa > Chordata > Actinopteri > Anabantiformes > Anabantidae > Ctenopoma > Ctenopoma multispine. The sequence goes on along the minus strand of JAUYWH010000010.1, from coordinate 16,182,065 downwards.
ATTAGCTAGTAACGTCCGGATATGTTCACCACCACAGGTGTTTCCCATTACAGTCCAAACATGCTAAAACAAACAGCCACATAATGACTAAGACGGCTAACTAACGTTATGTGGATTACAAAGGCTGACAGTTAACGTTCAAATATTAAGTTGAATTAGCTGCTGCGTTATGGACTTGACTGTAATGTCAACGTGAACCGACGAACTGGTTAATGTGCCTGTAACATTGTATAAAAACGGTGGTTTAATAACAAAATATTAAGTCACAACAACAATGACATTAACATTGGCTTAAACTATTTCTTACCGGAGAGCTTTGATTCTTTGGCAGCAGAATTATGCCCATCGGCAAACCCTGACGATGAGATCTGGGCGGACTGAGTCATTGGATCCATTTTTACTGTAGTTTAAAAACAACTGCTCAAATGCGTCGAAATGTCTGTCGTCTCAGTTTAAACTGCTTTTTTAAAGTGTGTTATGTCGTCTGACTTTCCTCAAATTTCCCCCTAGAGCGGGACTCGGATCCTCAGCTCAACGCAACGTCCGAGCACTGAAAGAAAAGCGGAGACGAGTCACGGACAGAAACAAGGCGGACTATGGAGGAGGGGAAAGACATGTCGGGCTGAGGCACGTTCAAGTCTCACAGGTCTGTTTGTAAACTGAAAAAACAGGAGCTGACTCTGCGCTCAAACCGTGAAACTATTCTAATAAATATTTTGTTAATTTGTCCTCTGTGTTAGTTACACTTTTAAAATACATTCCAACATTCTCATGTAGAATAGAATTGTGCGAGGCGGAATTTGTAATCTTGCTGTGCATTTTGTAGGCGCTTGGAAATATCCGACAGCACTTTAATGCAGCGGGAGGAATATTCTTGAACACCGTGTTACACCAGCTTTACACAAAAGTGGGACTTATTTATATTTTTGCCGTTACATCACAGGGGGTGTAATATTTTTATTTTTATTTATTTTTTAACGTAACCAAAATATTAATTTTGTATAATTAGGTAACTGTAGGTTTAACATACAAACTGGTGTTTGTTCGAGCTGTTTCTAACAAGCCGAGCTAACTGCTTTGATGAAGTCGTTTAGAATTATGATGGAAATGCAGTTGTATGCGGTTGTCTGGGTTTTACTGTAGCATGTTACCCATTGTGTAAGCCTTTGTGTTTTAAAGCAATAACGCATATCACATAAAGGCAGGTTGCTACCACCTACTGGTGGTGTTGGAGTTTACAATACCATGAACTACATTTCCTAGCATGCGTGAGGGGAAATTGTGTCGAAATGCGTAAGATCTAAAACCACCGGGATGGGCCTGTGGGCGTTTAAGTGCGCCTGGCGGAGACCGACGAGCTGTTGCCAGATCTGCTGCACTACGCATACGCACAGCCTGGTAACACGGTGCAAGTGCGTTTCGGGCAGATTGAGCTGCGCGGCAAAAGCAGGGGGACACAAACAAAAACATGTGGCTGTGGCTGTGGCTGTGAGACAACGGGTATGTGTTTTCTTACAAACTGGTCAGATTCTGCGCCGATACGAGCTCAGAGTAAGTCAGTGGTCCGGCCCAGTTTGGTGATGTATTTCATGGTAGCATAGTCGCTATCTAAAAGTGATTAGTTTAGCTAACTAGCAGTTCGTTAGCTTGTTAGCTGCTCTTGACAGCAGTCGTCATTCAGCCAACTGTTTCCAAGCTGCTTGTCACATTGTGTGCTCTGTTTCTGGTTCAGGCTAGTTTATTTTCATTATTTCACATATTTAAAACGTCTAGACCAAGTATTCAGCCAACAAACAAATATCGCCAGCGACCACACATGGGTAGCTAGTGTTAACTTAGTGATTTTCAAAGTTAGCTTGTTAGCTTACGTCAGTCTACCTGACTAGCGAATCAGTTAATATAACGGAGTGTGTACGGAAATGCTGTAGCATATGCGATACTTCGAAGACGTTACGGTGTACTTTACTATGTGAATAACGAACAGGACTTTTTTTACGGCTTTGCATTGAATGTACGTATGTAGCAGTGGGGGTGCCCCGCCCACCAAAGCGCCATATAGCCAGTTTTAGCGGCAATGATGTAATCGGCGTTATGTAACGAATGAAGCTGCTCAGCAGTCGGTAGGTTTATTTGTTTACAGTGAGGTAGTGCTAATAACGTGATCGACATTTTTATTGCTCTTATCTTTGGGGCTGATTCTAACTAAGGGGCAATATGCCAAGATCAATAAAGTACACATCATGTAGACATATGTTACGCAAATACGTAAAGCATAAGTAAAAGGTGTTGGCTTTTTAGATGGTTTTATGTTTACATTTTCCTGTACAACATATTACAGAGAACAAATTGTTCATGTGTTATAATTGGGTAAAATAAGAACAATTATAGGCTAAATGTAATAATGCTCTATTTGCTAATGAATTTCAAATATGACTTCACAGATTTTTTTCCATATAGTTCTAGTTTAGGGAGTACAAGTTAATTAAACTTCCATCTGCTTTCCCTCTTCTTTTAGCTAAAACACTCCCTCAGATGATATCATCTGGAGGAGCTTTTAGTTAAGATGACTATAGAATCATGCCTTCATTATCAAGAGTATTTTTCAGAAGCTTATTTTGACATTGCTCTCTGTGCCATCAGTGTGTGTCGTTGATGTTTAGGTGACCTGTCTTCTCTGTGTCATCTAGTACTTGCAGGTGAGGAGAATCTCTGAGTTGTGACTCGCAGTGGACAACATGGGTTTGCACTCAGCCCAGAAGAAACACTTTCCCCTGCGGGGGATTGATGGCGTGGTTCAGCTCTTTGATGCTGAGCTCCGCAAGTCAGAGCCTGACCTAGCCCTTCTTTCCCTTGTCCTGGGTTTTGTTGAGCACTTCCTGGCTGTGAACCGAGTCATTCCCATAAACGTTCCAGGGGTGCGGTTTGAACCGCTGGAGCCAGACTGTCCCAACTCCTGCTTCCCGACAGTGGAACTAGGCATGATCTCTGCACTGTATGAACGCTTCACGGCCCAGATTCGTGGTGCAGTGGACCTGTCACAGTACCGGAGAACTGCTTCTGGGTCTAGCAGGGAGCTGGTGAAGAAAGTGTCAGATGTGATCTGGAACAGTCTTAGCCGCTCATACTTCAAGGACCGTGCACACATCCAGTCCCTCTTCAGTCTCATCACTGGTACATTACTATTTTACTTAACATTTTTCAAGTTTTATGAGGATGTTTGGTAAGCGAGTATAAAATGTGATTGAGCTGGACTTGTTGAGTGTTGTCCAATTGATAAAAATAACTCTTTGTTTCAGGCACCAAACTGGACAGCTCTGGGGTGGCATTTGCTGTGGTGGCAGCCTGCCAGGTTCTAGGTCTGAAGGATGTCCACCTGGCACTGTCCGAGGATCACGCTTGGGTGATTTTCGGCAAAAACGGTGACGAGACCGCAGAAGTCACCTGGCATGGCAAGGGTAACGAAGATAGACGAGGACAAACGGTAACAGCGGGAGTCAATGAAAAAGTAAGGCTTTCCTCCATATTCCTTAACAATCATAGAATGCCCTTGCATTGCTTGAAGAAATCCCGTTGTTCAGAAAACCAAATAGTTTCACTTAATCCAATTAGCTGAGTATCGTAATAGTTTTCAGTCAAATCAAAAAGTTAAAATACAGTATAAATATAAGGTCACAGCTTTATGAACAGTTAATTCACAGATATCAATTCGAGACAAACAGACAACACTTCTGCAGGGAGGTGATTATAGTAGTGTTGCATACATTTTTAAAGTGACTGAAACTTTCCTCCAGCGCAGAGTTCAATGCTGCTAATATATGAATAATATTCAGTCTGAGTATACAGACTGGTCTTTTTTTTTTTTTTTTTCAGATATGTTGTTGCTGCTGTTTGATCTGTGTCATACATCTTCCAAACACAGATGTTTATATGGGTAGACTAAGATAACATAAAGCAAAGCATATCAGGTTTGTGTCTTAACGCCTAATGGAGAGCTATAAACCCAGACTCTGCCATTATGAAGTTAATGGGCTTTATGAATGGATTTTTGGTTTGATGCGGTGGTGCGGTTGTAGAGAACAACATGGAACCTGATGGCGACCATAGGCACTCTCACACTTGTAAAGATGGGGGACAGGGGCTAGTGGGTTTTGAGATGGTTACAATGTGCAACTTTAACACTAGGTGTCAGTAAATCTTACATACTGGACCTTTAAATGTCTGTTATCTATACTTTTTAGATTGTCTGTGTGGAAATGCTTTGAAACAGTTGACACAGCCATGAACACCTCTAGGTCAGGTCATGCTAAGCCGAAACATTTGTTTGTCACAAAACTTATTTTCTGCAATAACCGAAAAATCCAATGAAATCCCACTGGCTTTTTGTCAAAGGAACCAGAATGATACTAGCGTTCATGTTGGCCTACAAAAATGCGTCATCCCTACAGTACTTACACTGCTGTGAAAGATATTTGTTTGCTTCTTGTTGCTAGCATATATGCTCATCAGCCCCTGACTGCAAGGATTTTCCCTCAGCAGAAAGTGTAAAATGGATTAAAACAGGTGCGCTGAGCTTCTCTCCCACTCCTCAAAAATTCAATTTATTGTAGGTACCACATAAAGATCACACTTTTTGACTTTTTCTTTCTTTTTTTTGTTGAGCCCAGGTTACCTAAAATACAGATTTGTTAAGTCTTCAGAGCTTTAAAGTTTAATAACAGGGTGGACACTTTTACCTTGAATCTGGTGAGGTCTAAGTCCCTGCTTGTTTGTGTAAAACTATTTTAACAAAGTGGCATAAGATGTAGACAAAGAAGACAGCTTTTTATCTAGGTTCAAATCACCTAACCCAACCCTGGCCGTATTCAGTAACTGCCACTTAAGCTACATCACTGTGAAAGTGATGTAGCTTAAGTTTCTGGTTGTAATATCTTAACACTATAGAAACTAAATGTGAATACTCTATCATTTCTTTGTGTCCGTTAGAGTTGGCTTTATCTGAAAGGCTCCTACATGAAGTGTGACAGAAACATGGAGGTAGCCTTCATGGTTTGTGCCATCAACCCGTCCCTGGACCTGCATACTGACAGTTCTGAGCTGCTGCTGCTACAACAGGTGAGCAGTAAAACTGTGATGAGTCCCAATTTATCAGTTTATATTCTCCCCCCGACCACACTCACATGCCACAGTTTTCAGTTTTGCTGTATATTCTGAATAAAGTGGAGGCCTAGATTTCCTCGTGGACCAGAACTGACCACACCGGTTATTAACTGACATAATTATTCATGTAGAAGTCACCAATATATTCCCAACTGTACTCTACTCTATTGCTCCCTGGATGTTAAATTAGCAATAACAACCAAAAGCATTTAAAGACAAGTGACATACACTACCTGTCAAAAGTCTGGACTCACATTGAAATGACCTTGTTTGTGAAAGAAAAGCAGATTTCATAACATCACATTGATCAGAATGAATGTGTAGACATTGTTCACATTGTAAATGACTATTGTAGCTAAAAACAACTGTTTTTTAAAAGGAATATTCACATACGTAAACATACAGAGGCCTAAATTCTTCAAACATTAGTACTGTCTTCCAATAGCATGTTATGTTTGCTAATGCTAATTGATTCATTTAAAAGGAGAACTGATCATAAGAAAACCATGAGTAATGATAGTAACACAGCGGAAGTCATGTATCTTTTCATGAAAAACATGGTGTGTGTCCAAATGTTTGACTGGTAGTGTATATTCAAATAATTCTAGAAAACTATGAAATTTTTTTTTTTTTTTAAAGGCCCACTGTTTAAGAATTTATGGTAATTGCTGAAAACATGTAGCTCTGAAAAATCTGTCATATGTCATGTACTATATTTGTTTAATCTTTCTTTTTGTTTTTATCCTGCTTTAACAGAAACTTCTGTGGTTGCTGTATGAACGAGACAACCTGGATAGGTGAGATTTATTTTGTAAATTAATCATTCTCTTATAAAGAATAGACTCTTATAGTTTATACACATTGCCTGTGCACTAGAAATGACTCCCTCATCTGAATCCATATTCTTCTCCTGATTCGCATTGTGTACCAGGTACCCAATGGCCATGGGCACTCTGGCAGACCTTGAGGACCAGGATCCAATTCCAGGCAAGGAGAGCCCCCTGATAATCCACCTCAAGGTAAGTCATCAGAGAGGAATTCATCATAATATAACCAGCAAGCCCTACAAGATATAAGGAAGAGCTTTATTGGCTGTAGGATGGAGAGGTCTAGTAATGCTGCACCTCTTCAGTGAATTATGTGAAAATCCTCTACATGTAAATGGAATCAACAAAAGACTAGTTATTGTGTGATTATCTCTTCTAAGAAAACAAAGGCAGTTTTTAGGTGTGTGCGTGTGTGTGCGTGCGCGCGCGCGTGCATTTTGGTCTTGCTTTGAAAGACACATTTCCCGACTGTCTTTGTGTGTACGCATCGCAGCAGAACACGCGCTATACAGAGATTATGACGCCGTCATGTCAATAAGATGAATATCATGAGGCTGTTTAGTTACTTTGATAAAAGTGTCTAATTCTCTCCCTCATGATGCACCGTACATATCAAAAAGTGACGGGGCCTGAACTGCAGGCAGCTTGGTTAAGCACTTGCACACTCTGTAGCTCTGTAGCACATTGTTGGAGCATGTGCAGAATGAGACTTGACATTGTCCTGCTGAAATATTCACTGACTTCACTTGAAAAGATGACTATATACCACTCTGCAACAATCGTACCTCCACACATACAGTATGTAAGTCATGTTGTGGGCACTGATAAACTATCACAGATGCTGGTTTATGAAAAGTAGTTAGCCACTTCACTTCCAAATACTGAGCTTTTGGTAGATGCTCCTTTTTTACTCATCATATTGTATCATATCGTATCATGATCCCCTCATCTTTTTATTCCCCCAGCTTTTTATTTTCAGGTTTTTTTTTGTCTCTGTCCCAACCTTTTCTGACTGCGTTGCAGCATCAAACTCTAAATTTTCTTTTCTTAAAATACAGTTAGATTGATTGATGATGCTTTCATTTCATTGTATTTTTAACATACGTTTAAACAGCTTGATCTGCTAAGTATTATAATGTTGACATGAAAGAATGAGATCACATAGGGGCATGAATCATTCTACATTCACTGATTTCTAGCTGTGGGTTCCTCAGAGTTGGAGAACAAGATCACATCGTACTTTTTTTGTCTCTAACTTGAGTTGATTGTGAGTGTGATAAAGTCTTGTATTTCTTCACCGACAAGGATGTTTAATAGGAAATCATATTTCCTGTGTTTTTTTATTTCTCTCTCTCTCTCTCTCTCTCTCTCTCTCTCTCTCTCTCTCTCTCTCTCTCTCTCTCTCTCTCTCTCTCTC
>JAUYWH010000010.1:16152014-16174564 GCA_034779795.1 Ctenopoma multispine | reverse complement strand
CTCTCTCTCTCTCTCTCTCTCTCTCTCTCTCTCTCTCACTCTCTCTCTCTCTCTCTCTCTCTCTCTCGCTCTCTCTCTCCCCCCCCCCTCCCCCCCCCCCCTCTCTCTCTCTCTCCGTCGCTCAGGCTGTGAGTTCTGCTCAGAAGCACTACAACAACGAGCACATCTACCCCTACATGTACCTGGCTGGTTTCCATTACAGGCACAGGAATGTGCGGGACGCTCTGAGGGCCTGGGCCGAGGCAGCTCAGGTCATGCAGGAGTAAGTTCACACAATACAAGGACCAGAGGAGCTACAAATTATATCAGTTTCTCCATTTGCACATGCAGACAGTACCATGGTGCTGAACAGACAGCCACATAGAAAATGAGGTTCATTGTTTAATTACCACAAATCCGCAGACAAACACAAGTTACTCAAGTCAAGGTTAATGTTATCTGCTCCGTTATTTTTCGGAGGTGAGTTCATTTTTATGAGTAGAGTTCACTTTGTTTAAAACTATTAGAAGCTAACCCAGTGTACAACTCGCAGGTATCACATAACCTCCAAACGTGTGAAGGCCAGTCTATACAATTAATATACAATTAATTTAGCAAATTAGCAGTATTTTTCGACAGTCCCGATGCAGACACTAGAGTCAACATTACCCTCTACTCACAGGTACTGACATCACTCCTGGATATATAATATATATGTATAATAACCTGGATTATTATACTCGTCTGTGCTGTAGACACAAAACGATTAAACAAACATCGTCCAGACACCCTGCTCCACTGAGGGACTGGGTTTCTATATTCCAGAACATGTGGAACATTTATAAACTATTTTTCAAACAACTGTTTTCTAATGAAGAAATGTCTGTCAATAACCAAAGATGTCATAATCCATCTCCTTTTCTCTGCTGTTTGGTGTTAATGGCCTGTTTTAATCTCGTTTCATCACAGCAGATGACGTTCAACACTTCTATGTGTCGCCACACACGGAGGTCATAACTCACATCAAGTCTCGATGAATCTGCAGCTTATTCTTACTGTTAAATATTTAGGGTGATCTATAACTTCCTGGAAAAATAGTGACCAATATTCATCACACTGTCTGAAGTGATCCACTGTGAAGTGTTTCTCAAAACCCAAACCAAAAAAATGGAACGTCCTGTCAATGACAACTATTTAAAGTTAGTATGAGACAGACGACTGTTTCATTATGTACTGAACCTTAGAAATGAATGTACACAATTGTTTATATACTTGAGACATGAGTCATATGTGGGGGAAAAAGTGGCAACATTTTTATTAGGAAGGACCTTTCAATACTTCATTTTGGGGTTTTTTTTCTGACCAAACCTATAGTTTTTGTTCAAGTCTACTTAAAGTTTAGTTTTTATGAAGCTGATAACTTCAGTTATTATTTCATGAGACAAACACTAGATGGCAGTAGATACACAGCCATTGTGCCTGACCTTTGTTCTGTGACAACCTGAAACCATGTTAAAGAAAACAAAACACATCTGACAGCCATGTTACCTTGAAAACAGTATCAGTTGAGTTGGGCGTGCTGGTTTTCCTCTAACACATCCACTACACAGAAGAGCAGTCACTCTGATGGGTTGTGGCGGCCGTTAAGACAGGAAGCCGTACAGCTCTGCATCCTCACACCCTCTCCTCCACTAAAAACACTGTTCATGAGCCACAGCTAAAAATATCAGCATTGACCCACCAGATCACACATTCCCTCCCCATCCATCAGCTTCCTCTTCCTGCTCCCCCATTGTTCTTCCATTTCACAGCCTCTCCCTCAGTGCACCAGCTACAAGAGGGAAGTGTGTTTGTGTGTGTTTCTAACAGTGGATGCTTTGTAGGATTGTGCAGCAGATAACTTTTTGTCATGTCTAGACTGCTGTAACACAGGTTGTCTACTGATCACCAAAAACACTCTAAATCTCAGATTGTGTCTTGTCACATAATAGAAAAAGAACAGAAAAACATCAAATAATAATATTTTCAGGTGCATCTTGCACACTGTCTTCTGACTTCTTCATCGAATGTCCCCCTCCTCTCACCCCACTCCCGCAGTTATAACTATTTCCGTGAGGACGAGGAGATCTACAAAGAGTTTTTTGACATCGCGAACGACGTTATCCCCACTCTCCTGAAGGAGACATCTATTGCTGCAGAGAGCACTGGGGAAGGAGGAGAAGTGGAGGAAGGAGCTGACAAGGTGAGTATTCGCAGCCAGGGAAGCACTCGCATGAGATGTGACGGATATGATCCATTAGCCTTTATTTATAGTAGCATCATTTTATTCTGTTCTTATAATGGCTAAATCCTGAAAATTATCTTGTGCTTGTTTTAGAATCGATCCTGATACGTAAATACAAATGATGGGTATTAAGACATTTTGTGGCTTTAATCAATAATAATAAATACATAAAAATCATTCTTGATTTCTCATGTACCAGCTTTTTGTAAATGATAACATTTGTATTAATGGTGTTAATACAAAGACAGACAAATGGACAGACACACACAACAACTACAGTGACCGTTCACACCAAGTGATACATCCACTCAAATATAAAAGCCATCTTAAAGCATCTTAATCATATGATTTTGTTGGGTAAAATATAGATTTTCCTCTGTTGAAATGTCACTTTATTTTGGAATGGAGAACATCTAATTGAAAGTATACAAAACAACAACAAAAAAGTAAGTAAATTATTTTAATATCTTACTAAAAATATAACAGCCATTTGCACTTTGACCCTGAGATAAAGAAACTTTAATAATCATTGTTTTTAATGAAAATATTTAATGTTGCTACAGATGCTCAATGAGCTTCTATTGCTCTGTTATCATTATGTTCTGAGCTCATATCAAGCGTTCTTTTCCCCTTCCCCCTTTTCTTTTCCAGGAGCAACCCAAAGAAGCAGCAGCCTTCTCAGCACTCCAGGATCCAGAATGCTTTGCCCACCTGCTGCGCTTCTATGATGGCATCTGCAAGTGGGAGGAGGGCAGTCCCACACCGGTCCTGCATGTGGGCTGGGCCACCTACCTGGTCCAGTCTCTGAGCCGCTTTGATGCTCAGGTGAGAAAGCCAGAATAGCACAGTGTTCAAATATCAGGACGACGCAAGAGACCAGATGATGCTTGATGTGGCTAAAAATGGGTTTGTGGTCTGATTCCAAAGGTGCGTCAGAAGGTGTCAATCATCACTAAAGATCCTGAGTCCCAGGACGACGATGACCAATCTAGTGATGACCCACGGGAGGGCCGTAGACGAGGCCCCAGGAGAGAGTCCAAACTGGAAGAGCAGAACTCTCCTCCTTCAGCTTCTCCCAGCTCCCCATCCACCCTGCCGGCAGCTGCAGCAGCGGCATCTCAGCCGAAGAAAGTGGGAGAGGGAGGAGGCCGCCGGCGATCCTCCCAAGGCCTCCGTGCTGGAGATTCTGAAGGAAAACCCAAATCCCCCAGCCCGGACTCTGCATCCTCACCTTCACCCCAGCACCAGATGTCTCCCTCCCCAGCCGGACCCGTTGTTGTCTTTCAGAGCGAGAAGATGAAGGGGATGAAGGAGCTGCTATGTGCAGCCAAGGTGAACTCCAGTGCCATCAAGCTGCAGCTTACCGCCCAGTCACAGGTCCAGATGAAGAGACAGAAGAGCATACCAGCCGGGGACTACTCCATGTCTTTCATGAAGCGCCAGCGCAAATCCCTGTAGACGAGCTGGTTGGCACGAAGAGTTGTTGAGACTCTGTACGACATATTGTGAACACGGACACCTGGTTAACCTCACCTTTGTTTGTGTAACTTTTTTACCAGTGTTTTTATTCAGATGTTCTTCTCAGTCATTTTCCTCATAGTTCCCAGCAATATGTCTGACTTGCACAGATGATGTTTATTTAAAGTCACATATCAGGTTTGGTCTGAAATAGTGAACATTTCATTCAGTTTTTATTTGACAACATTAATTTATGGGCCGACTGCCTGCTGTGATAGATTGTAACTGTTACTCATTGCTAGTTTGTGTTTTAATTGGCAGCCAATTGCACACAGTTTATCAACTTCTCATTGACTTCTATGTGGATGTTTGAAGCCAAAGCAATGAGGGTGACCAGAACTGAACGTATAGATGTGTAAATATCAACTTGTACCATTAGGAACGTGTTCATGACTGAAGCCTTGGAAGTGATTAATCTAGGATAGTTACTGTGTAACATTGTCCACTTCTGCTCTATCAACAGCTTCTTTTTTGCTAGCTCTATGTTGCCTTACTTTGCCTTTGTTCTTTTCTAAAGTAGGTGGCCTTTAGTTTTGAGAATAGCTGAGTTAGGCCTTTTTCTAATGATTAGAGAAGACCAGGACGACCATGCACTGTTGAGACAGAGTCACATTAGGTGGCTCTGCTACATCCTGTTTGCTTGATAACTTGTGGTTTTGTTCTTGTTTTGTATTTGCGAGTAATAAAAACCAGCTTAACATATGAGGTCTGATGTTATTATTATGTGTGAGTTAACTACCGTAATTGACAGCTGGCTGAACACTGTAAAAAATGTCCAGGTATTTGTATAGCTCATCTTGCAGTGCACCTGCAGATAGGTGACAAATGACTGCTACGGGGGCACTTTGCTGAAAACAAAATGGATAAACTCCAGTGTGCTGTCAATATGTAGTCAAGTAGAGTTATTAGAGTAAATGTAGTTACTTACCATCACTAGCTGTAGCATCGGTGCAGCATCGAACACTGACGCTGCGTTAAAACCATATGTCTAGGCTCACAGCTGTGATGTGTCAGTACATGATGCTCAGTGTTTGATGTTCTCTGATTGGTTAGAAGGGCGAGCCTCACAAATTCAAGGAGGGAAAATCTGTTCTCTGACTCTGTGTCAGCTCCTGAGCTTATCACTATTAAATATTTTTTTAAAAACGTCATACTGTTGCTTTAAAATGTATGATGACACCATAAATAATTTAAAGATGGAAACTGTCTAAATTGACTTTTTTAAAGCGACTTTTTACTTATAACTTGTTTACTTGAGCCACTGTGAATAAATATCTAGATATGTATATTGCTCTGTATTCCACGTGGACAACAGACAAAGAAGTTTTTGGTGTGTGTTTTACAGTGTGCTGTCTCTCTCTGCTCATGCGTGATTTGACTCCAGCTCTGCTGCTGTTTGCACGCAGACGCTTGCAGTGTGTCAGCGGACGCGGAGTTGTGTGTTCTTGTCGGTGGATAGTTGTGTGTGTTTGCGTGTGTATGCCTGTCCGATCGATACAGCAGCATTTAGTGAGCTCCAATTATCTCCCATCAAGCACAGCGTGTTGATCTGCTGCTGCTGCTGCTTTCTCCTCCGACAGCAGCAGCGGGGATGTGTGAGTAGAAAGCCCGCCAGGCTCACCCGCAGCGCCCACAGCTGCCTCCAGCATGGACAGGATAGGGGTGTCGTTCCTGGACCCTTTGGAGGACTACGAGTTAATTCACCGGATTGGGTGCGGCACCTATGGAGATGTGTTCAAGGTGAGTGAGAACGTTTCCTGGTGCTTTTCACCATCAGGACCTGTTAGTTGATGTCAGTGCTCTCACACCGCTGCGTGTTTCACTTCCTGTCACCAAGGTGAAACCCTCTTTGGGAAGCTTCTGTTATCACGTTAGAAAAGAGATTAATGTCAAAATCAAATGAATCTGAAATAGTGATAACTTTCCACTGTCACTACGATAAAGCCAGTTAATCGACTCTTAAAGAAAGCCACTATCCATGAAGCGTGAGTCAGGTAGTGAGACTGATGCATCAGTGGGGTCACACACTCACGCTGTTCTCTTAGGAGACATTGTCTCTCTTCACTTGATGATTTGGGTTTCAGGATGCAAACATCCTGTGCTTTTTAACCCACCCCGGTGCAGTGTGCATCCTGCAGAAGCAACGCAAGAATTTGTATTGTTTCTATTTTTTAACACAGACAGCACGGCCGGAGGAAGCTGTTTGGGGGGGTCCTGGGGCAGAAAATAAGCAGTGGGTCACCAACAGTGCTTCATTTGTAACCCAAACCCGTGTCATAGACAGAATGTTCATTGGTCCTATTTGTAGTTAGGTTTAGTTTAAGGTTAGGCAAAGGTCATGGTTTTAGTAAAATGTAAACAAACATACTTTTTCTGTATTAAACCCTAATTAAGTGCTGTGAGTGTCTAAAGACAACCATAAAAAGCTCAGTATGCTCACTAGGCTTGTACAGAGGCCTCAAAGTCATAATGCACACAAGAGGGAAAACAAAAAGGAAAGAAACCCTCAGTAGGATCGACACACATCTCTCTTTTTCTTTTTGATTTTACTGAAGTTAAAAATGAGTCTGACTCCTAAACGTTTACGACTTTAACACACAAAAAAACTACGGATTTGTTCTTGTTTTATCTGCATTATCTTTATCTGCTTTTGTGTTTGTGCTGAGGTTTTCCCATGAGAACTGTCCATGTACTGCGGCACAGGAAGTGATGTGTTTTCAGTTGATTGTCAGTGGTTTGTTCGTGGCTCTTGACCAAACTAAATGTTCAATCACTGCACTGTGTCGCAGAGACGTGACGAACTCATAGATTCATGATTCATCTTAGACTTGTTGATTCCTGTCTTCTGTTGTTCAAATCTCAAATATGTCATGATCTTCCCTGAACGTGTTCAAGTGTTGTATAATGCCTTTAGTGGCCCTGATCAATATTATCCAGTGATTTCACATGAAAAGTGAACAGAAATGGGGATTTATAGTTAGGAAGAAGTGAGAGTATCAGAGCTGCATGAGGCTCCAAGCTACGTTAGCTGCTACTAACTACTAAAGCACCTGTTGAGATGCACTGGAAAGCTCTTTGAAACATAGCATGTGGTTGCTTGGTAATGTGTTTCAATTTTGGCAACTTGGGCAGTGAAACAAACAAACACAACTTTGAACAACATTCGAATGTGCTGATTTTGTATCAGTCAGATTAATTAAGAGGACGGGTTTTACTAAAAACACTAATCAGATCCTCATGTTAACACTAAAACAGGTTTTTCCTCCTGTTCATATTAGCCATGAATTGATTGTTTCCTAAAGTGATGGAAGGGCACCAGTGTTTGTTTTGTGCAAAAAAGTCTTCACATTTGTATTTAAAGCTAACATGAGGCTTCAGCTGTCTGAATTCAGTAAATCAAAGTTCTTCTAATGTTAAAGTCATTTTAGTGGGAAATTCCATTGTTATTGTCCTGTCGAGTTACAGTGGAAAGAGGAAGCTAATTCCTTATATTCACAAATATTTTAACACATTTTTGCACAGATGGAGATGGTGCATTTTGCCCCCCACCACTTACACGAGAGACATCTCTTAAAGGCCAATATGGACAAAAGCACATACCACAATAAGTAATGCTCGGCTGACTTTGACATTGGTATTCTGCAGCGTGTTTGGACATAACATCGGAACATACTGCAGCCTGAGCGTCTGGTTTGTGAATGAGAACAGTACTACATACAGTAACAGACAATACAGCACATTATCAGCCCCCACTGATGCCATTGGTGGGCTCGGTAGAGCTGCAACTGCAGGAGTCGAGGGTGAAACCTCGTTACATGTGACCGTGTGGGTTTGCAGTGGACTCTCATTACACTGCTCCGTTATTCAGAGGAAACTCAGCTCAGAGCTTATGTGTGTGACCGTCTTATGAATCTTCTCTCATGTCCTCTTGTGGCTCTGACTTAGACAGTAGCTGTTAAATTATTAAAAGGTTTGGCAGAGTCTCTCCAGAATCTACACTGTTTCCAATGCTTCCACTAGACAGACTAGAGCTTTACACTGTTTTGCTCTATCACTTAAACTATAACCGGCCCTACTAACCAAACATGACACTGTTCCCCTGTTTTCACACTTGGTTCAGATGTGTTGAACGTTTTGTGAAAAATGCTACACATAAATCCCTTCATGTATCACTGGTTGAAACGTGTGCTCTTTTAGAAAGTGCTGGTGTTCAGTGTTGTTAACTCAAGTCATCACAGCTGGCACCCAGCATACAGTATCCCAAGTGAAAACAGTAAGGGACGATTCATTCTTCCTGCAGAAGGTGGCATGACACCCCTGAATGCACCATCCTTGTTGTTTATTGCTCAGTGGTCCAGGATGCTGTGAATACTGGATTGAAACATGGCACCCAGCCATTTCTATGGAAGTTGCCCAGTGACATGTAGTATGTGGTGTCTGTTGTGTGTTTTACTGTGAAGTGGTGAAATCCGTGCCAGGTATCCTCTGTTTCCTTTATAATGTTATCTCTTCTTGTAAAACTGCTGAATGTTAGTAGCGATCAGAGCCTTTTGATAGAAACTTTTGTTCTATGATTCAGATGAAATGACACGGAAACCTGAGACGAGCAGTTTATCGTGAGTTAAAGGAGCACTGAGATAGACTGGAGCTATAGTACTCTGTTGGTGGCCAATGCATCACGCAGTTGTAGCTGTGATAGACCCTGACGGCTGAGAGGAGGCTGTAGCTGCAGAGTTCTGGAGGTGAATCACTAGAGTCAGATTTTGAGGCTTGCTGGTCTCCACACTTTGACATACAGTATTTCACATGTTTCACACTGTAGCAGTGTTGCAGATTTTGTGCTGAGGAAGTGAAATTTTCATGTTGAAATAGGAACAGAATATTGCACTAAGAATAAATGTATGAATACAAAATTATATGTTTTTAGTGTGTATTATTATATAAAATAAAAAATGATATATTAGTTTATATATATAGAGTGAAAAACAGCCAGGATCTGAGCTGTGCTATGACTAGCAGCCACTGTGACTTACTAAACTGATTAAGGTTGTGTTTTATTGCTTATGGATACTTATTTTCAAGAGAAATCATGTATTTCTTCTTTGAACCATTAAATACTCTCAGTTAAGAGTCCAAAATAACAAGGAAAAGGCTCCACTTCATTTGTTATCTTGCATCGACAGTCAGTTGTCAGTTTTCAGTTGCAATGTTCAGTCATATAAGTTTGCCTCAGAGGACAATCATACCCACACTCTACATCTGCATTCAATAGGAACTAGGGTGGTCTCATTATGAAGAAATTACAGTTTGGTCAGAGATTGTATATCTTCGTCTCGGAGGCCTCATCAAAGTGCTGCAAAGTTTCTGCATCCTCCCTCCGTTCGTACGTAACCCTGAGCGACTGTTATTTCAGACTCTGCATTTCAGAGACATTACTATCACTGTAGTCACAGGAAGCCCTGTGGTAGAGCAGAAAAGAAAACAGGAAGTGAATGCAGTCAAGCCACAGGTTGTGTTGAGGCGACCTGCTTATATCCCATTGGTTGCTGCCTCATTTGTTATGGATGCCCGGAGCAAAAAGCAGTTCATCTGACGTCAGTGCAGACAGTGAATGGGGATGACTGATGTTCTCGGCAAGAACCGAGGAAGTTGAAAACATGGTTTAGCTGCTTTGAAACAACATCCTCCATCACCTCTGCTGTACGACTGAAGCGAGTTTGGCCACATCTTTATCCTGGCTGGTTGAACTGGTTAAGGATTGTTGTTGCACTGCTTTTACCTTGAGTCATGTTTTGACTTCAGTGTTAAAAATTGCACTCTGTACAGGTTGCATGTGAAAGTCACATGCTTAGGCTCATGCTAGCATCACCTACAAAGGATCTATTTTAGGAAATTGCTGAGCATTTAAAAGAAGAACTGAATGACAGGCCAGGGAGTCGGAAAGTACTGAGAGATGGAGTAACACGGTGATTTTGATCTTTGGGGATGACTGATGTTCTCCACAAGATTCTGATCTTTTCAATTCTGTTGACAATTAGTAATAAAACCAGCACTGTGCTTGAACTTGAACTGAATTATTTGTTCCAGAACTAAAGTCTCCACAGAAGACATGCCATCTTACCAGGAATCTGCTGTGGATCTTTATGGGTCCCAGATGGTTAACTCTATTGTTTTTGTTGACCCTTGCAACAGGAAAGTGTTTGTCATAGTCAAAGAATAATTCTGTGGTGGCAGATATTGCTCAGTCTACTGATTTTGACTCCCCCAGGGTTTGTCTGCCAATAGAAACAATACTTTCAGCCTGTCCTGTGGAATCAGTGCAAGGGTAAAGCCTAGGTACAACAGCAGAATAAACTTATTTATAAGCCCTTTATCATCAAGATAACATACAGAGCAGCTGGATATATGCCTGACTATTTCTGTACCAAGATGTTGGCAGATCATCAGCCAGAACCTAATGTTTTCCTTGTTGTATCAGATTAGAGAATAAGTACTATAACAATGGACCACAAGCAAGAATAGTTGTGTATTCTTTGACACCAGATTTATTATATATTGGGCTCCCAATATATAATCATAACACGAGTGACTCTATATTTACATGAAGCCTCCAGTGTAGACACACAGAGCACTGAAGCTACTGCTGCATCCCACTTCTATGTTGACAGAAAGTGCTTGTAAGAAAGTGCAAATTCATGAGTGAGGGCATGCTCACAAATGCATGTTCATGATTAAGGGGATGAGTAAGTGCTGAGTGTTGAACTGATCCCAGCTGACAGTAGGTGAGACACGGCGGCACTGGTCTATTGCAGGATTGTGAGAGGAAACGTAGTACCTGGAGGAAACCCACATAGCCATATACGAATTCCATTGCCCAGTGTAACCCTTGTGTTTTTCTGTGTATATCACAATAAACCTATTGAATCTTAAATGTTGAGTCTTGAATGAGAAAACATGCAAACCAGATTCAATCCAGGATCGTCCTGTTGTGAGGTGGCAGTAAAACCACTGCATCATCTTGATGCCTCAAATGGATTCCCTAAGTACAGAGCCTGAAGTCAGGATTTAAAATTGTCTGAAGAACATGCGGTCCATATTAAAGTCTAAATCAGACGTGGCAACCAACTGAAATCCTTAAAGCCAGTTAAATAGTAAATGAATGTGATCATGTGATCATCACAGTCTGCCTGTCTGGTCATTACCACATTGTGATTGGTTGGTGGGTGTAGGGTATTACACTGTGTGTCCTCTGTGTGTTTTGGCCTTAAGTAACACAAAACCATTTTTCGTTGCTGTGTAAATCACAATTTGCCTCTTTAGAGCGGCTTCCTACCAGCTGTGTGAAGTCAAAACACCCAGGCATTCAAAACCTCAACCTCCGTGCTCATTCACAGCGTAGGTACGCATGTGACGCATGTGACATGAGCACTTGTCTCTGCTCTGCAATTTAAATTTTAGATCAGTGGCAAGTCTCAATAATAACCTAACACAATATTTTTAAGTTTATATTAAGTTTATAAATCTAATTATTATATTGCTGATTGTGTGCATTTGTTTACACCTGGCATTAACGTGTTTTTTTTTACAAAAGGAAGTAAAACCCACAATGCTACATCTCATACTGCCTGTTAACATATGGAGATCAATCAGTGCATTGTTTATTTCATTCAGTCATTGTCAAAGAGAGCACAAGGAAGTTGTGAGTGCAAGTTTAGAGATTCAAGCCTGAACTTACACACATGGCTTCAGCTCACTTTTTAGTTAGAAAAACTCTCATATTTCTTAACTGGGTTTGAGTGACCTCAGCATTCAGTATGTATGTGATTGCTTTGGTCATAAAACCTAAAGAACGAGTCATTTACAGTAACCAGTGGACCAACACAATGCTAGGCAGGTGGTCATAATGGTATGCCTGATCGGTAACACACTGTTAAGTTTTAAACCACTAGTTCTCACCTGTTTCCTGTTCACGCAAACATTCATTCCCCATCTAAACTTAAATTTAAGTTTAAGTTAAACTTAAATTCTGAGAACTCAAAAAGAACTGTGTTTTCTCTTCTTTCCAATCCCAATAATCATCTCATGACTCCTCAGATTCATCTGGTGGCTTTGGAGGAGTCCTGACCCCTAGACTGGAGAAGAAATCTTAAAAATCTTATCTTTACTAAAATTTGAGTATAGAACTTTTCCTTGTATCATTTTTGAGCTATTGTACTATATTAAGTACTTCTTCCACATCAGTACGATTTTGTGTACATATCTGTGTGTGTGTGTGTGTATTAGGGGCGTAACAACTAATTTACTAATGTCATGTTTTTTTTATGGGGGTTGGGGAATTCAAAACATGGATGACCTGCACTCTGCACTGTGCCTGTACTCTTCTGGAACAGAGCCACACAACCCCATAGATCAGAGGTAAGCAACCCTGGTCCTAGAGAGCCGCAGCCCTGCTTGTTTACCGACTATCTCTGCCCTCCTCACTGTTGATTGGCTGAACACACCTGATCCAGGTAATCAGAAACTGTAAGTGAAGGCATGGCTGGAAAACGAGCAGGGCTGCGGCTCTTTGTGGACAGGATTGCCTACCCCTGTCATAGATGTTTGTGCAATGTAATGTGAAACTGTTTCACCCCTAGTGCTTATACACAAACTCAATATCTATCTATATTGAGTTTAACCTTACAAGAGTAAACAACCTAAACAACCTAAAAAAATGCTGATATATTTATTTAATACAAAGACTTTCCTATATTTTCCATCCCTGACAGGCTCGTAACATCAGGACGTCTGAACTGGCAGCTATCAAGATTGTCAAGCTGGACCCTGGTACGTAAACAGTCCAAACACAGCATGCCTGCAATTTGACAATGAGTAGTTATTTGTTGATACACCATCGCACGCTCCTGCACCATTTGAATTATCTCTCACTGATGGATGAGGTGAAGCTGCAGTGTGCTGAAAGCTACATTAAAATCCTTGTAGACAGTGGTAATTGTGAACACTGATTGGCTGCGTCAGCACACTCCTGTGTCTGATAAAGAGAAATTATTACACAAAGATTTTAGTGAAATTGACCTGATATTAAAGTCCTCCCACTACTCCTCGTGCGTTCTTTTCCTGCAGCTGTGTGGGAAGCCACTAAACCCAGCTTTTGTCTGTTCAGGTGATGACATCACGTCTATCCAGCAGGAGATTACGATGATGAAGGAGTGCAAGCACAAAAACATCGTGGCCTACTTCGGCAGCTACCACAGGTGTTGTCTGTTTTTCGTTGTTCCCGCTTCAGATGGGTGGAATTCCTAGAATTATTTTGTGGAATTTGACTTTTATTTTACCCACACTGCTGCTGCAGGATTCCTCTCCCACTCATCCCAGTGTTTAGTCAGATTGTTGGCACAGCAGCTTGTGAACGATTTGTGGCAGCAAATACATTAGTTTAGTGTTGTCTCATATTTATTACCTTTTGATACTGAATGTTGCAGTGTTGCAAAAATGTTTCTCCCAGAGAATCAGCAGAGCACATGTCCAACATCAAGATAAAGCTTGTGTGTCTTTTTTCAGGAACACTAAATTGTGGATCTGCATGGAGTACTGTGGTGGAGGGTCACTTCAGGATATTTACCATGGTAAAATACAAATCAATTAAAATTTTATTGTCAATATTACCTCCTTACATTTTAAAGAAAAAGTCTGTTAAACATAAGTAAAGTTTGTATTTGGCATGAAAAATGAAGCTGTTCTTCTTGAGAGGAAACACAGTGACCCGACAAGAAGGGAGAAACCTGGATTACCTCATATGAAAAACAGAGTTTAAGTTTGATGTTAATGTTGTTCCATTGGCTCAGTATATTTAACACACAGTTATTTTCATGCTCTTGGTTTGTTCTCTATATTTGGAACCAACAAAAGGTCGAGAGTCCTTCATTGTTACTAAACCGCATGTCTTGGATTCCATGTTAACTCATGTATTTGCAGTGTCTGGATTCACTGACTTATACATGCTGTAGACCACAACTGTGTTTCCAAAGAACAAGTCTGTCTGTGATTTAGCTTTACTAGTTTGTGCTAGTTATTGCCTATTGTTGTCCAACACACACGTCCATAGTCTTGTTTCACAATGCCCCCTTCCCACCCAACTGGCAGCCAGCCTGTTGGAGACTCTCCTTTATTCATACTTCATTCTTCAAACTCCATAAAATATTCCATAGGACCTGTCATCTCTGCCTGTGAGGCCTTTACACTAAGACAGTAGTGAATAGAAGGGCATTTGTGTTGTGAGGCCTTCACGGACAGTAGAGAGTCAACAGGCTTTTCAGTGGGTCACAGAAGCCTTTGATAGCATCTCTGCGCTATAAGATATGTTATATATATGTGATCCTTTAAAAAGCTATCCACCATCTAGATAGCAGTGCTTCTTTTGATCTCAGTGCTAAACTAGGATGAACACATGTCAGATCTTTCTGTAAATGGACACGGGTGAGAGAGAGCTCCTCATCTGGCTCTGGGTAAGACAGCAATATTCATTTTGAAATCTTAGTATAACAACTGCCAAGCAGATATGAAGTAGGTGCAATGACGTCTCCATGCAAATCTCAGTTTTTTAGGAATGTACCCGCAGGCTGTTTTGTTTTCATCCTTCTGTTTCTGTGAGCTATTAATCAATCTGTTCTTCACAGTGACAGGCCCATTAAAGGAGAAACAGATAGCATATGTGTGCAGAGAAACCCTGCAGGTAAGACTTTTTCAGTGAAAGGCAGATTGCTGCTGTTGCATTGTGAAAACTCTAAAGATACTCTGCTGACAAAATGAGTCATGTGTTTTTCCCAGCCACAGAAGAGCTAAATAGTATTTAACCTCGCCAGACCACTAAATATACTGGGGCAGTAAATGCTGCTGCAGCACAACAGTCAAACGCAGAGGAGTCATGCCAGGCTTTCTTAGTTAGTGAGTGACCTTCTGCTCACTTCAACATCAAATAATCAGGTTTTTAGACGACAACAACAAAACCAAATTAGACACTGAATTAGAAGAGAACAAATTCTCTAATGTGCTTTCTGGGTTTATCCACGTTTGGTCACATTCATATTGACAGTCATGGCATATTACTTACTCGACATTCAGTGCCTCTGCACCAGTATATGTTAATATATAGCGTTTTTAAAACTAATTTCAAAAGGATTTTAGTTTTTATCATAGTGGGGGAGTGGTTATGGATGCAGCCTCCCAACTAGAACGTCCCTGGTCTGAATTCAAGACCTTACAGAATGTGACTATATATAGAATTATATAGTTAGGTTAATTGGTGATTGTAAGCTTTTCATGAGTGTGACTAAGATGATATATATGACAGATATGAAGACTGGCGATCTCGCCTTATGCAGCTGGGATTATCTTCAGCACCCAACATTGCAAGCTAGTTAATTGAGATAGTGCTGATATGAATTACTTTAAAAATTTCACATATTTAGTTATATGTTTTTAAATTAAAATAAAGTAATGTGCAAAGTCGAGCAGCACGGTGGTGTAGTGTTTAACACTGTCACCTCACAGCAAGAAGGCCCCAGGTTCGAATCCACGGGTCGGCTGGGTGACTTTTCGTGTGGACTTTGCGTGTTCTGTGTGTGGGTTTTCCGCCAGTGGTGGGGATGCTGGTGACAGCGATATGACATGAAAGGATACCACAGTTTCATCCGAATCCAGTTTTAGCTCCCTGACCTTGGAAGGAAAATATTAGATAGAGAATACAGGTGGTTTGAGAGAGGGGTGAGGGAGAAAGTTGTAGTTCAGTCATATTGCATCAGAGGAGTACTGGTTGGTTCCACGGTATTGGAATTTAGAAGGGGCCCAACAATGCTTGTTGCCCTGTTGTACCATAAAAAGTGAATCCAGCTGCACATTTCTCCAGCTTAATGACTGACAACTATGAAATAAACTAAAAAAGATGCTGTGCTTTTCTTCTCCAGGGTTTGTATCACCTGCATGAAACAGGCAAGATGCACAGAGATATAAAGGTACAGTCATTTGATGATCATACATTATCATACATTAAATAATTTTATCAGATGCTCACCTTAGTGTGTGTGTGTGTGTGTGTGTGTGTGTGTGTGTTCTCTCCTCAGGGAGCCAACATCCTTTTGACAGAGCGAGGAGATGTGAAACTGGGTCTGTGGTGATCTATATTAAACACACTACGCAATATATAACCACTTGCACCCATATATTTATTGGATTTCTGACAGTATCATTCCGTGTGTCTCTTTTATGTCCAGCTGATTTTGGAGTGGCAGCGGAGATCAGTGCATCAGTGGCTAAAAGGAAGTCTTTTATAGGAACTCCCTACTGGTAAGATTAAGACTTGTTGTTATTTATATTACTATGTAGATTGAGATTGAGCTCGGGAGACTTTTGCAGAGTGGCACAATAAATCTGTCCTTATGATCTGGATCATGCCAGTAATCCTTGTATTTATATTTGACTACGTTACATGAAATACAGGCTCAGTTGGGTTAAGGTCTGGTGACGGACATGTCGCTCGGACCTGTGTTGAGTTCAATTCAGTTCATTTTTAAAGCACCAAATCACAACAAACATCATCTCAAGGCACTTTACAGTGTTTAAGGCTGAAGACTTTTCAGAATATAACTATATATTATGCAGAACCCAACAAATCCCACTTTAACAGTAGAAGAAACCTCCAGCAGAACCAGGTCCAGGGTGGGCGGCTATCTGCCTCAACCGGTTGGGGTGAGAGGCAAGAGGAGGGGGTAAATAGTTGGTTGGAGAGAGCTGATGGTGTTTTCTGGTTCATTGTCTTGCAGCACGATGAAGCTTTTCCAAATTATTTTTGATGCATTTCTCTGTAAATTAGTAGACACGTTTTTCTCTACCTCTAAATTCATACTGCTGCTGCCATCATGAGCTACAGTATATCATCAGTAAAGAGTAGTGAGTCTGTTTCAGAAGCAGCCCCAGCCATGACCCTTCCCCAGTGCTTTACAGATGAGCATCTATGGATTTGTGTCATGAGCAGATCCTTTCCTTCACACTAGAGGTTAACTTTGGTCTTATCAGTCCATGAAACTTGATTCCAGAACTTCCTGCAAATTTCAGCCTGGCTTTCCGATTTTTTTCTACAGATTAGTGGTTACTTTATATTTTAGTATGGTTTTAGTTTCTGCTCACCAAGTCTGGTTTGAATGGTGGAGTGTATAACCCTGCTCTGTGGAGGTTGTTGCTGATGTCACTGACTATTGTTTTGGGTGTTTTTACACAGCTTTTACAAAACCTCTGTCACTAGCAGTTGTTTTTCTTAGCCCACCCAATGTGTGCATGTGGCTTACTAAACTTTCTCAGGACATTCTAAATTGTTGTATTGGCTATGTCTAATGTTTATACAGTGCCTTTAACCATTTTCCCTCTGTTCCCAGATTTAAAATGGCTGTTTTTTTACCCGTAGGGAGCTTTAATATTTATACTGATTAATCATTTTTAATAGCACCACTAAATGATTCACAGGTAGAACTTGAGGCTAAAACCAAAGTAACTTTGACCTATTTATTGCTGAAAATCAATTCTAATGGACACAGCTGGGTTATAAACACCTGCCAGTCATATTTTCCACTCTCAAGCTGAAATTAAACTCAAATTAATTGTCCTTGGTACTTTGGAGGAGACTGTAAGTAGAGTACAGAATGTATTTATACATAAGAGATATTATGGAAAGTAAAACATTATGGAATTAATAAGGATGATGTTTTTAACAGGTGTTAATTAAATAATAGACCAGGTAATCTTTCTATGTCAAATTGAATCCTACTAGCACGTATACTATATTATGTCTGTGCCATGAAGCTTGTAACACTGGGTGACCTATTCCTTTACGTTGCAAACACTACATTGCTGCATAATCAGCTGCTAAAATAGTCCCTGACGAATACTCTAGTTCTTCCTGTTTGATTAAAAACTATTTTTAGGAACAAACCTTTAAATTACACCAGTTGATACGAAAGCACCAGTAAAACATCAGCATGTGCTGCAGATTGTTTTATCTGATGTTCACTACTTCTCCTACGTCTCCTCTTCTTCTCTGTTTATCTGTCCAGGATGGCTCCAGAGGTAGCTGCAGTGGAAAAGAAGGGCGGGTACAACCACCTGTGTGATATCTGGGCCGTCGGCATCACCGCCATTGAGCTGGCCGAGCTCCAGCCCCCCATGTTTGACCTCCACCCGATGAGGTGAGTCAGCGCAGGCAGCAGGGAGTCCAGCTCAAACCGCAGGAACCAGACTTAATGAACTCTGCATGGCCTCACAGTACACAGAGATGAACAGTAGAGACTTGCTGCTCTGCATTTTATTGTTGGACAGTCACTGCATATAAACAATGCTAAAAGCATTTTCCAGCTCAGTGATAATTAAAACAATATTTCAGAGCTCTGATGTTGATGTCCAAGAGCAACTTCCAGCCTCCAAGACTAAAGGATAAATCCAAGTGGTGAGTTACACTGTGTGTACTCCGTTAAATCTGATCTGCATCTTCTGCATGTACAATTCACTGAGTGTCCTTGTTTTCTTGTCTGTGCAGGTCCACTGGTTTTCATAGTTTTGTGAAGATGGCTCTGATTAAAAGCACTCGTAAAAGGCCCTCAGCCGAGACACTACTGCAGGTGAAACAGTTCAACGTCTTAAGGCACCTTTTCATATACAAATTCATTGAGTTTTACTAGAGACTATGGAAATAAATGGAATCAGAACATTTCTACAAGGAGCTCAAATAGAACATGGATGTGGGAGATGTTATTTTTACTTCATGACTCCTTAAGTGTAGCACCTTAGTGCATTTTTCAAATAATTCAATTTGAAATAAAATAATATACTACATTAGTACAAAGTGACATGGTTAATTTATGTATATAATAAATAAGTTTTATTTTAAACGCATGAAATGTGCTTACAACATGTGTTATTTTCAGTATTAATCTGAAGTATGATGTAGAAAATAGTAGAAACAATAGAAAAATAATTGAATGAAAAGGTGCATTCATCATTTTGTTTTTATTCAACCCTACTTTGTACTTCAGCAGTGAGGTCTGGAACTTATCTTATATATATCCTAGCAAAGATAGAAACTGAAAAGATGAAGTAGGCCTGTTAGAGTAGGCTGGTACTACACCAAGTCAGTTTCTGAGATAACTAGTGCTTGGTAATAGTGTTCAAGGTTGTGATCTGTAACTTCTTCCTCCAGCATCCGTTTGTGACACAGCTTCTAACCCGTAACCTGGTCATTGAGCTGCTGGACATGGCCAACAACCCTGAGCTCCACTCCGCCCACACAGACAGCCTGGACGACAATGAGCTGGAGGTCAGTGCTGCAGGGATGGAATTGAAACCAGAGGCAGCCAGAAACCATTCGACACACTGATCAGCAGATGATATGTGTTTTTATTGTTGATTCACTTCACTGTTGTGTTGACAGGTTGGGGAAATGGCTCCTGATAAGATTCAGTCAGCAGGGAAACATCTGCCTGCGGAAAGGACCCTGTCTGAAGAGCAATGTGAGAACACGCCCACAGCCCCACCACGCACTAACACACACAAACACATTTTAAAGGCACAGTCCCACATTCTGGGTTAGGGGTAGGGGTAACATGTATGGGGATGAATCTGTCACTCCCTTGAAAGACAGTAGCTGCAATCTTGTCAGGCCACGTGTGTACACGAGATACTAAAACTAAAATCTGTGCCTGTGACTGTATCTGCCGCACAGCATGTAGGTACAAATTCCAGGCAGGTTGATAAACAACAAAGATTCATTTTACTTCTGTTTGTTTGCTGAACATTACCTCACGGGTAGAAGTACCAAGCCTCAGCTTTATTTCGAGTAATTAACATCTTTATAGAACGATTTGTGTATAAGATATAATGACAGATATAATATATAATGAACACTTTTACCACATGATGCCCAACAACAAACCATAGACATCCTACCTTGTGTTCACTGCAGCCTGTGCAATTATACCTTGTAGACATAATGTTAGCATGCTTGCCGTCTTTATGCTAAGCTAGGCTAACGATGTTCCTATCCCTCCGCTTGGTATTATTGTATATTGCTATTAATTCTGTGTTAAATATGGCACAGTTTGATTCACTGAAAGTGCAAATCCAGTTGATGGTCAGGTGCACTTGCAGTCCCTGTCTAAATATACCATGTTTCATTTGTACATAGTGATGAGTCGCTTCATTGTCCACCACAGCCCCCGGTTCAGTGCTGTAATCTGCATACTGTGCGTAAGGACAAAAGCCTTTCAGTCAGCCTGCTCGATGTTGGCCCTCGTTCTTTAACCGCTCCATACATGTGGATGGACGCTGCGTCAGAGGATGGCACTGAGAACATGCGTGACAGACAGTGGTACTTCTATACACCGCGCACAGTGACTTCACACTGCAGAGCTTCAGATAGGCTTCTTGTGGCCCAAGTGTTCTGTTGTGATACTCTTCACACTCTGCCCAGAACTGTATCACAAAGCGACCTGGTGTTTACCTCAGCTTC
Organism: Ctenopoma multispine; assembly: GCA_034779795.1. Classification (NCBI taxonomy): domain Eukaryota; kingdom Metazoa; phylum Chordata; class Actinopteri; order Anabantiformes; family Anabantidae; genus Ctenopoma; species Ctenopoma multispine. The sequence goes on along the minus strand of JAUYWH010000010.1, from coordinate 16,154,234 downwards.
CTTTTCATATATTGTGTTAGTCACAAACACATTTAACACCTGCACCTTAGTTTGGCCAGAATGGACTTTGAAGGTTCACACTGCTGCTACTACTGCTGCAAGCACAGCTGCTGGGCTGGTGTTGCTAGGCTGTACTGATTGAGATATGTCTTCAGCACAGAGTGTTAGAAAGTGAGTTACTTCTTTAATCAAAGAACTGTTAGGTTGTATTTACTTTAACTTTCTGTGATGTTTTTTTGTGCTTAGAGATTTAACCTGTGAGAATTTGGGCTTCTTTAATGAAATTAGAAAGACATTTGAAAAGGTATTGAAAAGTGTTGAAACAAGAATATTAGGAATGAAGAGTTATGGCATCACAGGGTTACTGGTAGCTTAATGGTTATAGCGCATGTGCCACCTTATCACAACATCCCTGTGGACCTCTGCTGCATGTCACACACACTCTCTTTCTCCCTGTGTTTCCTGCCTGCTTCTCTATTGGTAAGCTACGATCTAACGTCAAAAAATGCCAAAGAAAATCTTACAAAGGAACAGTTAAGGCATCACCAGGGCTACAGTGAGGAGTGTGTGACTTTACCAAATTGCAAATTGCATGGCAAACATGACAGGATCAACCAGGTTGTGATGTTTCATTATCTGGGTACTATGAATAACTGTCCTACATTTTATGCCAGTTGATCAATCAGATGCTCAGAAAGTGCTCAAGATAAGAGAAAACTTAAACGCCCTCCTGGCAAAAGGGGATCACCAAAGTCATTGATTTTTCTTCTTTTTTTTTTCTTTTTTTTTAAACATAGCTGTCTTCTCTGGACCCAAGCGCGGGTATCTTCATCTGTTAAGGCAGCGCTAATGCTGAATGATACATACGGCTTTTGGAGCAACATTCAATTTGAGATTCACATTTTACACAAAATTCAAAACCTTTATTAATCCTGTTCGAAGCCCGGTGGGGAAGGTTGTGTCAGGAAGGGCATCCGGCATTAAAATCCTTGCCAAATGAACATGCGGATTAATCCGCTGTGGCGAAATAGCTTACTTACTCTTTGTTTTAGTACTATTTACAATGCTTATCAAATGATTGCATTCTGTTTTATTTACATTTTTTGGAAACAGCTTTGTGTCCTCTGGTGACTGTGAATGTTACAAATCTCCACAGAAATAAACACATGAAAAAATTAATGAGATAAGGAAGCGTATAGTTTGCAGAGGGCAACAGGAACACAGAAATAGCACTGACCCAACAAGGCATCCTCATACTGCAGATAAGAGAGCACTTGTCAAAAGGTGGGGGAGGTTTCTGGTGTTGCTGCTTTCAACTAAAACTTTACTGTGCAACCCAGATGGATTTCTGAATATGTTCACTGTGATGGAATTTCTGTTGCAGGGTGTTGCAAGTTTCAAGTCTCTGCAGGTTGATTTTCTTAAACTGACTGCTGAGTAGGTGAAAAAATCTGAAGTATGTAACTGGTAGTACACAGGGCAAAACATAATAAAACGAGAAATATTCTTGCTGTGTGGCAGAATTCAAAAAACCCTTCATTCATCTTTGTATATGTCAAGTTCTAAACTGCAAGATGATGCTGGATGTTTCATGTTCAGGAACTCAACAAAACATGAGAGCTAAGTTGAGACAGGATAGTAACTTCTGCTTTCTGGTTCAGTAATTTCCTCACAAACACACACACACACACACACACTCTGCTTCGAAGTATCAGCCAACAGCTCAGGTTCTCTGTGGTTACATAATGATATGTTTCCTTAATTTACGTCATTTAAGTTACCAGCGAAACCAAATGTTCGTAAACCCTGGTCCTCAAGGCCCAAAGGCTTTACCTGCTCTAATCTAATCCCGCTGCTGGTTACCTGGACCAAGTGTATTCAGCCAATCAGAAGCTGTAACTGCAATGATGGTTAGAAAACTAGTAGACCAGTGGCCCTGGAGGACAAGGATTGGTTTTTTTCTCCAGTTCTAACTGAACACATAGATGCCTCTGTCTTTACTTAAAAAAATGTATCATCTCACTTTGATCAAACTATTTTATTGTTATCATCTTTTCTTTGCAGTTGACCAAGTGAAGTTTGGACCCCCCCTGAGGAAAGTCACAGAACCCTATCCTGATTTGGTAATGAACGTCTTATGCAAGCTACTGCTGACATATTACTGTTTTTTTATATATATATATATATATATATATATATCTATATATATATATATATATT
>JAUYWH010000010.1:16109546-16150024 GCA_034779795.1 Ctenopoma multispine | reverse complement strand
AACTGCAGTGTCCCCCCCCCCCCCCCCCCAACATGAATTCATCTGAAATAAGCTGTTTGTGATGATTTATTATTGTGTGAATATCAGCTAATGTGAACGTCTGTGACATAATCAGTGGGTTTGTGTTTACTCTCCACTAATCCCATCTCCAAACCTAAGCGTCCTGTACTTCTTCATCAGCTGGGTATGGCTCTGATTCAGCACAAACCCTCTGGTTCTTAGCTTTTTTGGGTTTTGTTTTTCTTTGTCTGCTTATTTTTGTGGTGTTTTCCCCAAGATTTGTGTTTATGTGTTGCTGTTACTCTGCTGTCAGCATCCTCAGCATCTGCCCTTGTTGTCCAGCTTGTTGTCATGACGATGTGGCTTGGTTTAGATCTAAGCAGATGACTTGACTCTTAGATTTACAGCCTGATCAGGAAGCTGTTGCTCCTTTGTCTTTCAGGAGCTTAACCATTAGGAGGGCGCCATCTACTGATGTAAGTGCTAATACGACTACAAATTACATTTATAACCATGGACCCGTGTGTCACACTGACCACCCAGTTTTTGCAGCGATGGCACACGTTAAGTTGTACTCATTTGCAAACACCAGCTCAGTCTCGCACATGTTCATTCAGACCTTTAAGAGCTTCCTGTGAGTGATTGTGGCCAAAATCCATAGCCCTTAATCTGTTCCAGAATAATAAAAAAGACAATTTCAGGATTCAACCTTCTAAATTACTCACACAAGTCGATACCTTCCATAGCTGCTTCTACGTTTTCAAACAAAATTCCCTGTTTTTTTGTTTCTCTCCCTCCACTGTAACTCCAAAGACTTTAACTTAGGAAGATATCTACTTAATTTAAGTCATGGTAGCTTTACATACACATTTGAGTGTATTTTTGCACAGAACTGTGGATTTTACCCCCCTCACCTCCATTGAAATGGCTTTAGAAAACAGTCGTGAACAGGAGGAGTGATCGTGCCCATGTGATCACTGATTCAAGCGATCACATGGGCACGGTGTCAGCGTTAAGTAGCACTGGGTGTTTAGTTTATAGCATGAGCATACATTATGTTACTGGGACACAGGTTGACATTGCGTTTTGAATTATTCTTTCACAGTAACTAAACTTAACTCAGTGTTATGTGATGTGTTTCAGGGAGATAGGAAAGGTGGTTTATTCAGTCCATCCACAGCCTCCCTGCCACCCTTTAGGTCTTTAACACCCAACACAGAGGACAGAGACCCGACGCTGAGGCCGAGCTGTACGCTGGGCCCAGATGCCGCCATCTCTGCTGACTCCACCTCCACCACAGGTACTACACGTCCCACTTCACTTCTAGTTCCTGTTTTGTTTGAAACATGTTTCTAAGCAGAACAAATGCAGACTCAATCCAATAAAGAAAGCTTCCCCCCCCCCCCCCTCCTTCTTTCATTAGTCTTAGCCAGATGCTCGGCCACACAGGACATCAGACAGCGCTGTGATCCATGTCTGCCTGTGGGTGATGCAGCAGCAGAGAAAAGGAAGGTTACAGTTGCGTCGTGTCAGAAAAGAGACACACCGCTTTCTCCTGAATGGAGCACACTGAGGAAAAAGACTGAAGACTCTGTGAGTTCAAACCAAACATCTGTATCTTGTGTGATCCGCTAACCAAATAACTTTCTAATGATTTGGTCTGTCTGTGTTTACAATGACAAATGATGCAACCAAACAAGATGCTGATTTGTAATACACCTGATGGACAGTTTTTGTCCTCCCCTGTGTCTTATTGTGTGTAACCTTTCACATTTCTAGAGAGCTGACTGTCATGGACTTCCTCCTACCCCTCAAGTCCATGTAAGTGTGAACCCTAACTAAAGCTGACCAGTGGCAATGCTCTACCTAACAACATAGGCCTGCTTGCATGGTATGACACAAGCCACACTAAGAACAGTTGTATGTTTTCATGGCTGCACCATACCACACCAAACGTTTTTGTCTTCAAAACCTGGTGAATTTGGTATCTTTGAAAACGTCAACATCCAGTTACTGCTTGCGGGTACTTGGGAGTCAGGAATGTGCCAAGTGGCCTTGTGCAGCTTTAAATACAACACATGAAGTTGTTATTACAATTATCATACATGCTCTTTTGTGTATTTTGTGTTGGAATGCATTTCTGTAGATGGGAGCCTGCTTCTCCAAAGTCTTCAATGGTTGTCCTCTTAAAATTAACTGTGCTGCCACTTGGATTTTACCCAAGACGAGAGGTAAGACAAAAGGCCTTGTGATGTCCTCAGACTCAGGTTTTGTCTTCTAAACAATGGTTGGCTTGCATAAAACCTTTTTTATCTACTATGTTTACCTTTAACAAACACATTTGCAGATCAGTATCTTATTCTTGGGGCAGAAGAAGGTATCTACACACTGAACCTTAATGAACTTCATGAAGATACACTAGAAAAAGTAAGAAAGGGAATAATCCCTTTATTTAACATGCAGTAATGTCATTATGTTACAAGTAATGTGAAGTTACGACACACTGTGTTGCATGCTGGGGGATGGAGGTACATGTTCTGTTCACCTGTGAGTGCTACAGTGGTTACCATGGGTTACCCGCATACTTTCAGCTTCAGTTTAAATGGTTTAAATTTAATGGAGAAAGGATGTGGGATGGGAAGGGAGATGAAATGGGAACCTACTGGAAGAAATTAAGTCACAATACCAAGCAACAGTAGTTCTGGTATATACCAGTAAAATAGAACCATATGGCTTGGCAATCCAAGATACGGATTACAGACCAAGTGCTAACTCCACTACCCAGTTCATATTATCAAATGTTAGTTCTCAGCACTGGCTCACACAGTACCTCTCATGAAGCTGTTTTCTCATACCCCAATTTGTTTCTATTTATCGTTCCTTTTTATTTCCTAGGAAAGACAGATTGAAGGAATGATGTCAAGGATACTAAAGCATCAGAAATTCCTTTACTGTGTGTCTTAGCTCACCCTTCGGGTGTCTTCACACCTAGCTTGTTTGGTGGACCTTTGGAATTAGGGTTAGGGTTTGGTCAGAATCAAAATAACAGGTGTGAAAGGTGCCTTGGAGCACGGTCCATTTGACAACAGGCTGTTTTATGGACTGTATGTCATGCAGAGTTCTTTAGTGCCCCCCCAAAAATTGCAATGTGAAGTTGGACTTCCTTAGACCAGAGATCTGGAAGGAGTTCTGAGGAGAGCAACTGTTCCTTCTCACTCTAAGAAACCCAATGAGGTGATTCAACTCTCTGGTTAGCATGCCTACTGGACACCTCCAGAGGGATTAGATGCACGTTGGACTGTATTAGACCCAGAACACAACAGAGAGTGCACAAACAACGTCTGGCCTGGGATTAGTTAGAGATCACCCAGGAAGAGCGTAAAGAAAGGGTTTGTTTGGTTCTAAATAGTTTCACAGAACCAAGAGGTCAGACAGGTTTTAAAACGTACGCTTCAAGGTGTAGAGTAAAATCTGACTCATAGTCTTTTCTCTCTTCCAACAGCTGCTCCCTCAGCGCTGTACGTGGCTATATGTGATGAACAACGTCTTGATGTCTGTATCAGGTAACAAATCCCTTCAAACGATCACAGAGTGCTGTATGTTATGTGTTGCTCTAACAACGTCTCCATCCTGCAGGGAAGTCATCGCAGCTTTGTTCCCACAGTCTCACCACTCTGTTTGAACAAAAAGGACACGTGCAGAAGAAACACGGCAGCCTGTCACTCGGCACCAACCGCTTCACTGAGAGAATCAGCCACAGGTGGGAAGAGACACCAATGACATGTTCTAGTGTGGAGGAGTTAAATAAAGGTGTTCTTGCTGATCTGTATGTCGTCTCTTGACTCACAGGAAGTTTGCCATATCTGTGAAGATACCTGACACTAAAGGCTGTAGGAGATGTAGCGTAGGTAAGTGAAACAGAATGTGTTCTACATGCTGTGTATGTTTGTGCAGTAATAACAGAGGGCTCCGCATCGTTTTTCCGTCTCTCAGCAAGAAATCCCTACACAGACAGTACATTTCTATGTGGGGCGGTTCCGTCTGGACTGGTGCTATTGTTGTGGTATGAGCCTCTCCAGAAGTTCATGCATCTGAAGGTTTGTACAGACACGTTGCATGTCATTTCATTCAGTGAGATACAGTGCTTTGTGTATTTCTGCTGTAGGAGCTGACAACATATTGTTTTTACATTAAACTCTGCTCTGATGATGTTTGAGCTGAAACGTTTTCATCCAGTCTAACGTCAGTAGCTAGGGCTTATTATCAGGAAGTTCAGTTTCACTAAGGAGCTTTAAGTAAGTCTGGCCTCAATTACCATAAGCATCATCATTTTGTCATTTGGAAATGTCAAATCCAATGTCAAATCCCAAATGTCAAATCCAGAAGTCATATTTCGTTGTAACATGTAAAAGTAATCAGTGACAATAAAGCTGATTCTTCTTCTTCAAGTTGTGTGTGCTTCTTGTGGATTATTATGTCACAATAAAATTGCACATACTCTCAGATATAAGAGCCTGACTTTTTAGAATCTCCAAAACATAAATATTATATTATATGAAAAGTGAAAATTCAGTTTCCACTGCAGGAACATTTCCACTGGAGAAAGCAGGGTCTAGGTCCAGGTCTGGAGCCTGCATTGCTGATCATCACTGATTGGTCAAATACAGTGAACTTTACACAAATGCTGCTAAAAAAAAAGCACACTGCATATGAGTTTGTTCTTTTTGCATAAAAATTATGTAAAAAGAGGCCAACTGTCCTGTTTTTGACAGCAGGCTAATTCTCCTGGCAAAGACAAGTACCAGGACTTTTTTGGGGGAACGCTTCTGCTGTCTGCTGTAGTGTGATGTTTTCAGACTAAATTGTCCTGTCCTGTCATACTTACCAGATGTATCTAATAATGAAAAAGTGATTCACTCCCATTGTAACCTGACTGTTCTTATTTTGTTATCATCTGTATTTCACTCAGCACATAGCAATAAAGCTACCGGACTCTCTGCCAATATTTGAGCTGCTCGTGTTGGTGACAGATGAGTTTCCCCAGCTGTGTGTTGGGGTGAGACACTGCAGTAATGGGAAACCCCCCACCAGCCAGCAGCTTAAGTTTGACATTATAGAGCTGAATGGCATGCCTGTTTCAGTACCAGGTAGGATGCACTTTCTGTTTCTCTGCTGCTGTTGATACAGCTCTTAAAGTGTAAACTAAATTATCCTCTTTGTCTGTCTGTGCGTCTGCAGATAGCGGAGCCCTCAAGGCAGTACAGGTGACCCAACTGGACAGAGACACTGTTCTCATCGCAGTAGAAAGTAAGTTCCTTCCATGTCAACATTTGTTCTAAATCCTCCTGCAATTAGTCATACTGACTTTTAACATACTGTCTCAACCTCGATGCTCGTTGGACAGAAACGCTTAAGGTTGTGAACCTCCAAGGGCTTCCATCTAAAGAACTGGCTGCTGAAATAACCTTCAACTTTCCCATTGAAACGCTAGGTAGAAACATTCACATGAAAAACACAGTGAATGAGACTTGATGTTCCTCCTGACAGTTGATTGACATCACATGTTCTAACAGTCTGCTTACAGGACAGTGTGCTGGCTTTCTGGAAACACGGCCTTAAAGGAAAGAGTTTTCGTTCGAATGAGGTGATCTTCTACAAAATTTACTGTATATTAGGCTGAATCCGAGCTGCTGTTTGTCATTCAATTAAATTTATATTTGCATTTATATGTCTATTAAAAGGTGAATGTGGTCTTTATCTGCAGGTAACACAAGAAATTACAGATGAGAGTCGAGTATTCAGAGTTTTGGGAACAAACAGGTACATTGACATATCAATATCATTCACTGTATAGTAGAGCTCTTTGTAGTAGTGGTAGTAAATGTAATAGTACTGTTAATAAAAGCAGTAGTGTTTTTGGTTGTAGTTTTACTATTGATAGACAAATTTGCATAGATAGTTGTAGTAGCAGTGGTAGTATAATCAGAAGTAGCAATGGAAGTACAGTGGCAAGAAACTTTCCTCATTTTCTGCATAAATTGATTCAGTTGAAATTGGATCTGATCTTTACCAAAGTCACAAATATCAACAAAGACAATATTTCTAAGCTGATAAAACACAAACAGTTATGATCTTTCTTCATGGAACTATTGTCCTGTTAATGCAGGCCTTTAAAAGATCCCTTTCAAACTTTGTCTGATGTGAGTGATGGAGGTCAAATTCCACATTCTGCGCAAAAGACAATATAAGGCTATAACCTTCCACATCAGTTGCATGGAAATCTTTCAGATCTGTGGCTTTTTTGTCACTCACAACATTTCATTGCAACTCGACAGGAAAACACTGTCAAAGGAAACATAAAGAGGGAAATTTTATCAAGTCAATAACTTTTGAAGATATTCACTTGATTAACTCAGACTGTTGAAGCATCATGATACTTCAGAAGCATCTTTTAATCTATTTTGCACAGATCAAGCACTGTGGATATTGACCGCTATCTCTTCCATTGTAAGGATATTATTCAAGGATCAGTCCAATCCCTGTATGAACAGGGAGGTTAATTACAGCATGAAAAAGCCCTTCCATAGTTCATATGAGCATATGGTTGTTATAAAAAGACACCTTTTTAAAATTTGGACCTGACATGGATTTCTTTTGTTGCATTTAATCTGTTGTTTCTGGGTCACCTATCTGGACAGGGACATCATCCTTCAGAGCACGCCGACAGATGACCCTTCAGCACTGAGCAACCTGTACATCCTGACTGGACATGAAAGCAGCTACTAAGAAAAAATGGGCCAACCACTTGGAACATCATACTGCAGAGAAATGCAAATGTTTTCTACAACCATGTGGTGGAAATGACCTCCTTTGGCAAAGCTGTAACACACACCAGTGACATATGTAACCGTGGGACTCAGTTTCCCACTCAGACTCAAATACATGTAGAAGACTAAGATAGTTGTTGGCAAATGAAGAGTCTCACGTAAATTACAAATCTTTGCAGCCTAAATCACAATCTGACTGCAACAAAGAAGACCGTTACATTCTTTCCCAGTTTAATGAAGATGGCACAGATGTACTGTGAGCTTCTGAATTAAAGACATTAATAAATGAAGTTTTGAAGAGTGAGAGGAGAGGAGGAATGATCAAGCTTCAAAGACTGTGGCTAAGTGTGATAGGCTAAGACTCCTGTCAGTAATGACAAAAATGTAATATTCCCGTAAACAGTGATTTGACAGACACACAGAGTAGAAAATGTGATTAAAAGGGATCACTGTTCCGTTGAACACTGTCTAGAGCATCTAAATGGTGGTATTGCAGCGTGAAGCATTTGAAGTTGTGACTTCAGCACACTGCTGTAGATTTTACCTTTTTTGGGTAAATATGTTCCACATACAGTACTATGAAAAAGTATTTCCACCTTCCTGATTTAGTTTTTTTTTGTATATATGTCACACAAAAATGATTCAGATCACCAAAAAAAATTAATATTACAAAAAAAATAACTTGAATAAATACAAAATACAGTTTTTAAATTAATGGATCCATCAATTATGGCAAGTTGTCCAGGTCCTGAAGCAGCAAAGCAGCTCCAGACCATCACACTACCACCACCATGTTTGACTGTTTATCATTTAAGTGTGACAATTATGGGAAGAAAAAAAAAACTCAGTTACTTTTTCACAGTACTGTAGCAATGCTGCGTTCATGTCATGTTGAAGGGACTGTAATTAGTTGTCTCCAACTATTACTGTTCACTTCATCATCATATTTGAATTATGAATGGGGACACTAGTTTTTTTTTTTAAAGCAATGAATGTATATCCGAATATATATATAAATATAGTAAAACGGGAAATAATACAGAAGACAAAGCTTGTAGGTCAAGATGATTGAACTCTGCTTTAATGATTATAGAGCTATATCATCTTATCCAGCTAGTAGGTCATAAACTGTCTTTATTTTATTTATCCATGTCTAATTTTGATCTTCATCCATCTATTACATCCACACATACTGTATGATCTAAACAACGCAACTGATTTTACCACAAGCTTTTTTCTCAACCTCAAATTGCCAATACTGACAAATATACCACAATTGTTTTGTATATTGATTAAAAGATTACTCGATCAAAATGCTATGTTTTTAGTATTAATCATTCACCATTTCCGACATGTAAAATAGCTATGAAAATTATGCAGTGTGGTACAAAGTAAATGTAAATAAATGAAATGAGTAAATGCAGATGTAATTCACGTGAAATGTAAAATTAGCATTAAAGATCTCAGTCAGAAATTTCACATTAGCATAACCTCAACCTCTGTGACCAACTTTGGATAAAAAGTGTGCGTAAATAATGAAAATTTAAAATGAATTCCAACCCCACTTTATGGTTCGACTTAGGTTTTAACTATAGTGTAACTTACTGTATAAGGCTTCTTTCACCATTCTTTCAAAAAATCTGAAAATCACTGGGTTACTGAGAAGAATGCCAACTTGAGAAAACACGTTCAAATTAAATTTTGTAATTAGAAATCTGTACAAAAACAATAACAATTATTAAACAATATAATATTTAAGGTTTTAAATAAGACCAATGAAAAACATCTACAAACATTATTTGGCTTTAGGTTATTGCTAAACAAGGCAGCTGAAAGTATGCATGTAACCAAATTAACTTTTCAAATATACTGTATATGTATACATTTTTGAAAATCATATAATTGTGAAAACTACATTTAAATGTATTTTCACAATTCCTGCAGTGCTGACTTAGCATAGACTACATAACATGTCGAGAGCCTCAGGTTTATACATTCAAAGGGTTGTTCCACTGCAGTTATCCAGTTGTGTCAAACACATTCAAGCTCCATCACTAATAGTAATAAAAATCAAGCAGGCTAAATGTTCTTTTTATTACACGACTTGCCATAGAAATCCCACTACATTAGAGTTTTGTGTGTTAAGATATTTCTAAGTATGAGTTATTTATCGAAAGGGAACTGTAGAAATAACACTCACCTTTCCCTGAGAGATACTTGAAAAATATAATACATATGAATATTTGTGTTCTAAGATGTTTTCATTTTTATGTTAATGTATAGAAATGTTATGTATATAACAATACAGTATTCTCTTGCAGCGTGGGGATTGTTGTATGTGATATCAAATAAATCAATAATAAATTTATTTTCAATTTCTGAACAGAAAAAATAGCAGCTCATAATGATGTGTATTTTTTTTAAGCTGGTTAACTTTGTGGTTTGACAGTTGTTAGCTATGTTTATTACAACTGGATTACAAGCCTTTTGTCTATTAAATTTTTAACAATATATCACTATTACTTTTGCAATATTATTTATTTTCAGCAATAATATAGGTAAATAATTCATGCTGATTCTATTACTATTAATAAAATAAATTAATGTAACTAATTTAATCAATTAATAACAATAAGAGTGATTAATTAATTGTGCCAATGAGGTTCCTCCAGATATGTACCTCATTTAAAGGATAAAGCTGTTAATTTAACTTTTGATGTTAAACTATTTTCTCACCCACAAAAATGTTACAAAGCAGAATTATTTTAGTTTGAGCTATAATTTATAACATGTTATAATGATATCAAATATAATAATAATCAGTGTTAATTAAACATAGACAGGTGATTCCTGCAGCATGTTTAAATCATTCAGATAAAAACTGAGTTAGGGACACCTGTGAAAAGAAGGGGGCATGGTGAAGCACTGCCAGCACGGCATTCTAGTGTCAATCAGGAAACATACCGTTAAAAATTAGATAGAAACTACCACACAGTTACGGTTGGAGTAAATAATGGAGTCTACAGTGTGTTGGACCTTTTTACATGGATCTAAAAAATGGGCTTCTGGGAGAAGGCGGACATCCACTCGGTAGGGGGCGCTAATTAATCTTGATTAGGAATTTGAAGAAGCGGTGGCAGTGTCACGGTTGCAACATCGCCATTTCACTTTTCATTCATTAATGTCGAGGCCTACGTCACTTTATAGGTAAGTTGAAACTTTTAAAAGTTCAAATGTGTGGTGAAATACACTTTTAGAAAGTCGGTGATATGTAACTGTCATCGTAGCGCTGCTGTATATGTTTTCTGTAAAGATATGGACTGTATTAGCGGGCATACGTTAGCTGGTAGTTAACACTAGTTGTTTTTGGCTAACTATCTAGTTAGTAGCTTCCTGACTTACTTGACTTAATTCCCCAAGACTTTGAAACACAATTAGACTGAAATATAGGCACATTGCACATTGAACGCAACTTAATAAACTAGTTGGCTTTTCAGAAATCTAAGTACACCAAGCAGAGAGACGGTGTTTGCATTCGCTTGCAATTCGTGCTATTTAACTAGCTAGCACGAATTGTTTTTGTTAGCAAAGGAGAGTAGATGACGTGAAGATGAAGTTCAAACCAGCGTGCAGCGTTTATATGAAGGCATCATGTTAAATGCGTTCGTAATAACAAAAACCAAAACAATATAATTTGTGTTATTGTATGGTTACAAAAAGTCAGTAGTAAGAGCAAAGCTGCTTCAGTAGTTAGCTGGTATCGCTACCTCTGCCATACAGGAGCATTGTACGTATATTGGTAAAAGTTTACTGCCTTCTAGTTCCTGATAAGACTGCACAACTAACACACCAAACATCAGTATGGGTCTTAATTTTGTGAAGCAGTCTCTTAACTTCAGGCCGCCATATGATATTAACTTTGTAACGACTTCCATTTCTTATGAAATATATATTCAGGTTGTTTTAAAACCTTTTACATATTTACTCAGATCTAGTCTTTAGAGCAGCTGTTTTCTACCCTTAATGTAACTGTGATAGGTGTTTGTATTGTCTATCCCATTTATATGAATGAGGGCAAGCTAAGTAACAACCCACTCTGTGTTATGTTATAGAGAAATATAAATGAATGCACACTTTTAAGACAAAAACACAACTTTAATGTAGGCAGGAGCTATATTACTAGATTATTTGTTAACTTTACTTGCACCATCCCTGTTCACTGACAGTGAGGATAAATCACACATCTCTTCAAGAAATTGATGAATGTTTATGGTGGTTACAGTAGTAGCTGATATATTTTTCTGCATCTTCTAGGAAACTCAGATTTTCATCATGGTGAAAATTTTTATTGGCAATCTTGCCTGCGACACCCCAGCTGAAGAGCTGCGTGAACTCTTTGAGAAGTACGGCAAAGTCTCAGAATGTGACATTGTCAAAAACTATGGTTTTGTTCACATGAACAACATGTCTGAAGCAGAGGAGGCTATTCGAAACCTCCATCAATACCAGTTGCATGGCTGGCACATGAATGTAGAGATGAGCAAAGGGAGGCCCAGGTCCACCACCAAAATACATGTCAGCAACCTTGGTGAAGACATCACCAGTGATGTTCTGCGGGCCAAGTTTGAGGAGTTTGGCCCAGTTGTGGAGTGTGACATAGTGAAAGACTATGCCTTTGTTCACATGGAGCGAGTGGAGGATGCCATGGATGCCATCAGTAAGCTGGACAACACAGCCTTCAAAGGTGAACTCTTGGGCCGGGGAGAACTAGTTTGTCTTTGGTGTCTGTAAATATGAATTTTGATTCTGCTGTACGAACTTTCCTTACAAATAAAATCCACTAGTTGATATTAGGAAAAAAATGGATAACCTTTCTCTAACTTGACCAGGTGGACTGAAGGTAATGACTTTCATTCACTTTTTGGAGGTGTTAAACCCTGTGGCGTGGTAACTGAGTAGGCACTGGCATAAAAACACCTGGCGCTGAAAGTTATTCCACTTCGCTCTGATTTTTGGTCAAATGCATTTAACGTGTTTTATAGTCGGTAAGTTAAATGTCAGAACGCCACGGTCTCATGCGTGTCTTCTCTTTCCTTAAAAGGCAAGCTGATGAGCGTACAGCTGTCCACCAGTCGGCTTCGCACTGCCCCAGGAATGGGAGATCATACTGGCTGCTATGTCTGCGGGAAACATGGTCACTGGTCGAAAGACTGTCCAGTCGGTCGGAACGGTAGCCACGGTGACAGCACGAGAGGTCGCAACGCTCCCCCACCAACACGCGTTCCCCTAGGTTATGGCAGGGGCAGCTATGGGATGACCTCAACTTCAGCAGCTGATTACATGGGTAGCTTTGCGTACAGTCAGGGTAGTTATCTAGGTGGGTTACCACCTCCCCCTCGTAGGCTTGGTGGCTACAGCTCTGAGCTCGGGGTTAGGTACGCCAGCAGGCCAGCAGGCTCCTATGCTGAGAGGTCACTGGCTCATGATCGTGACCGTCTCTACAGCAGTCCTGACTATTATGAGAAATGCAGAGCTCGTCCCTATGGCTCAAGCTATTTCGAAGAACGTCGTATGTCCTATTTACCCCCTCCCCCACCACCTCCTTCCTCCCTTTCAAAGCTTTCCTCCAGTATAGATCCGTATGAGCGTCGGCCACTGGCTCCATCTTCATCGGCAACCGCGGCTGCCACATACTACACACGAGACCGAAGCCCGATCAGACGAGTACCACTCTCCTCGACAAGCTACGCTTATGAGCGAACTCGCCTGTCACCGGTGTCGTCCTCCAGGAGCTCCTATGCTTTTCCACGCACAGAGAATCATTATGTTCCCCGCTATGCGCCTTACTAAACTTATGCTGACAAGGTGAGCAACAAAAATGACCGTTTATAAGATCTCTCGAGTTGGCCACTGGAATCTCGGAAGTTTAAGCTACTAAATCGTTTTAAGCTGAGGATGATGGGCTTTGCTCTCTTTCTAGGTCTGTTAATGAACTGCAGAACTTTTCCTTTGCTGTCACGTCTTCAAGCTTCATGATCCTGTCAGCCTGCACAATACACAGCAAAACACATGAGCCGAGTAGAGGTTCATGTTGGAAATGCTGTCAGTACCGCCCAGGCACCTGAGATGGCAGCTGCCCACATCCACATATCCTGTTCTGTTTTCAATATGGATGATTACTGGACTGCACTGTTTGACATATATCCTTTTCCCATTTGCTTTGCAGGTTTTCAACTCAGTTTTTAGCCATGCCTTTATCTTCCCTCACCTGCCTCAAACTAAGCAACTTGTTAAATTCAGCATGTGTTAATAGTTTTTCTATTTATCATTTAGAAGAAAGCTGTATTTGTACCTCAGTGAAAAGTGGTTACCCCTTTTGAATGATGGCTACGTACTAAGCTTGCGTGTGCCTCGTTAAAATGTAGCTACACATTGGGGCTAAGGAATTTAATGTTTGTTGAGAGTGAAGACAACATTTGGGAAGCTAACAGGTACTATGGAGACTATAAAGCCTGATGTGGCCTGCATATTAACACAAGCATCTAGCTTTTATGGAGGCAATATGAATGGATAAATTCCACCATAATCCTGTGAGTCAAAACCTGCTCCATAGGTACCTGCAGGACTTGAACTCTAAATCTAGCTCAAGTCTTCTTGTTTTCTTAATGTATAAATATTAATCTTTTGGGGGGCTTTTTATGTTGTGGGTTAATTCCTGCATTTAGCTGTACCATTTGCTTGCAGCGCAGAAGAGTGCTATCTGGCTCCTCAGCACACCTGATCACACATGATCTGATTTAGCTATATTGATGTGGAAAAAGAGATATTTGATTAAGATAAAAAAAAAGACCACTGATATCCACCAATATGCTGTGGAGGTCGATGGTTCATCAGGTATGTTCAATAACAGCTAAAACCAGTACTTTAATTTTCCTCCTTGGGGGAAAATCTGATGATTGATTAGGTGAGTGTTCAGTTGTGATACAGAATCACACATTGAGCAAATCTCAACTTTAAATGTGTTAGCAAAGTCAGAATACTTGAAATAAAAGTGTTCTTCAGTTACGCCAAACTTCAGCATAGGCTGACATTCATTGTGCAAAAGATAACATGTTTTCTCCCCACTGATGTTACATATTTTGCCTACAGCTAACAACAAATGAAACTCGTGTTTTTGCATTTTAGTTAGGGATGGATGTTTATCATATCCGTGTAGCAGATAAAGAACTGTGAGGCTGGACTCAGGGCTTGGTCTGTGTAAGTTGTGAGGCACTTTGTTGAAAGTGCCTTTGTTTTTGTTGCATTTAGATGGATTTGAAGTTTGTATTTTTTCATACTAGCTGTAAAACTAGCAGCATACAATAAAAAAAAAAATCTAAATTAAACAATGTTTAATAAAGCTAAAGTTATTTTGCTGATGCGTGTGAATTTTCATTTTTTTATTTGAAAGCTCATACACATTAACTTAAACCTTTATTGGATCTTGATCATGAATATTATATTTATTTAGTAGTGAGTAAAATGTTACGTCACAATGCAGTTTGACACTCTTAATTACATTCAGTGATTAATTAAGTAGCTACTCCCTCCATGAGTCACTTGAAGTGGGTTTCAGTAAACAGATGTGCCTTGCTGCTGATTGTTGGTTGAAATTATGAGCTGTCATTGCTAGAACATTGAAAGTTGCCAGACCCATCCAGCTGGCTCCCATGCAGTCTGTTCCAGGAAAGGAAAGCAAACTGTTAATTGCTATGGTAGAGAAGTTATTTAGATTTGAATGGAGGGCACATCTCAGCTGTTCAGAGGAGACTGGAAATCAGGCCTTGATGGTTAAATTGGTCCAGAGGACACAAATAAGAAGAATTCAGTGGACCAAGAAACACTAGGAAGAGCATTAGACCAGTGGACGTCTCAAGCACAAACCTTACAATTTTGGTTGTAACTGCTGTTTTTTGTAAAGCATGGAGAAAGTGAAGAGATGTGTTCCTATGCTGTCTTTACAGTAAAAGATGTAAATGCTTACCAGCATGGATACCACAGTATTCACTGACATGCTGTCCCATCTGGTTTGCTCTTCAGTGGGGCCATTTGTTTTTTCAGTGACCTGAAACACACCTTGACGGTGTAAGTGCTAGTTGACCAAAGAAAGTAATGCAGAAAATGATACACACTTTCTGACCACTTTGTTAAATACACCTGTACAGTCGAATGGAGTCCAACAGGTACATATCCACCACCCCATCTTCACCTTTCTGGCAGTTTCAATGAGTATAACCGAAAAATAGAGTTTACGACAGAGCTGTGTTGGATTTAAATAATACTTCGTCCAGTTAATAGCAGGATATTTAACTCTGGCCATTTACGATGCCCATTGGCAACCTTAATTTACTGAAAGAAGTGGACTGTCCCCAGATTATTTTTGTCATTACCGTATTTTTCATAATGCAGATCTACCTATGCAAATTCAGAATACGTATATTTTTGTCCATCAACCACAGTAATTTCATTGCTATAATGAGAGAAAGGTTTACCGCAATATTGCTGGTACCCTAAACTTATCTTGTATTTTGGTTCATTTCCTTCCGTTATTTTGTCCTTCATCTCAGTGACAACGTTTGGCGCTGCAGTCCCTCAGCTAATGTAGCAGTGCTAGCTGCCTCCCTCTGCTAGTGGAACGTCAGTCTACAGTCGCCATTTCATTCTCCGAGGGTCGACACGCAGACTGCAGCTGGAAAAGGTATGAATTCAGTAACGGCAATATTAACATTGCCCAATAGATATCTTGGTTAACAGAATTGACCAATGTGCCGTAGTTATTTAAATAAAATATAACGTTAACGAACATGGTTTCTGAGTAGTTTACGGATATGCTTTGATAAGTCACATATGCTATTGGTGTGCAACGTGTTTAGTTAACTACTTACAAGCGACGGACGTGTTCTGTAACTTTGTTACCGATTAAAACAGTATTGTATGGCACCATTTTGATAAGTCTGCTAACCCGGTTAACAATGACGTTACTTTTCAAGGCCTCCAGCAAACGAAAGTAGCATAATATTACAGCTCGTGCTGTGAATACTGAGGATATGTGGCGTGCGTCATTTACGTCTCTTTGTCACGTTACACTGATTTCATAGTTGATCCTGATAAAGGAGATCGACCACAAAACATAAATGTAAAACTGTCGTGTGTTCTGCGCACGATACCAGCCAACGTTACTAACGATTCACGGTGTTTTAATTGAGATTTCATTGATTCCATTTGGGAAAACCTTTTCTGGACAGGCAGTTCTCGTAAGGGGCCAAGCGTTCGGGGTTCGGTGTCTTGTCCAGGGACTCCTCGAGATATGGCCAGTAACCGGTAGTGAACCATCAGCTCTGGGGTTCATAGACAATTTACAATTGCTGACTCCCCCCCTCTTCCACATGTGTTGTACACTGTGAGCTTACTACATTATGGCCACCAACAGTTGACCTGTTTCACAACTAAACTGTAATATTTGTAAAGAAGGGATGAGACTACTATGACAAAATTATCCAACCTTTAACTCCTTAGAATGATAGAAATGATGATGCAGAGAGTCCCTGTGACACAGTAAGAACCTGAGATTACTGGTTATTGATTATCTGTGCAAGTTCATCATCCTCATCGTCCTCATCCAAGTTGTTTATTCAGTCTGAAGCTGCTTCTTCAGAGTTTGGAGACTCAGGTTAACACATTGTGTCAAAATATTTATAAAAAAAGTGTTACTTACACACACACAGTAGTGCCAATGGACAGATGCAAATTTAAAAACATATAATAAAGATGCCATTTATTTATAATATCCTGTGATTGTTGTATACAGTATTAGTAAAGTTTTATGGTTGAAGAAATGATTGAAAGACGGTGGTTTATTTTCGTTTAAACCCACTGATAGAAAGCAGAGCATTGAACTGTGGTAATTTGTGAAGTTTTAATTTGTATTGCTGTTGAACTACTGTAGTACTGCATTACATAGAGAGACATCATTCTTTTATTTCATATAAATCAGAATTGCTTTGGCTATTGTCAATTTCCAGTTGCTATGCAATGATCATTTCTTTTTAGCAACATCGGTCACATTCGAGGTTTGCACATTATGGTTGTGATTATCTCACTACAAGTTGCAGACAAGTCTTGTGAATGCATGTAAATCTAAGCACATATCCAAAGTAAGGCTAATTAAGATTTAGTTTAAGTAAATTTAACTTTTTATTAAATCAATAGGATTATAGTACCAATAATATTTATTTTTTTATCCTTCCTTAGTGACGTGTTAACTCAACAATGGTGAAAATATTCATCGGGAACCTGTCACCAGACACCACATCTGATGAACTTCGCTCTCTCTTCTCGCAGTATGGCAAAATTTCAGAATGCACTATTGTCAAGAACTTTGGCTTTGTGCACATGGATGACAAAGCAGAGGCAGAAGAAGCCATCCGCAACCTCCACCATTACGAGCTAAATGGCCAGCCCATGAATGTAGAACTGAGTCGTGGCAAGTCAAGAGGATCCACTAAACTACATGTTGGCAATATTGCCTGTACCAACCAGGAGCTGAGGGCTAAGTTCGAAGAGTTTGGCACCGTGTTAGAGTGTGACATAGTAAAAAACTATGCTTTTGTTCACATGGAGCGAATGGAGGATGCCATGGAGGCCATTAATCAGTTAGACAACACTGCTTTTAAAGGTGAACTCTTGGGCTGGGCTTAATTGGGAATTTTCCTAATATTAACAATATAGTATAAAAAATATTTCTGCTCCTGTAAATTGACTACTATTATGGATGCACCTCAGGTAAGTATAAAGAGAAACATGAAGGCATAACGGTAAGCTGAAGAAAGTAATGTGCCATTTATACTTATTTTAAAGCTGGTATCCGTAATGTTATTGGTTATATCCATATGTATGGTGAGTTGTTGTACACAACACAAACAGGACTAAATGTTGTTTAGCACTGACCTGTACAGTCACACCTGTTTGGGATGTTCATACAAGTACATTCAATTTAATACTCAACATAAGAAGAATAATATATGATATCTCTGTTTTAATGAATCTGATTCAACTGCAGAGGCCTAGAATGGACCCACACACAGATCTGTTTCTAGTCTATTTGGTGTGTGGACATGTGTTCACTTTTGTCAGCGTGGTCATATATTATGTGCTGCGTGTGCGCGATCCGTCCAAACCCTTGGCAATACGGGCAGATGATGTCACTGACATCAAACTGACTTTCGTAGCTGTACAGACCTAATTTTAACTGTCAGATTTTACTGACTTGTTTCATGTAGCAAGCTTACTTGCAATTGTTTGTAAACTGTTACATCATCGCTGGAAAAAAAACGACAAGAAAAGGTATGTGAACCATTTGGAATTGACTTCAGTATTAATTTAGCATAAAATGTGCTAAATTCAGCCTTCAATGCATTTAAGTTAAGAATAGACAAATTTGGTGTGCTTAAGCCAATTAACAAAACCATTCATGCAACATACTCAATAAACATTCACATTGCTAGTGGGCAAAAAGTGAGTCCCAAGGATTTAATAACATTTGGAAGCATGGTGTTCTCAAGTCAACATGCAGTTCAGACTAAAGCTCAACGTATGTGTATTGTTAAATCTTTGCTGTAGGTATAGAGTAGTTGTGCACTCCACACTGTACCCTCTGCTGTATTTAACGTGCACCTCCCCAGAAATGTAACTATCAAATTGCAGCAACTCACGGTACTCGTGCCGTGCTGCCATAGTCAAACATTCTCTATGCAACCATGTGCTAGGTTGTATAGTTGATTCATGACGAAAGATGTAACCAGCTTTAATGATTCCTCGAAATCTTCAGCTTGTGTTGTGGGGCTCTTTTCTACCCGACTTTAATTTTCTACCTTAGGTGCCTTACCTCATCTATGGAGCACATTTCAGGGGACAGTGGCAACAGTAGTAAGAGACGACTTACTACTGTTGCCACTGTCCCCTGAAATGTGCTGGATGGAGTTATCTAAACTCTGTGAGGTGACTTTCATTGTTGTAATGAAACTGTAAAAGCTTTATACAAATCAGAAACTGTATGTTTTCTCAAACCACTTTGTGTGTAAAGCATCAGCAGAACCTTTTTTAACTGGCAGACCATTTAGGTTTGCTAACTTCTAACTGCTATTAACTTAAGTGATCTCAGGAGGTTCAAATAGTTCTTGCAACCTGCACTGTGTGGGTGTTGGTTAATATGGTTATGTTCATATGGTTAACAGGACAATGCAATTACTTGGGTTTTCTTAGTTCTATTAGATTGTGTTTGCTCATAATACACCTTAACATATTTGACACAAAATGGCAGATCCTTTGAAATGGTTCACTTACTTTTTGTTGGCACTGTATCAACATCACTATGGTGACTTTTGCTGGTGCTGGGGGGAAAATGTGGAATGTTACGGATTCAGCTTTAATAATTCTACTATTTTATTGCCGAAATTACAAATTCATGTCTCATTGCTACTTTTGCAGAATAATGCAACTTTTTTGCCAGACTGATGGATAAATACATTATTTGGAAGAAATGCAGGCATGAGTCCTCATTGAGTGTTTTCTTTTTAAGGCAAACTGATGAGCGTGAAGCTTTCGACTAGCCGCCTGCGTACTGCGCCGGGAATGGGGGACAGATCGGGTTGTTATCGTTGCGGGCAGGAAGGCCACTGGTCCAAAGAATGCCCTCTAGACCAAAATGGCTACCACAGAAACGGCTCAGAGCCAAAGTCTGATGGATATGATGCCTCGAGATTCGGCGGGCGTGGTCGCAACAGGGGTTATCATCCGGACTTCAGTGGTGAACCGGATTATGGTGGCGGATACGCTTCTGTACATGGTTTTTCCCGGGGTTCTGGTCACAGCAGCGGCATTGCAAGCTACAGACGGGGTGTAGGCTACGAGAGTGCAATGAGATATGGGCCGCACCCAGGTTACGGCATAAGCGCTGTTGCTGAACATAGCATGGCTCGGATGTATGGCAGCGAGGCGGCATACAGGAGCAACGGCTCACTCTATGGCGCGGTACCAGCCTACCCGATGCGGCGGTCGCCTTATGAGGAAAGGGATCCGTACGGGGTCGTGGACTACTACGAGAAGTACAGGGCCAGTTCTTATGGAGGCAGTTATTTTGAGGAACGTCGCGCTGTCCCCTTGCCTGCTCCATCAGCATCCTCTTCCACAGCTATAATGAGGGAACGTCTGCCTCCCTCTAGCCTTGACCCATACGAGTGTCCTCCCCTCCCTCCTCCACCAGCCCCGGTCTCTTCATACTACGCACGTGACCGGAGTCCGATTCGGAGAGTCCCTGCCGAGGCAGATGGATACGCATATGAGCGTTCGCGCCTTTCCCCAGTGCCCGCCCTCCCAAGGAGCTCTACCTATGACCATCCGCGGGATCCCGGCGCTGATCGGGCACAATATACATACTAATTCCTATCCCCATGCAGCCAGGTGAATGCTGACGGACATTTTGCAGATAGATTAGCCTACGTGCCATTGCAGTCACTAAAAATTAGGCATCAAACAGGAAATCTGATTGGTAATATACGGGACAAAAGTCAGCCCTGTGTGTTTGATGTATGTGAGTAGTAAGAATGAGGTGAAGCTAGTTACGCAGAATCGTGAACAAGTAGATTCCAGTGTGAATGTCTAAATACATTCACATTATTCTCTGATCTCATTCCAGTTTATACTGCAAAATGCAGTACAACATGCACAGTTGACCACTTTTCATTGTCCTATTTAAATGTTGTGGTATTGACGCAGTTCTGCTGTGGCTTAGCATTAGTGTTGAATTGCAGATCCTGGATTTATCTACAGCTTCATCAACATCCATCCATGATACTGCAAGAACTGGATTTTTGTCCCTCGGAAATTATGTTCATACACTTTGTTGAATCAGTTAATAGAAGCACATTCAATTAGTGAATGGTGCATGTTTTAAAGGTGAGTCGATTAAATTTGGATTATAGTTTTTTCCAGCAGTATCTAATGTTTTATATAAATTTTAGTGTGTTTGTGTTCACAAGGTCATTGCATACTGTATGTGAAGCAATGGCAAAACTAATTTGAATACTGTATGCTTCATCTACTACATAATTTAACCTGTGATTTGTGGACCGATCACACCTGCATAGAGTAACACATGTTAAACTTTTGTGTTTGGCTACATCAAACATTTTGTGAAATTAAGTTGTTTTGTTTGTTTTTTTAATAAAGATGCATTGCGATCATGCTCTTTTTTTTTTTTTCTTCAGTTTTAGTTCATGTTGGGAGGCCCATTACTTAAAATAGATTTCACTGCTGTGATAAATATGATGCTTCACATCTTTGACATATGTTGTAGTTTCATTAAAAAATGAAATCAATACTCAGCTGTTTGTCCATTTCTGACTATGATCTTAAAATTAAAATTTGATCAGTTTGAAATTTGGGTCATCTGGTGTTCTGTTAAATGTTATTCCCTAAAGTGTGACAAGAGAGGTTGACTGCCTTGGTTAAACATTCATATAGGCTAATTTCAGATTTTAAACTTATCTACAAAGATGGGAAATGTGGGGGAAAATATTTTCATTTAAGTGCATTCTATAAAATACTACAATTCACGTTTAGTACTATAAAGACTATAATAGACTTGTTCGAGATGAACTGCGCCTCACCTGGAAAAACGATGAGAACAGGCAGGCAGCAGCCACAGTTTCTAACTTTATAAACGGCCTTCAACTTACCGTTTGTACAGATGTCAAATCCTCACATTCTATGAGATCTGATTCGGATTAAATAAATTGTTATTTGGTCTCAATTTCCAGTAACAGTTGTTGTTTAAAAGCTGCACGGGAGATGATGAGACCATGGTTTTAACCTCCATAGGACTCAATTATTTCACATAAAATTTGTTAAAATGATGAAACGTGTATTTGTAATACGGATGTGATGTGATACATAAATCTGACATTGGTTCTCGTCCTACTGTGTCTTAATAACTAAGAAAAAATATATTTTTTTAAAAGATAATGAAACACAGCCATAATGTCAGTTTGCTGATACTAAACTATACATGCAAACAATCAGTCAACTGAAACATAAAGCATGATTATTGATTTGTCACATATTTAGACTGTCAGGACAGAAACATCTATATAGATGTTATTTTAGTAATTTGAAAGCAATCTGTCACGTAACA
Organism: Ctenopoma multispine; assembly: GCA_034779795.1. Lineage (NCBI taxonomy): Eukaryota > Metazoa > Chordata > Actinopteri > Anabantiformes > Anabantidae > Ctenopoma > Ctenopoma multispine. The sequence continues at coordinate 16,127,968 of JAUYWH010000010.1, read as the reverse complement.
GTCTAGTTTGAGACTAAAAACATCTTTTCTTATAAGTCATGGCATTTGTTGTGTAAAATAATTAATCTTCACAGTGAAAACACAGATTAATGAATCAAAACATTTAAAATTAACTAAAAAGGGAAACGTTTCTAAAAACATGATGCAGTTGATCCAACACCTGAACCAATCAGAGCTTTGATCAGCTGAGAGCCAGGCGTATCTCGTCATGCGCTGAGGTCTTGAAATTGTTAGAGAACCTGGTTCCAAAATCTGCGGCCGACTAGATCTCACGAGGTTATTGTTGCTTACGTAGCATGACGTCAGAGCAAGACGGACAGAAGAAATAACCGGCGTGCTGGTGATCCAATCTGCACAGAATTTGCGTGATGGGTGCAAATATTTTGGATTGATAGACATATGTACCAATTGGTGATCAGAATGAGTATAACAAAAAGCTTTGTCCAATAGGATGCCGCCTATGTGGAGGGGCTTGACCTGACCAATAAGACTACTTTATACTACATCGGTTCATCCCACATTCGTGGGATCATCCTTTGTGGTTTTCTGTTGGGCGCCATTTTGATTAAAGTACTGTGAGAGGGGAAACGGGCAATAGTTTGTTATATATTTGCTCAATTTTAAGAAGTTTATACCTGGTTGCACTGACGTTTGACACGGACTAAGGAATTTGGACATATCTAAAATGGCGACGGGAGCAAATGCAACCCCTTTAGGGAAGTTGCACCCCAGTATTGGTGCTAAACGAGGATTTGACGCCGGGCCTGGTGCGGGGAACGGGTTGATGCCTACACCGGGGCAGTCAACATCCTTTCCTACGTTACAAGGTTTTCAGCCTTCGATGTCAACCGCATCTTTTCCGCCGCCACATCAGTTCAACCCAGGGACAGGTTTTTCGACCCAGGCTCAACCCCAACCAGCTGGGGTTGGCGGAATGGGCAAAACCGGTAAGTTAAGTAACGTTACAGGCACTCGATGCGGCATGAGTTAACGCTATCCAGCTAATGTGGCTCAAGCTAAAGGCCCAACATGAAGCCCTGGCCATACACGAAATGGAGACGACCACGCTAATGCTAATTAGCAAGTTGAAGTTGGTGATTAGCTAATTGTAGTTTGTTCACTTTGTAAGAATTTAAAGTTTATAGTGTTAGAATTTTCAAATAACATGTTCAAGTAGTATGTTAAACATGACGCATGCCCTTGATTTGTTACTGACGGAATGTCATATTAAATCGTAGACTATTCAGAATCATGAATACTTTACCTTAGAGATGTGATACTCCCTATCATATGTAAGGTCGTGTAGAATGGTGTTGGAACCACCACACCACAAAGCTTCCTCAGATGATGCATAACATTAATGTGATACATTATTGCCTCTCGGTAGATTTTGGTCAGAAGAAATCAAGAAAGAAGAGTCGTTGGAGCAGCGAGACGCCTGATCAGAAGACGGTCATACCGGGTATGCCCACTGTCATCCCCCCTGGACTGACCCGGGATCAGGAGAGAGCCTATATAGGTAAATGTTTAATAATATTGTCTTAATAATAAAAATGTATATATCAATGCAGTTGTTTTATGGTATGTCTTATCTGTTTAAGTTTTTAGTTTTCTTATATGGTGTATACAAGCATTAATGAGACAATTATGAACTGTTTGCTGATTTCCCAACAGTTAGAGCTCAGTAAAGGCACCCACAAGATCCATTACTTACTAAACACATTTAATAACATTTCCTCTTTATTCTGCAGTAACATTATTGTATGGCACAACATGGGAAATGTCTAATTTTGCTCCAACTGTTGGAACAAAGCAATCATTTCTGATGAGCAATGATTATAACTTGGTGATGTAAAGTGTTAAGGTCGTTTCTCTTTAATCAAGACAAAGTGTTTCTGTGGTTTTACAGTTTGCATACCATGGGACACCCATTAGCAAGAGATGTATGATTAAACACCACTGCTTGCTGATATGTCCAGAGCTGCAGGTCACTGCTCACTGTCTTGCCTGACTCTACACATCATCAGTATTGTTCCTGTGCATGGAGGCGTTACTCATAATGTCCTAACATGCTAAAGTATGCTTCTGTTTATATTGGTCCAAGTGTGAGCAATGCTGCTTCAATGGCTGATAAATCCAACATATTTAAATTATTGAACTAGTTTGGTTAAATGTTAATTACAAACTGGAAAACATTTGATTGCTATTATTGTGCACGTAGTTTGACTTTCTGTCTTCTTCTTCTTCTTTTTTTTTTAACACAAATGCCTTTCAGCAGCAGTGTAGCACCAAATGTGGTCTTCACAGGCCCTCAAAGGGGTGCTCTGAAGCAAATAAGACCTTTTGTCAGTAACAGACATTGTTATCGTCAGTGTGAATGTTGTCCACTCATTGATAATGGTTGTTCTTCCTTGGTATGTAAACATTCATTTGTACCCACGTTCTGTTGTCACACTTATTGTTTCCTTTGGTCATTCAGTAGATCCCCTAAAACAATCCAAGGAAAGCGTTTTAAGATGAAATTGTTGTGAACCACAATTCACAGGTCCTGTATTCATCCCTATAATCCTGAATAACCATTTCAGTGACCAGTGAATTTCTGTGTTTGGGGGGTATGTCATTATAACTTTCATATTGTGCATGGGATGACTGATTTATTTTTGTCATTGCCTTTTAAATGTAAGAACTGTTTGTCACTGCAGCCCCTCAGTGTTAGATCTGTGGAGTGCTAAGAGTGACTGTGATCACCTGCTTTGTTAGTCAAACTTGCAAAAGAAATGGTCCAATCAGAGATTTTTTTTATAGACCTGCTGTGTCCTTAAAATGCCAAAGCCTTCAAACCACAATGTGTTACAGAATGTAAAACCCTGTCTTCATGGAAGAAGAGCCCAGCTTAGATTTGAATTATCAGTGACAGGCAGGCATTTTTAGGAATTATGGTCTAGTCATTTACAGACATGTTTCCATGTTTAATCATTGTCTGAAAAATGTTTAGTTCTGTTTATGCTAATGTCAGTGACCTTTAGAGCATATTCACACTGGGTAATGTATGTCTTCAGAAAAGAGTAAGTTTCTTCCATGATTTAGACTTAACAGCTGTTCATTTAATCTCCCTTTTTTATTTAACCGACTCACCATTTGCTTTTACTTCAGTAATGATTGAGACCGTGCTCAAATGTGCAGAGCGTTGTCTCTCTGATGTTGTTGTGGTAACCACATTTTTCTCCATCCTTGTTTTTCTTTCCTAACCTGAATTCTTCCAGTCCAACTGCAGATTGAAGACCTGACTCGTAAACTGCGTACAGGAGACCTGGGAATCCCTGTTAACCCTGAGGACAGGTCGGAAAAAGATTAAACCCACAAACAGTAACATTTTCTCTACCTTCTTGACTTTTTGGAAGCCTAATGTTGATTTTTCAGTATATATCTGGTTATTAGCATATATCTCAGATTGCATAGTAGTTTTTAGATGTAGACTTTATTTAGCTGTCTGCTAACTGAAGGACAGTGCTGTTTAAAGTGTTTGGCAATGCCAAAGCCTAGTGCTAGATCATTGATCTACATTAATATATTTATGAAGATCTGAGGCTGCTTGTCATTCCATCACTAGTAAGTGAACGGGATTGTATATTTACAAGTAGGTTTTGTAGGTTTCAGATGTATGCTTAGATTGGCAAGTATTGATGTAAAGGTACGTGTTTAACGGGGTCTGTAAAAAGTTTTATGTAATTTACATACGTTTTTAGATAAATTTAGATTGTGGTGACTAAATACAAATGTTACACTAGGGTGTAAAAATATGCTTCATATTTATTTATGTAGCTTTTCAAGCCAATTTTAGACTGGCTTTAATTTAAATATTTTATTTGATTTGGACATTTTTTTTAAGCAATAACACATTCAGTTATTATTTAGTGTGTCATATTCAAACAGTTTAATTGGGGAAACTAAACAAAATACCTTTGCCTTATGGCTTTAATGTTAAAACAGCCTATCTAAGTGCAAAATTTGTCAGATATACAGTGTGTAATGTATTATTTTGGTAAAGTGGAAATAGTTTTAAGTCTAAAATGAAGTAAAACCTTTAAAAAAAAATTAAAGGGCAAGCATCCAAAGAGACAGGCAGGTTTTTGATTCTTGGGCAGAGTGCACAGTGTAGATGTATTATAAGATAAGCCAAGATAACTACTTCGATTATTTGCAGATTTTTATTTTTATTTAACAATTAAGAGTTAATGCTTTAGATTCAGCCTCCTAGAATTTATGCATCATGGTTTTACCTGCTGCTTGTTTGTTCCTGGTGTAGAGTGCTGTGTGACAGTTTGAATGTGATGCATAATGTTTACAGATTTTTCTCTGAAACAGGTTTGGGTCATTGCACCTCAGACTACATAAATGTTTTAACATTGATATTAGGGCTGGGTGATAGGACCAAAGATTTTATAAAAAAAATTTATATTGATCAATACTGCAATTTTGTTTATGCATTTAATACCATTAGCAGGGAAGAAATTACATTAAGTGTGTTTGATAGACCTCCAGGATACATACTACCAATGTAATACCACTGAATTAGCAGAGTCCCTTTCAAGATTTTTGCCACGCATTTGCATTCTTTAATCTTAATATAGGATTATTCAGAAATATTCAAAAATAGTCAAAAAGAACTGATTTTGAAGCTTTATTCCTCAGTCTTCAAGCATCTTCACGGAATGAGTCACTGACTATATTTTGACTACTTACAGTCAAAATTTCTCAGTTTCCTCTTTGAGACACCGAAAGGAGTCCAACAAGGACCTGACTCCGCATTTCGTAGCTTCATCTGGATGCCAAGTTGATCCTTCCATAGCCTGGGAAAAACCTGATCAGGAATGGTCTTTGTGAAAGGAGAACAGTCAAGAGTTGTCTAGTTGTCCTAATGTAAAAACTGATAAATAAATATGTATGGACGTCATAGCATTGCTGAAAAACTAGTCCAATAGTGGCCTAAGACTTTTACACAGTATTGTATGTGAAAATCCTCTATATGTAAATGACGTCAACAAATACACTTTAAAAAACTATTGTATCTCTTCTAAGAAAACAAATTTAAGGGCATAGGAGTTGGGGGTAGCAGTTTCCCCCCTCCTTGCCCCCCTTTAGATTCACCCCTGGGTCACATGCAGAAGTTCTCACTGCTGTTATGTTCATATCGCATCATAAGCACATGAAATCATTCTATATAGAACTGGAAGGTTCCAGGCTGTAGAAATATGTTATTTAATGCTACAACATAGCAACTAAAAGGCACTAAAATCATATAAACAGATGGTTTCGTTTCCTTAATATCAGCTGTACAGTTTAAATATAATTGGAAAATAAAGTGCGTCGCTCCCTGTGTGTGTATACAGAGATTAGAGGAGAATTGTAAACGCGACCATATAAATGTCATGTCAATAAGATGAATATTATGAGGCTGTTACAGACCTGTTCTATAGGAAAGGAAACCTGAAATAACTTCTAATGTGATCTGGAGTGTCCAAATCACTTTTCAGTTTCACAATCTCAAATTTTCATTTAGTAGTACACCAAAAAGCAGTTGAACATTATCAAAGGAATTTATTTTGCAGTTATCACAATTGTCTTTATCACCCAGCACTAATTGATATGTAAGACCTTGTTAGCTGTAATCCAGAAACAGTTTAGATGAATTGGCTTTTTTTTTTTAAATCCCTTCTAAGAAAGATTCATACTTATGAATTTATATTGATTTGGCTGACTATATAAGTAAATACTATTATGTTTCTTTGTAATGGTTGAGCTTGTGACATGTAGCTTACTTTATAATATAGCTGTAAATAGTATTTGTCTTAATAATATTTGTCCTAACAAATAATCTTTCACTGGTAATTTCTGGTTTTCCCATAATGTGGCTTCAAATATTTTCGCTCAGGGGATGGGGGGTGGGTGCACATTACATATTTCCCTCTTGAGTATTGACGTCTGAAAGAATATGGCCAGACTTGTATGTGTCCTGAAAAACATTGGCCATCTTATGACAGTGTTGCCATGAGGATCTGTTCCTGCAGGAAGTGTCTTGCTCCCAGCAGCATGTGACGTTAACCTTGGTTAGCTAGAGTCCCTGTCGTCTGTCCACTGCATAGGATTTCCCGTCATAATCAGACATTTCCACAGCAACCAAAAAACTGATTGCAGAGCTGCAGCACTCTTAAAAATCATTCCCCAAACTAATGTGACAGAACAACTGGGGGTGTTTCAGGTTGTCACCGTTGGAAGTTTGAAGCATAAAAGGAAAAAAATATTTCTCATTCTTCACATGGACACAAAAGCGGCTCTCTGACGGGAGAGCATAGGAAAAGGTGGATATCTAATCTTAATTCCTTTTCTCTAACCCAAATTACCCCACGTCAACCTAACCCTTTTTCAAGCACAGAGTCTCCTTAATGCAGCAACCCAGGTTTTCAGCATCCAAGGGGAGGTACGGACCTCTACCGCCACGTCAACACCGAGCATCTCTCAAAGCCAGCATTTCTTCTTAGGATTGCAAATTTTGCTTTGGTTTCTTTTTCTTACCTCCAACTTTCCTTTCTTTTAGGCCAACAATCCTGTATACAGGTTTAGTTATGGCCATGTATTTGTTTTGTTTTTTTCTGTGTGGTTGAATCCCCTTCAGTGTATTGGGTTAACTACCACTATACAGCTTTGGTTGCCCCCTTTTTACCCTGAATTTAATAAAGAGTGGGCTCTAGCCTTTGAAATGCCAGTGCAGAGTTCCTACATAATTTACTTTTTGAATTTGCACTGGCAATGACTCATATCCAAAGAATTTTGTGCATCCACTTTTCCAAAACATTTTTTAAATGTAGCAGAACATTAGACATGTCAGTACCCAAGTCCAAATTCTTACAGAAGATTTGAAATTCCTCAACTCTTAGTTAGCTGTAGGGAGCCTGTATAATTGTAACTGGCAGAACTCCACTTCCAGGAAGGTATTGATGATTTTTTTCTTGTCCTTTGTCTGCCAATTTCAGGTCTCCCTCTCCAGAGCCTATCTACAACAGTGAGGGCAAGAGGTTAAACACCCGTGAGTACCGGACGCGGAAGAAAATCGAGGAGGAGCGCCACTCGCTCATCACCGAGATGGTTGGACTAAACCCCGACTTCAAACCTCCTGCAGACTATAAGTATGATTTATTTGTTTCCTTAAAAAAGTGTTTGTTTTTTAACCAAGTTAAGAATTTTCTTTTTAAAGTTAAGCTTATAACTTTTAGGAGACCTGACAAATCAATGTCTTGTATCCATTTCTTGCAGACCTCCAGCCACCAGAGTCAATGACAAAGTTATGATCCCTCAAGACGAATATCCTGAAATCAACTTTGTTGGCCTGCTGATCGGCCCACGGTATACTGATTTTTACTGTTGCGTATTTCATTGACTTTAAGAAGCCGAATAGTTTAGTTCTGACTTCTTTTCCTGTGTTTGACCAGTGGTAACACGCTGAAGAACATCGAGAAGGAGTGCTGTGCTAAGATTATGATCCGTGGTAAAGGTTCTGTGAAGGAGGGGAAGGTTGGCCGGAAAGATGGACAGATGCTCCCAGGGGAAGATGAGCCTCTGCACGCCCTGGTCACCGCCAACACTATGGAGAATGTCAAGAAAGCTGTGGAGCAGGTAAGATGACGTCGGTGACCCAAGTGGATCTTGACCTAGTGGTTTATGTACTTTTACAATTACTGTATATTAATGGAGAGAAATTTGCGTACACAGATTCGCAATATCTTGAAGCAAGGTATTGAGACACCTGAGGATCAGAATGACCTACGAAAGATGCAGCTCAGAGAGCTGGCAAGACTCAATGGCACACTGAGGGAAGATGACAACAGGTCAGTGAAAAAAGTCTGACATTGGTGGAACTGAAGTTCAGTGTTGAGCACTGGAAAAGAGAAATTTGTGTCCATTGTGCTTCATTGAAGCTATAGAGCACAAGTGACTATTTGTCTTTATCTTTGTAGGATTCTTCGTCCTTGGCAGAACTCTGAGCCACGCAGCATCACCAACACCACTCTCTGTACCAAGTGTGGTGGAGCAGGCCACATCTCCTCTGACTGCAAGTATACCAGGTGATGAGCAGTTCAACAAGTCAAACAAATAAGATGAGAGTATATTGCAGTAGTTTCTTTGGATTCTAACAGAGTTTTGTGTTTTCTTCGTGTAGCACATTCACTGCCCACAGACCAACAGGCAGTGAGCCTCCTCAGTCAGCCCAGGACAAGGCTCGAATGGACAAGGAGTACCTGTCCCTTATGGCTGAGCTGGGGGAGGCTCCAGTCCCTACATCTGGTGGAGGACACTCCAGCACCCAGGGAGGAGCACCCCGGGCCTCAGGCCCCAACAATAACCCACCTCCACCGGTAAGTAGGTGGCACATGATTCTCCACTTGTGTAGAAAAGTTGAAAACAAACGTCTGACTTACAACTGTTTTTGTGTGCAGCAGAACCGGCCTCCTTGGATGAGCTCTGGCCCAACTGAGAACAGGAACTTCCATGGCATGCATGGAGGCCCTGGTGGCCACGGAGGTCCCCACAATTTCCCTCCTCCCATGCCAAGCATAGGAGGCCCACCCATGCCTCCAAATCCCAATGGCCTGCCTCCTCCCTGGATGCAGCCACCTCCTCCACCCATGGGCCAGGGTCCAGGACCTCATGGACACCCCATGGGTAAGAGCTAATGTTTAGGCTTGGTGAGAGCTGACTAAAATGATTTTTTTTGTGAAGTGGGAGGGAGAAATAACAGGAAGCTCTGTGTCATGCTGTTCTCAACCGTGGAAGAAGTTGTTTAGACTTTTTGTTTCCTTGTAGGTCTGCTGCCTCCTCCTATGGGTATGATGCCGCCTCCACCCCCTCCTCCCAGCAACCAGCCACCACCTCCCCCTTCTGGTCCTCTGCCACCATGGCAACAACAGGCTCCACCTCCCCCTCCAACCAGCAGCATGGCAACCAGTACACAGCTGCCATGGCAACAGAGTAAGAACACAAACTGTAAAACCTTTCATTCATTGATTAAACGACACGCAGTCAGCAGACATGAAGGAAAGCACATTTTATAATGGTGTTTTGTCAGTGTGTGATACTTTGTGAATCTGAACTTTTTCATAATTGCTCCACCCCTGTAGATACCACCACTACCTCTAGCCCTGGCACTGGCACCCTGCCACCATGGCAGCAGCCCCAGCAGCCTGCAGCCTCCGCACCGCAGCCCCCACCACCCATGGGCACCCCGTCCATGGTGCCGCCTCCCCCTGGTGTCCAGCCCCCGTTGCCCCCTGGTGCCCCTCCTCCTCCACCACCCCCACCCCCAGGCACAACCGGCATGATGTATGCCCCACCACCACCCCCGCCACCCATGGACCCTTCCAACTTTGTAACCATGATGGGTATGGGGGTACCAGGTATGCCACCCTTTGGCATGCCTCCTGCCCCACCACCTCCTCCACCCCAGAATTAATCCTGCCACAGAAGAATCATCCATGAGAGTTTGAGTGCTGCAGTACGTTATTGACCAGATCCCCAAAAGACTGATGTTAAACACAGAGTCTGTGCTCACTTCAAATATAACCAGTGCTTTATTTCTGATTCTCGATATTGTGAAAACATCTCTGAAACATTGAGAGGCGGTGTTAGTTCAGTTTGTAAGGTTGTGTAATTTAATTAATTAGTTCTGTTCCTGTTTGTAAAGTTTGTATTAACACAAACTTACTTGTGTGCATACAAACACTTGTCCTCAGGCACGTGTCCTGCAGTGCGACAATAGTTTCTGACATGTTACCTGTTATCTAAAAAAACGGATCAATTAGCCAGAAGTTTAATTTGTGCTGAACAATCTCATCTCTTGAAATGTTCAAAAATCAAAAGTCAGACCTGAACACTTTAACATATTGAAGTTGCATGATTCATTTTTAACACCTGTTTAAAGTAACACATTTCTACTCCTGTTCCCCGTGTTGGCTCTGAGTTGAATAAGATTAATATTTTTGTAATAATGACATGTGAAGTGTATCTTAGTTCTGTCAGAGAACCTTTTTTGTAGTAATGTGTCGGATTGTTTTCCAGAATTTCCAGGTTTTAATTTTGTTTTTGGGTTTCAGTTGTGATGTTGAGTTTGAAAAAGTGGATGTGGTGCTGCGATCTGCGAACTGCTTGAATGCTGAGAATCTAATATATCCTTGTTTTCTCTGCTTCTCTCTCTGCTTTAACATGCAAAGTGCATCATTTGTGTTGCTTCTTCAGGGCCGAAGCGTCATGTTTGTCTCTCAACTTGAAAAGAAAAATGTTTTACTGTTTCTGGGTCTGTTGTGTTATGGCCTGAATGAATAGCTGTAGAAATCTTGCTTGGTTTTGCATTAAACGGATTCATTTCACTTTTTCGTCTCCTGGGTTAGGCTGATTTCTCCTTTCATATATGTGAGACCCGCTGTCGGTAGAACACTTGTCTGGAGGGCTTCCCCCCGTTGGCTGCCTCACTTAAACATGTTACATAACAGGCTTTTGTCGAGGGTGTCCGCTGTCTCTTGTAATCTCCAGGAAGTGTTTAAAGAAGTCAGTGTACAGTTACTTGAGTTGGATTATGGTCAAATGTTGAGGACAGAACAGAAATGTTAAATCCCTGTTTACATATTCACATTAAGAGTTTAAAGACAGTGGGCTCACATTAAAACAGTTACATCTGTGTTTGTGTCTGTCCTGTGCGGAAGCATCACAGACAACTGTAAAAAGGACACTTATTTCAAAATGTGATTTTTATTTTTGATTATATTTACTTAATGTTAGAGCTTTTAAATCTACATGTGGATTTTTTTTTTATAATTTCATTAGAATCATCTAATATAGTAAAATACAAGGTGCACTTATGTTTGCCGCATGTTTAAACCACATCTCTTAGTCATCTCCAACAGAGTGACTTTGAGTATTTGTCATAAGATCCTATGTTACAGTCTTGCAGACCCTGTTTTAATAAATAGCTGAAATTAAGATTTTTTTTTCATCTCACTTCTGTCATCAAGGTAAAAAAAAACGTGTTGTAAGTCGCAAACTACATGCTTAACTAGCTTTCTGCTACCATTTGAGGGGATGTGCAGGTATTGCTTCTGTGCTTCAGTGCAGATCTGGAGAATGACAGAGCTATGACCAGACTTGTACCGGACGTAGGATAATGTTCACTTACAAATAAAAGCCTGCCAGTTATCTGTATCCAAATAAGTGTTTCTAATGGATCAAATATTTCGATGCTAAATATATATATCATATATTCATGTGTAAAACTATCGAAAGTTTCAACATTCACTAGCTAACGTTTTTGCAGTTACTCATATATCTGCTGTTTATGAAGAACGTAGAAAAAAGCTACAACAAAGCATGTGACGCACTTAGAAATGGGCCAGTTAGCTGACGAAAATGTGAGTTTTATTTTGAAGCCGGTGACCGGAACAAGCTGTTGACATAGAGTACGTCACATATAAAAAGTCCGGGGCGAGCTGCTGTCAGACTGTGCTCTGTGGAGAGTCTGAGGGGAGGACAGGTTCACGTAACGTCCACAACAAACCGAACAGGAAGCGTCAGGAAACATGGCCAAGCCGCTGACAGACCAGGAGAAGAAGAAGCAGATCTCAGTCCGGGGCCTGGCTGGGGTGGAAAACGTTGCAGACCTGAAAACTAATTTCAACCGGCACCTCCACTTCACCTTGGTGAAAGATCGAAATGTGGCTACCAAACGGGACTACTACTTTGCCCTGGCCAACACAGTCCGAGACCACCTGGTGGGCCGCTGGATCCGCACGCAGCAGCATTACTATGAGAAAGACCCCAAAGTAAGCAGCGGTGTGATGCCGCAGTCCTGCACGTACACACAGCTGATCAGGGGAGAGGGGGAGGGAGGGGAGCAGAGGGGGATGCGGGGCTCTGCGCTGCAGCACAGCTGATTTTTTTTTTTTTTTTCTGCTGTGCTCTTCACATCCATTTATAGAAATGTTCCGGCTGCTTTGTGTCGACGCAGAATAGACTGAAGAGATGCGAGCGCTGCTGTGCGGGAAACTCCGTCCACGCTCGGGTGTCTCCGTCTCTAATGAGCACGTACATAATGGGCTCAGTGACCTTGACGTGGTCCACCGTGCACCCGTAGAGGACCCAGCGCTTCCTCGGTGTTTCAGATGAGGACAGAATATAGGTTGTTCTCCTGCTCCGGCTCAGCGGGAGACGTGAGGAGACGCTGTGTTACGTAAGAGCGCGACGTGCCCTCCATTAATCTCCACCATCACACTGTGCACCGACAAATGCGCGCACACACACACACACACACGTACTGCGTGAAGGCTCGTTAAGATACAGCTGCCTTTTCTGTTAGTTAGCTTCCATGTGTTCATGCAACATGTGTAATAAATGAATCATAGCTGCACAGCGCTGCACACTCACAGCTACGATGAGCTGCAGAATCATAAAGTGTGTGGTGAAAACGGTGATCTTTCTCATTATTAGTGTCCAGAAAATCCCAACAAAAAACGCGTCGTGTGACACAGGTGTTGTATCCTGATACGTCTCCGTCGTTACACTGGGTGTCACGATCCTTCTTTAAGTGCAGTTTATTTTAAGTCAGTGTCTCATACACCTGCCCCCTGCCCCACATACCAACCCCGCATGTACTGTAGATAAATCCGCCGCTGAAAATAGTTCCCAACAGATGCAACTGCTGTTTGAGTGATGTTGGATAAAGAGCAACAGGGACTGTTTTAGGACATTACTGATGTCACTTTGAGCCTGTTAAAAATAATTTAATAGATTACATTTTTGTTAAAAATATAGACTATTAGACATTAAGAGGTTAAACACTTCAACAAGTGCTGGTGTTCATCACCAGCACTTGAGTCTGACAGCAACGTGCACTACCAGACTTGGAATTTGGGAAGTATTTTGCCGTCTATTTTCTTAACTCTGTGTTGATGATACAAAAAGCCTAATAATTACACCTCACTGCTCATCTACTGTACAAACCCATTGTTAAAACTAATTATGCAATGTAACCTTTGGAAAGGAGCACAGACCCTTCTCATGTGCCTTCTGATCCCAGATGTCACATGCTGGAAGGTCAGAGATGCCGGCAACATGTCGGCACACATAGCGATCAATCAACACATTAATTTTGGAAGTGTGTTTTTCTTCCTCTCACTCAGCTGTGAGGAGACATCACACTGTGTTGCTGTGTGCTTTCTTGTGTTTGGATTTTTCTCTCTGTGTAAAGTGGGAGAGATAGGGCTGGACGAGCCTGTATTAGCTCTGCTGCTGTCTCTGGCAGCAGCTGTTGTTTTCTACCAGAGATAATGTTGCAGGGTCACCGGGGACGCCACAATGGTACTCACCTTTTATTGTTAGATTTCCTTTGACTGTTTGTGCTTTGTAATTTTTAATCTTTTTCGTCCTGTCAGACTGTAAATAAAATGGTATATATAAATAGATAAAGTAGTGTCAAGAGGTAATATTAAGTCGTGGGCAGCATTATGTCAGGTGTATTAACTGGTTGTTCTCCTCTGTCTTCCTGTAGCGTGTTTACTACCTCTCCCTGGAGTTTTACATGGGCCGGACTCTGCAGAACACAATGGTTAACCTTGCTTTGGAGAACGCCTGCGATGAAGCCACGTACCAGGTGAGGCAAAGGATCTTGACAAAGGGACACAGACATTTCCTGAAATGCTCCCACAGAGTTAAAAGCATGCTGCAGTCTAAAAGATAGTTGTTTTCTGTAGGAATAAGATTTCTGTCCACAGCAGGAAAAAACACACAACAAAAATAACAGTCAGCTCTTCTTTCATTGATTGATCAGTGTGTAAACAGCCACATTTAGTCAGGAATATTGGTTGTTTTGCTTTTACACTGCATAATTTTTAAAACCACCACAAACAGCCAGTATGGCATAACTGTAGCTACAGGTGTAACTTTAAAATAATTATTCTACAAAGCAGGAAGATAACAGTTAGGGTAAATGAAGAATGAGGAATCAGCAGTGGTGCAGACATCATGTAACTTGTTCAAACATCAGAGATGAATATAATAATTCATCTTAATTTGTGGATTTGATTTTGTGTTTTTAACTTCAATCAACAAAGTAACCATGTCACTGTCAAATAAATATAGGCGAGTGAAAAGTATTAAAAAATAATTTCTCTCCAAAACGTAGAGGAGTAGAAGTAAAAGATAAAAAAAAAAAAAACACTTAACATAGAGGTACCTTAGTAAGTAGGTAAGTCATATATACATGAGTATAACACAGACTTTATGAAGGACTGGCGATTGTATAGCACTGATGACATCATCAGGGCTGTTAACAAGTTCCCTTGTGTCACATAAGGTGTTATCCAACCACAGACTTGAGAAGCAGTCCATATGAGAAGTGGGTTTACCCATGAGACACCACAGTCCCCACACAAATCCACACATCAACATGCTCCTCGTGACATCACTGTTTACAGTCTACAGCTCAGGGCATTAAGAAAAGACCGGGTCTGACGTCCTTGTTGGTTAAGTCAAAATGTCAACGCTTCACTCGACTGAATGGTTTTGAAGTGAAAAGGAGTGAAGCACATACGTTAAACCTTTGCTCATGTGTCGCTCAGCTGGGTCTCGACATGGAGGAGCTGCAGGACATCGAGGAAGATGCTGGACTAGGCAACGGAGGGCTAGGTCGTCTGGCTGGTGAGCAGCAGACAGTGATGCTTATTGCCTTCTTTCATTCTGTCAAACCCACCCCCCCCACACACACACACACTCACTCTTCTCTTTGTTTTGTCTCAGCTTGTTTCCTGGACTCCATGGCCTCTCTGGGTCTGGCTGCTTATGGATATGGCATTCGTTATGAGTTCGGCATCTTCAATCAGAAAATTGTCAACGGATGGCAGGTAATGCTGCCTAGTGGTGTGTCTCAGTTATCACTAACATAACAACTAACAGTTGGAGATAAGTTAATGTGAACACTCAGGAAGAATAAGTCAAACACAGTGACCTGTTTCCTCAGGTGGAAGAAGCTGATGATTGGCTACGTTATGGTAACCCCTGGGAGAAGGCTCGCCCAGAGTATATGCGCCCCGTTCATTTCTATGGACGAGTGGAGCACACAGCTGAAGGGGTGAAGTGGGTCGACACACAGGTTAGTTAGTGGTTCTGTGCGATCAGTCACAGCCACACAGAGCAGGTGAAGCTGATAAGTTGAGTGTTGACTCTAAATAAATATCTGATAACCACTGAACTAAATGTGGATCTAGGTGGTTCTGGCTCTTCCCTACGACACCCCAGTCCCGGGCTACAGAAACAATATTGTCAACACCATGAGACTGTGGTCTGCTAAGGCCCCCTGTGACTTCAACCTCAAAGACTGTGAGTGTTGTCATCTGGACTGTTCAATAATACACTGACACCACTGACATACTGCATGATTTTGGGATCCTGAATGACTAAACACAAATCTAAAGATTCAGTATTGACAAGAAAAGTAGAGCAGATAAGTATGAGCTGCTCAAACTGCTGCTGTTGTCCCACAGTTAACGTTGGAGGCTACATCCAAGCTGTGCTGGATCGAAACCTGGCTGAGAACATCTCCAGAGTTCTCTACCCCAATGACAACGTAAGTGTGGTTTGTTGTTGCATAAAACTATCAAATATCAACTTTTATTCTTATTTATCTTAGTCTGCTTTACTTAGAGGGTCATTTTAGTTTACTCCAACAAATCAGATGCTGCAGAGGTAACACTGGCCAAAATCTAATTCAGTATTGTAGAAGACTTGTGGCCATGGCTACATTGTTAGCTTAACATATTATAAGTTGCTGGTAAGTGGAACCAGGATCAGAGATTCCTCAACAAAGGGTCAGATCTAGAATTTTTAAATGGGGTGGCCAGATTGGGGCACATGTTCAAAGAAGGGATTAGTTGGCAGGCATTTGGATTAGTTATACTTAGATCTTGGATATAATAAACTATGTATTAATGTCTTTATAACATGACAACTATGCAGCTTTATGTTTTCTAAAATAGCAAATAAGTATAATTTTTATCTGACTTGTCAAAGAAATACTAAGCATTTGGGAAGACAGAAATTCAACCCTTTCACTATTATTCACAATGATAATGGCTTCATTTTTCTTCGTGTTGCATGTTCTGCATTAATTTAGAATCCTAAGCAATGTAGCTACAGTCCTCCTGACTCTAAAAGGGCTGCCACCAGGGGTAAACAGTCAGTGGTCGGTCCCGCTGTTGGCCACCTTTCTGACAGATGAATTTCTTTTTTGTTTTTATTCTGCAGTTCTTTGAAGGGAAGGAGCTGCGTCTCAAACAAGAGTACTTTGTTGTAGCTGCAACTCTTCAAGACATCATCCGTCGATTCAAAGCCTCCAAGTTTGGCTCCACAGAGTTTGTGCGGATGGACCTTTCTACACTGCCAGACAAGGTGAGAGATCATCACATCATATCAAATGATATGTTAGAAATGACAGTAAGCTCCTCACACATTATTTCATGATAAGTCATAGTGGTATCCTCTATAGTGTGTTAGGGTTTAAGACATTGGGACATATTTAGATGATATTTGATTTAGATGTTTTGGCTCAAAACGGGTAATGATCAACTTGCACTTTCAAATGAGTTGCTAGTACAGACTACCCATTTACATGAAAACTCTCTTTTTATCATAACTAAGAATGTTTGCTGTATTCGCAATGTATGAATTTAAAGTTGTAAATATAATCTTAATATCTGGTCTTCAGGTGGCCATCCAGCTGAATGACACTCACCCTGCTATGGCCATCCCTGAACTGATGAGGATCCTTGTCGACCTTGAGAAAGTCACGTGGGATAAGGTATGTGACCTCTGTCTGTCAGATTGTCTGAGAGCATCAGACCAACAGTCCAGAAGTGTGAGACTATGACACACTGTCACAGTGCTGCACTCAAACCTGCTGTTCAAAAACTCTTAGTGCTGCATTTTGACTAGATTGTTCTATGGTCATTGCCAGTCAGTGTGTAAGGATGTGAGCAAATGATTTCTGAGACAATATTGGAAATAATCTTATGAAAAAAACAGTATTTACTGCAGTAAAAAAGGTAGTATTAAATTAAAAGTACATATTTTAATGTCAACCCTTATGCAGTTTCTTCCTATTGCAGCGAGTCAGAAATACTTTATAATAATAATATAAATAATAAAATAATAATATAATGTTTCTAACCCTCCCCCTGTGGCTCTGTCTTCCCTGTGTGCAGGCCTGGGACATCGTGGTTCGTACCTGTGCCTACACCAACCACACAGTCCTACCTGAAGCTCTGGAGCGCTGGCCCGTCGACCTATTCCAGAATCTGCTGCCTCGACACCTGGAGATCATCTATGAGATCAACAGAAGGCACCTGGAGGTTCATGATTTTCTGTACTTAGTATAATAAGGAGTTTATCTCTCTAGCTGTCACTTTGTGTTCAGCCTTAAACCAAATGAATCATTTTGAAATACTTTTAATTTTTGCAAAATTAAAATGGAGCTTTAGTGGGTTTGTTCTCTGTTATATGTTTGGACATAAGCATTTGCAGAAAGCAGTGAGCCCGTTGCTTTACGTAGATGTCTCTTTTCTTTGTTCCCCCCTCCCAGCGCATCAGCAAGGTTTACCCTGGAGACATGGACCGTATGCGCCGAATGTCACTGATAGAGGAAGGGGATGTCAAGAAGATCAACATGGCTCACCTGTGCATTGTGGGATCTCATGCTGTCAACGGAGTTGCCCGCATTCACTCTGAAATCATCAAAAACACTGTGTAAGAAAAGCAGCTCAGTGTGAGCTAGTATAAAATAACTACAAAGAGGTCCTTATGGATTTCTTAAGATTCCCTATTAGTGGTTGACTGTGGCTCCTCTCCTGCCACCAGGTTCAAGGATTTCTATGAGGTTGACCCTCAGAAGTTCCAGAACAAGACCAACGGCATCACACCCAGGCGCTGGCTGGTCATGTGCAACCCTGGCCTGGCTGAGGTCATCGCTGAGGTCTGTTGGATCTCGTCCATACAGACAGAGCCATATAGAGCCGTGCAGTGAGAGTATAAGTATAAGACCTGTTCATTTTGAGCATAGATAATGTCAGCTGGAGTATGTTCACAGCTGGAGTATGTTCACAGCTGGAGTATGTTCACAGCTTGAGATGGACATGGAATTCTCCTGAAAAACTCCTCCAATTGACATTATTTAAGTTTTTAAGCCAGAAGTGGAGAGAGATCTTAATATATGGAAGGCAGATAGAAGCTTAATACCATTCATGTACTCGTACTCCTTAAAGTACAGGGTGGGCCATTTATATGGATACACCTTAATAAAATGGGAATGGTTGGTGATATTAAAGTCCTGTTTG